>KZ308239.1:1148797-1311248 GCA_000376725.2 Ladona fulva
ATATATATATATATATATATCTCCATATAATAATTATTATCATTTTTCGTAACATTCAACTATGAGATGCCGAAATATATGTCTTTATTCATGTTCAATAATATTTCAGCAAATTTTTTGATTGTCACAACCACGAATGAAACAGAAAAGTAAATTAAAGATACCTTTCCATCTATCCTGTACCACAAGACATGAATATATTCCGCTATTCATGAATTGATAGCGTAAACGAAATATATTAAGTAATATAATAAATATCACGGACAAAATTGGTTTATGAATAAACGAACGTTACAAATCTAAGATTCTCCCGAATCATAAGAATTTCGGTTTGTTCGCATATATCTTGGCTGTAGAACCTTTGGCATTTGATGCTCACGTTCTCAATCACGTGACGCTAAAAATCGCTCGATCATAAACGTGCGCCACGTTACACCCTTGTTTCACACTTGAAAGTGAAAGTGCTTATCGCAATTGAAATGTAAAATTTTTTATACCACAGCTGCATAAACAGAGAAAGAAAAAGTGGAAGCGGTCTTGCATATTCTCTAAAGAGGATAGTTTGTTTTCGTTTTGTTATTAGAGCCAGATTGCTAGAGGAAATTTGCTCTGTTTATAAATATATCTGTTGCTATAGATTATCGCCATTGAGATATTTTTTCAACTCTGATGGAAAATAGTTATACTTCTTTAACTAAAAGGATTAAGGTGAAATATATTTAATAACGATACATTTCATGTTTGTGTCATTTTATCTTTCTATTCATGCGTTTTGAGTTGCATCTGTTTGCCAAGTTTGTATTTACGTTTTAATAGTTAATGTTATTTAATAATTTGCACTAACATCATTTCAAACACTCGTCGTTTCATATGGCTAATTAATCCCATTGTTTCACTAACGCATTGTAGAATGCATTCCTGTTTAATATGATGTATTTTGTTTATCTCATTGGTGGATATAAGGGTGGCGAGTCAGTCGCGTTTTCCCGACAAAACGGGCTTCTTAAACCAATTGGGAAGAATCGAGGTCCCATGATTATATTAACTATATTATTACTGTAGCAACTTTACAATGTGTGTCTAGTATTGTCTAAAATCGCTCCCCTCCCCTTGGCAATACATATATTGGATTCATTCAGTGGTAATATTTTCAGTTATATTAATTTTTATTAATTTTTAAGTATTTATCAGTATTTCGTCCATAAGTTTAAATACAACGTGAATAGAAATGTCGCATATTCTATCGCATACTCTTTGTCATAAGGTCTATACATAGGAAGCTGCTGCGATTTATAACTTTCACGAGGAGTGCGATTTTAGAAAATATCTTGATTACCCACCTAGATGTAACACTAGTTTTTGTGTCTTACCTCTCACCCATTAATTGTTAATACGCTGCCTTGTCATAAATAGCAGACGTAAAGAATCCGTTGAAGAGTTCCGCTGCTATTTTTTTAGCTAGTTCTTGTCTGTTTCCTTTGACGAGCTGTGAACGACGAATCTAATAAAAGATTGCTTTAGAAATTCATTAAGAGGAGTCCATGGTTCTCCTGGATTCGGCTATGGCTTCCTATTGCATTCAACTTTTGGTGCTATTTTTATATGTTTGCCTTAATGCATCCGGATAACTTGTTCCTAAAAATGGTCTTATCATGCTGACTAGCCTAACGTTATATCACGTGCATTCTATTAATTTATCGATCGCACAAGGTGAAAGTAATTACACATACCTCCTTCAGAGCTTTCGATTTTTCCCATTTACTCCCTCAATTCCTTTCGTTGCTATTCCTGCAAATGGCAACTCCTTAGAAGCATATCATTAAGCGGTTGAAATATGGGAAGAGGATCGTCACTTTGGAAATCGCATTTCTCGCCTTTTAGAACCTCAATGTATAGATTTCCTCGGCTGTCGTATAGCGAACACTTAATGAGGTTGCGGTTTCTGACGCCTGAAAGGTCCTTTCTGTTCCTGCCGAGGAAGGAAAAAAAACCCTGTCGACGCTTCTGGTGATTGTTTAGCGGCACAACAGGAAGTACTTCCTCCTAGGACCTTCTCGCGCCCTTCCTCTTTGCCCCTTCGCACTATATCCGAGGCTCGTTTCTTTACTCGAAAGACGTTGGAGTATCACGAGGAAAATAGGCGCCTTGTTATTTCACTTTCTTATGCAATATCGCGATAAAAATCCCGCCGTTATGTTGCCGAGAGAACAGAGACCTAATAGTATCTCGTCTAATATCATCTTTTAGTGGTCGCGCGCTGGTTATCGTTGAATGTGAGACTCGCTTTGTTTAATTGAATCGGACTTGGCAACAATTCTCGTCTTGCTGATCGTTTCCATTGTTTCGGAGTTCTGTATTCAGTACTTAATTGTTGTAACTCAATGTGCTGTAGTTATATTTTTGACTATTTCTAATAAAGTTTACCGATACGAGCTGGGCTTGCGGAACCCCAATCTGTTGAATGTAGTTAGTTGCAGTAATCGCCGACCATGTAGCTTCGCCGATGAATTGCAAAATGAGGTGGTGGATAAACAATTTGCGCGTTCAGCAATATTTTAGTTTCAGCTGAAACTTGTATCTTTTCACATCGAATAAGTGGAAGAAAAGGTTACAGCGCAACGAAAATTCATATATATTACGTAGCATAGTGGTACGTTGTTTTTAATGTGAAGCTCTATGTCTATCTACCTAAGTTTCCCAATTGCCCACAATATGTATTGCATCTCTCAACATGGTCATTCCACGCCAAGCCAAACGAAAAAACATATTTTCCGATCTTCTTAAAACTCTCGCATAATGTTCAGGGTGACCATGGAAGCATTTTTGTTATATCCTGGACAGATAGTTCGAATAGTTACAAAATGGCGGGTTGAAAAGTTAGCAGAAAAGTGCGGAATTCGGCGCGGGCGCTCGCGGTCAAACTCCCGTTCCACAAAGAGTTTTAAACTTAGAGAGCATTGCATGTACTCAATTCTAAGATGTAAAATAGATTAAATTTACTATGAGACTCAATTCCATTTCTAGGAGACAATGATTATTTAAGGCAAAATAACTTTTGATGACGGATTTTAAACCAAAAAGTCACTTATTTTGCTGAGAAGAAATATCACCAAAATGAGCAATTAAAGTTCTTTGATGTTGAAAATATGAAAATCTATCGAGCGGAATAGTTATTAAATCAGTAAAAGAAAGTAGTAATTTCCATGTGTATATGGCAATAAAATCCATTTTTGTATACTGCGTTAGATAGTAATGTGGCACCAAGGAATTATTTCTCATAAAGCTGTCTCACGTTTGTTATTTTCTTTTCATTATCAGTTTCAGATTTCTATACCGGCTGTGGTGGCGGAGTTGTTAGCGTGCTAGCGTTCCAACCCCAAGGTCTCGGGTTCGAATCCCTGCTAGTCGGAAGTTTCCGGTTAGGAAATGGATGCGTTCGTCAATAATGATTAAGTCACTTATTAAAATGGATATAATTAGGATTATCTTCCTGTTTCCATCGAAGAAAGTATTATTTTGCTCTCAGATCGCGTGGCAATTCGTCACGATGCACCAACAAATATGGGATCCTTAAGATAGTTGTCTTTATAATCTTAAAAAGAGGAGCGCCATTTAAGATGGCCGCATCCCGAACAATTTTTTAGTCATTCCTTATTTCTCCGTTCCTCTTATCTCTAAGAAAGCTTTCTTATCTCGACGTGCCCACCCGCGGGCAAGTTTACATAGTACGGCGTCCGTTTCCTGCCTTCGCGACTCTCGTCTCGCGCACCGCCACTTCTTTCCCTTTCACGGGGACATTTCCTCGGTTCAACTCCTGAAAATGCCCACATAGCAAAATAGCGGGCCTTTCTACTTAATCCGACGCGTAATTTCTTGTCGGGTGACTCGCATTCGTCTCTTCACAGGAATTCCTCTTACGTTTGGCGCTTGGTATCACAAAGAACTTTATTTTACTCTTTATACCTTAGCAAGCAAAGAAAATTCGTCCTGGAGTAATTCATTTACAAAATCATTCACTAGCTAAAATGGTTCTCTTAGTTTGTATTTAAATCCTAAGATATGTGTAAACGGTATTATCAAACTACCACTCTCATTTAGAAGTTCAACGAAGTATATTGTCCGCGGCCCGTGGTGGCAGGAAAAAAATATAGGGGCTAATGCGGCCTATGGCCGTTGGCCGTAAATTAATATTTAAAGTTAAATATTCAAGGTAACATATTGCGAAGTTTACATTTACAAATAGAACATTAAAAAGTTTTGCATTAAAATAAACTCAATGAAAATTTTTACAACGGAAGTTATGAATTAAAGTTACTCATGATAGTATATATGTATGTACAGTGAAACTTTCCGATTCCGCTATAGACGAGTTTCACTGTACATTCAGAGTCGCACCTAACCTATCTGCCGCCCCTAAAATAAACCATACATTTCATGATCGGCGGTTAAAAATTATTTTGTACGACTTTTAAAAAAAACAGAGATTTATGACTTCGTACCCCAGCTTTTGGTTTGATCACAAAACATGTTATAATTAATCATGCATATTCCGTATCATTCAATCTTACTGGCATGATAATTGTCACTATTTTCGGATATCATTATCATCGCAATGCGCATAACTGAAAATATCATTTGTATGAAATCTATTTTTTGTCGCTAAATATGAACGTTTCTAATAAAAATTGTATTGTAACATAAATAATCACATTTTATGGAATGGAGGCAAATGAGAATAACATTTAACTTAATATCAACTACGAATTCTTGTAGAATATCATCAAAAGCAAGACCATCACAAATTTCATTCTCTATGCTGATGAGGACCAAATTTTTTAGCCTGTGTTGGATCATCGACGAAACCGACGTTTCCAAATCAGTTTGAGTTTCGAGAATGATCGTTTCCCAGCCGCAATAGACACCGGAAGTCTCAATAAAACATTTGCAAATTAAGAAAGACTACGATAGTAAAGATATATTCCAAAACCTGAAGTGGATTTATTCTTGGTACCAGAAAATCTTTTATTGATTCCAATTCTTCTATTAAATTCACTACACAAAGTACACGGAGTTATCCGTAATTCTTTCTTCTTAATGTTTGCCAATCTTAAATTTCAAAAAATCTTTCCTGATAATCCTAATTCTAATCCTAATAATCCTATTTGCTTATCTTTCCTAGATACTTCGTGTGTATAATACAGGAAACTGCAAATAATTTTGTATTATTAATAATGGATGGCTACGTTTCTGTTGCCGCCCTTCTGCCGGCGCTGCTCTGTACTTACATATGTTACAACATTTTCAAACCAGTTTCACGGTAGAATTTCCATATAGTCTTATACATAATGATTTTATTTTAGTAATAACTAGGAAAAACAAAGTGAATCCCTTTTTACAGTAAAATGACTAAGAACTATGAAATGATACAACATACTTCATGATTGATCACAAAAGTGGAGATGAAAACAACATACTTCATGATAGATCATAAAAGTGGAGAAGAAAGACGTAAGGTCACATAGAATATTTTTATTTTTGAAACGCGTTCCATCTCCCACAGTCCTCTGGCTAAGAGGATTAATTCTTTGTGTATACTCTATTCAGCAATCGCTCAGTCTTAGAAAGGCGTTTTGGAATTTTGAAGTTTTTGCGAAACCTGTTTTAATATTTCTCCGATAACGCCTACCGGGAATATTTCCTAGTAGATTATGGAATTCCTGCTTGTTCGACGATCGCTTCGTCGCATGGTATACTTTGGTAGCTAGAGGAAAGTGTCATTTGCCATTCTATTTGAAATTTTTATTTTGAATAGATAATTATTTGTAGATATTTACTATTTGTGAATTTTTCATCATGATTTTTAAAGTATATGATGATGTATGGACGAATGCAGTGTGATCCAACCCGGATTCTCTACTCTAGTCGGGGTCGCTCGGGATACAAAATAATCGGTTCATATCTTCTTACTTGAATATTCCCCAAAAACACTTTTAACTATTTTGCACATAAATAAAGGTTTACAGTAACATATGAATAGCCTAATTTTTATATATTGTCTCGAAAGCTGGAGAATCCACGAGTCATGGATCGTTGTCTGTTATTTCAGGTTCATTAGGATGAATGGAAAGAACCCCATATTTCTCATAATTCCCTTCAACTCTGTTGCATTGTCTTTAAAAGTCAGTCTGATAATCGCGACTAGTAAAATCAATAGCTATTGTAGGCTATTAAAAAAAAATAAATGGCTTGTAGTAGTGGGTATACTATATCTATGTACACTTGTTGTGTCGTATGCATTGCTGTCGTATTAAACGAAGGGGCTAGTACTGTTATAGTCCCATATTATTGATTCAAGGGTTACTTTTAGCTGGGGAGGATTCCGAGGTAATATGATTGCTCCGCTGTTATTTGTTCCCAGATTCCTGCAAGATAACTGTTATTCGTAAAGGACCTTTCGCAGAATTTGAGAGTAATCTTAGAAATTTGTTGAAACGTATAATTTCAGTGGGTAAAAGCTCTATAGGCATTTGATATAGTAATTTCTCCGCTTGCAAGACTATTTTTACTGTTTTTCTGATGATGACTGGGTGTATGTTTGTGCAAGTTAGCCCTTGTAAATTTACGAAGGACGTGGTTTTAATATTTAACAGCGGTTTCCGGTACAAATCTTCGTATATTGTTTCCAATTTCTTGTCTACTCTGATATGACAAGTTACTTCCTATGTACGGTATAGCTTTCCTCGTTCAAGCGGAAAGATTCTTAGAATCAATACTTATTTATATCTTCATATGAAGGACTCACGAGAAAGAAAGTTACTACTTAAGTTTTCCTCCTGAGTTTACTATGCAAAGGATAACAGCTGAATCGGGAAAGGGAAATTCCATTATTGAGATGTTTTTCTGATATACCCTTAGATTCTGCGAGGTCTTTCTCCTGCATCGTAAATTTTAGGGGTTAAGTAACGCAATTTTATGCATTTTCGTAAATAAAACTAGAGGTGTCTTTGGAAAGTGTAGATTTCTACATCGTTGAAAAATAGCGGTCTTTTTGCAACTGCAGTATAACGGGTTGTGCTCATTTTTTGCTAGAATAAAACGTCACTTACTTTTCAAAAAGAGAGTAAAGGCCTTTTTTCATCGCGCGAGTGTTTTTTGCGTAATAAATCAAGCGATAATGGTACTAAAGAATTTATTATTGATCCTGACATGGATAATTATATTTATTTTCCTATCATTTACAAAAAAGTAGTAACATAGCTTTGGGCTATTGCGAGCTTATAGCAGTAAGCACGGCAGAAATAAGCAGTGGTAGCACTGTTTTGCCATAAAATACAGTTAAGCAATAAAAAGCCTCACTTATGTTACCGAAAATCAATTTAAAACGAATGAATATTGAAAATGTGGCAAGTTATTTTTGGTTAGCACCAATGATTTAACTCGTGGTTCAGTGTTCGGACGCAAGTGTATTTTGTCAGTGACGTTCACGAATATCTCATGTTCGTGCTCTATCGTAATGATTCTTGTGAGATGAAAGGGAATTCTGAGAAGAATTATGGAAATGTAAATTTGTCTGAAGGGAATTATTCGCTGTTTTGTGTGTTTGAAACACAACCTATTATCAGTATCTTTTACTCTGTCGGACTTGTTAGTGCTCGCTTTAAATAAGCACGTAAAATTCCTTATCACCCACTTCCAGTATCTATAACGAGGTGCACTTATGACAGTAATTGTGCTGTTCCCCACCCACCAAAGTTCGATTGGAAGTTTTGCTTAATGGCTGAGTTGAAAATTAAGTTATTATTCGTTTGTGTTGACACTTTTCCAATTGTTTCTGCTGTAGATTATGCTTCTCGACATTTCTGTTAGTTTCGTTCTTCCTCTAAAGTATTAACATGGGTTCTAAGGAGTTTAAATGTGTATTCCTATAATATACCAAATACATTAGAGTTTCTGACCGTGAAGGAAAGAGTAATTTTATTTTATTTTTTTAATTCGATCCTCTTGTATGCACATCGACAGGTGTGTAACTTATCGTTCGTTCCCATTACGATTGATTTTCCAGCTGCTCAGCTTTACTCTTGTAGTGGGTTCAAGTTCTGAGGGTATATAATGGCGTAAGAGACATGGGTTAATGAGTATTTTATATACTGTATTTGTAGTTGCTGGCACCCGCCGAATTTCCAAAATGTGTTCTAGCACCAAATTTCAAAAACTTCTGGGATAAACTGATAAAATCCTTCAAAACAAGTGATATTTTCCTTGTCATTGCCACTGCGTAGGAAACAATCTTTTTTTATGATAACGTCTCGTCTCTGAACAAATTTTCCCACTCCCAGTGGTCCATGCATCCCTTGAAAATACGTAATAACTGTTGTAAAGCAGTGTTTCCCAACCATCTTGGTCTCCAGTTCCACTTTCCATGTCCTCCAGAAAACCAAGTCCCACAAAGGTGCAAAGAGTTCGTTTTAGTAATTGAGGTAATTTTATGTTTTACGAAAACAGTGGTACCTCGACTTACGAAATTAATTCGTTCCAGTTCGAAGTTCATTATCCGAAAACTTGTTTCTCGATACCGTTCTCCATTATATCTTTTGTTTTTCGGCTCGTATGTCGAAATTAAGTTCCTATTCAGAGGAAATTGTGGAGTAAGAAAATAGTGCGCCGAGAAGTTTGTATGTAGAGCAGTTCGCATCCCAAGGTACCACCGTACTTAGTTCGTTGATGAATTGCAGGGAAAGTGTATGAAGATTAACTTGCAGCGAACCAATACGTTGGAAAAATAGATAGCAAAACGAGCAATATAAAACGTCATCGGCCTGCTGAAGTCCCAATATGCAGGCTTGTAAATCCCACTAGTGGTTAACAATACTGCAAAGGATTGAAGAAATTCTTTAATTAGGAGATCTCATTAGTGCTTCTGCTAAGTTTAATTTTCGAAAGGGAAGTGAGTGGCATCGATTGGAAAGCATTCTTGTCATTAAAAGACCATTCTAGGGTAGGAAGAAGATAATAATCGTCTGCAGAAAGAATAATTGAGCTCTCGAAGCTCTTCGTTATTGTCACTTCTGTCGTCCTTGCCCTTTGGACTAATCCAACTCTCCTCCTTATTCACGCAGAAGTTCGATTTTCCATCGTTTCACGCTTTTTTCCGCCTTCCATTCCTTTTATTTTCCATTATCTCGTTCGGTGTGATTTTGAAGATAGGACTAAGCCTTTGAAGCGAACGTCTGACGCAGATGATGGATGTGAAGATTGTGTGTACACAACTGCTTTCTTTTTTTGTGTCATCGTTCGGTTCCCCTGTTTATTTTCTCGCTTTTCCGTCGCACTAAGGGCCCTCTCACCCATCGATCGATTTCTAAAGTGCTTGCTTGATAGACTACCCACTTTTCTCCTTAATGATCCGAAGGGGAAAAAACGTCCTCATTCCTTGCTTAGATACTTAAAAATGTGCGAAGATCATGGCTGCCTCTATAGATTTCAGTCGAACGTTCCGGCTTGATGGATTAGTTTCAGTTCTCAAGAGGCGGATATTCTTTTTAGTTGAAAATTTGTCGAACATGTTTCCGTCAGTGATTGTCGTCGCAGAAATGCAAGAGGCTGCTTTAGAATGTTAACTTTAGCGATCGATATCGGTTAATTGATTTTCTCAAGGGTTTCCAAACTTTATGAGTAAGAGGACAGGTTATTGAACATCCTCGATAATCATGTCGTACCCAATGTTCTGGGAATTATTTTCTCTTAAACGGAAAGTAGCACGCTGCTGATGGGAAGGCTCGATTGAAACATTGAAAAATCTTGAATAAAATTCACCGCACTTCTAAAGATTTGCTCCTGACACGTTTGGAGGATATTGTTTTATAAAATTGAACATTTTTTCGAAGTATTTCTGCGAAGTATGCGGGCAGTTTATGGAATTTCTCATATAGCCAAATCTTATTTAAAGATAAAATTGATGGAATTAGGCGTGGCTTTGTGAAGCTCCGTAACATTAATGGTTAAAATAACTAACAGAAATTGTTTATTGGCGTCCAGATTCAGCTAATAATATGTCGTAAGCGCGCAACTACGACAAGCGCTGGGTATATATCACAAGGTAGTTATCAGTGTAACAAGTTCCCAGTGTTGCACAGTTACCCACGTTTTCATAGCTTTCAATGGTGAGAGATCTGCATGAATTCAATATTCAGCATCTCTCAGACTTTCTAAGGTGTGCATTAACGCATTTATGAACAAGAGCGAGACAAAAGTGACAGATGAAGGGGACGTTCTTCTCTTTTCTCCTCCAGGAACGGTACCGGAGTGACAACTGTGTATCCCATCTGTTTAGTGAATACCAGGCGTCCTATACCTCTGTTCATCACAATAATTCTATTTCCCTAGTAATTAAGCTATCGATCAACCTCTTTTATTCAACATGATCTCCCTGAACAGTCCAAAAGAAATTTAGTCGTTAAATATCAAAAGAATTTTAGTCGTTATCTCTCTCTCTCTCGTTGTGATCGAATGTTCGGTAATGAGTACAATGATGACAATTACGAATGCATCCTCGTCAGCTACGTGTATCTGACATTAGGCCCGTTGTATCTCGCGGTCCGTTAAATCCGTTTCGCGAAGTACGGCGTGTGATTATTGCCGAAAGGTCAAGTCTGTGTGCTAACGAAACTCGATAAAACTGTTCGCCTCAATATTTCGATACAGTTCGGTACAGAGCTCGCCAACCGTTAATAACTGCGCAATCACCTACCTTTCATATCTCGTAATCTATCTAGGCAGCAGTAATTACACTCTCCCAATCCTACATAGATTAACTCGTTGATTTTTGGGGATGGCTCGTTAATGATTCTTTCTCGTTATATTTATCTTTTTTCGATTCCATACAGAAGATAATAGCGCAGTTCTTACACTTTTCTCCTGCTGACGTGATCGCCGTATTTTTTTTATATGGAGAGGAGATTCTCCTTTCCCGCATGCGTTTTACGCGAACTACAACCTTAACGTCTTCTTGATGTTTTTTGATGCGGTTCCGGTTTGTAACGCAACATTTATTTTATTTGTTGACAAATTAGAAACATGTTATAAATAGAAATTACTTCATTTGATATTTTAGCGAATACATCAGTAAATTTTTTTCTGTAGGCTGAATGACTTGCTATATTCTACATTATTCCTTTCTGACTCCTCTTCGCAACTCTTTCTACGTCACTAACGTGGCGCCAGCTTTGTTTTGTTTTGTCCGCAATGTCAAGTGTAGTGTTGACAAATGAGAAAAATTTCCAATTTTTCGGTAAAATTTTCGAGGAAATTTGAATCAAGGATTTCATGCTTACGAATATAGGGGTTATATTGAATAAATATGTTGGTAATCCTCGTTAGAAGAAAGGTCTTCAAGAATGTACGTTTTTCTGTTAATAATGAAAATGATTGTTCAAGCATTGCTATAAAATGCTTTCTTCAAATTATATTCGTATGGAAGGTTTTTTTAGAAACCCAACTTCATTTAAGGCCCATTTTTTATAGGACTATTCGTGACTTTTCAAATTATTCTGTATATTGTTGTACAGTCGAAATAGTTCATAAAGTGAGATTGACCTATGCATTTTTCTCTCCTTAAAGATTATCCTACCACGAGCATATACCGTGTCCATTCCTTTCATACTCTTTCATCTTTTCGGGTATTCCTTATGAATTATCCCCAATAGCGATTTTTCGGTTCGCATAATCCCTTCTTTTCGTAATCGAGTATTCATCTCAGTGGTCTCCGCATGGCGCATCAATGGAATAATTTTCGCTAACTTTCCATATTTCCACCCATTCCGCAACGGAAAATTCGTTTCCACAACTCTTCTTTCTGATTGGAAAGTAATTCGGTCGATTTATGGTCACGCAGGAATTTTCGAACTTGCGCATTTTCTCTCGTGGAAGTCAATTCCCATCGAGTATTCATGGAAATATTGACCGTAATGCGGTAACCTTGGTGCATTTGTTTCATTTTTTATCCGGGATGAAAAAAATATGTTCTGAAAGCAAATTTTAAGTCTGCAATTTCCCTAGGGTGTCGGTTATAAAACAGTAAGTCACGATGGGATTGGATTATAACAACGAATCGAGACGATGTGCTATCGCTTGGTTGGAAATTATCTGGGATCTAGACCTTGCGAAAACAATTGCAGAGTTGGCGGGGTAGATTTGTGGAGCATATCTCTCCAGCACGGTCCGCGGCCCTGGGGTCCCTAAAACCCTTAATGGACCAGGACCTTTATTTTCGGGTATACTTAAAAAGTGCTGAAACGCCAAAAAATAGCAGTTCGCATGCTTTAGTCTTGAAGTTGATGACTTCGCATTCCTGTTTTAGGGTAAAATCATGTACGATCGTACTCGAATACTGTTCTTTTGGGCACTTCCACAGTGTTTATTAAACTCTGTTATTGTTTATATTTTTAGATTTTTCTTAGCCTCATTATCATCCAATAAATGTCAGTAGAATCATCTTGCGTCCTTTTCAGAGTTTTTCCGAGTGGTATAATAATATTGTTTCTCCCTCGAATACTAAGTGGTGTGCGTGTTATAGTAATGGTAGTACTATAAGTATATAATACAGTATATACTACCCTAATGTTTAAAAATATATCTATATTAATACCCTGTAAGCCGACCTTCGCCGTGTTGCATGGGCATATCTTTAGTTCCACTATTTAGTGAAGTTGAAAGGGACCTCGATGGAAAAACTTTTGAGAAACACTTATGTGGGAGATGCATATACAGACAGTGTAGCGTGTATATGGACCTGCTATATTTCAACTGTAGAAGCGCTCTGTTTATTTTAGGATTTTTCCTTTTTTTTAATAAAAGAATCGTCCACGGTTGCTGAATAGTCAGCGAGCCAGCTTTCCAATCCTAAGAACCCGGGCTCGAGTCCTGGTGTATCAGATTTTTCTGTTTAGGGAATGGCTGAGTGTGTCCGATTTTCCCAATAAGGATTGACGGCAGGAAGGGTAAATGGAAGTAGAAAACAGTGCGTCAAAACCAAATTCATCGTCACTAATCATCAAAAGTCATCAGCTGACCCCATAAGTGATTGGAATTAGGCTAAGAAAGAAAAAAAAGTGGCTTTAATATAAGATGCGCATTATAGATATCTATAATCCCTAATGTTCTATTGATCTGATGAACGATTGCGAGACGAACTCATAACGTAGTTTCAGATTCATTCTCATATTCTAAAAACTACGAGATTATTTGATTTACGTATGATTTTATCTAGGATACAATCCAATGAGTATCGTTAGAGTAGCAGTGAACACCTATGCGGATAAATTCTCTTTGAACAGAATCGAATCCTTGCCGAATCAATTGACGAAATTTATTGTTGCTTTTGTAAATGGTTGCCTTGTAGAATATACTAAATAAAGAAGCAATGCTTAACGTTCAAAAGTAGATGAAATTGTGTTCAACATCGAAAGTTTTCGTAAATTTGGTAAGAAAAATTAATATACTAGGTATAAATAAAAACAAATGGTTGTCAGATTTGTATCTGCTCACTAGAATATAATAAATTTATTTTGTTAAATATTTATTTATATAAATTTAATTTTTCGGTCATGACTTTTTGCCGGTTTCCCGGTCTTGTTAATTTTCTCTGAAATACATTTTCGTGGTCATAAAGGATCTCCGTCTTTCATTAGAAAACACCAATTCAACGGTGGATGATCATAGATCCCGAGACAGCGACACCATTAAGTTATTCCCTGGTTGTTTTCCCTCCAGATGGCGCTAGGGGAGTCTTTCACGCAGTCGAAGATTAACATTCCTCACGGTCGACGAATCGCAAACATTCGGGGAAGAAATCAAAGGCGCCGTGTATCGCCGATCGGCCCCGCGGCTTCTATAACAGTACTTCGGCTCGAGGAATGATTTTTCTGGCCCGCGGTTCTTTTCTCCTGTCCTTTCGCTATGCTACAGCACGCGCCTTCGCATCCGTTATTCCTTCACATGTATTTCGGTGCAGCTTCAGATTGCTGCTTCCTCTTTCGACTGCCTCTGGTTATGAAAATGAAGTCTTACTTATTCGTGATCAGATCCATATTAATTGTTGTCACCAAGGCGACTGGTATCATTTATCGCGGCCAAGCCTTCGCGATAGCGGGCACTCGAAGGATTTGTATGTACGGTTGTGAATTCACATAAACATATGTATGCATGTACTCAACCGTCCTTTATTCGACCTAGAGCATGGGGTTCATTCACTATTCAGCGTATTTTCAGTTTCTGTTACATAACCTTAATTACTGTCCCTATATTTGACAGTTCATGCATTCTATTTCCTTGGCATTGCTCGTGTCATCTGCTACATTACGTTTTTTAGTAATCTTTAGTGGATATGCGAATAATGTCCAATAAATTTCCCTGATGTCTTCTAAATTTAACGAGCTTGGGTAATAGCTACTAAGGGTGTTGTTATTATTATTATTATTACTATCATCATCATCATTATTTTTATGGATATGGTTTGCCCAAAGTCATTGATTTTGGTAATTTCACTTAAGTGGCAAAACACAACATCTTTGTGTTAACCGGGACCTCGGAGTATTGCGCCAGCTAGCAAAGCCCTGTGCCACCGGGACCGGCAAGGTGCTTCGTGGGAAAGGAATGGGTTTTGCTTTGCTTCAGTTTATCCTGGAAAATTTCTACATCTTCTTTCACTTAACGACTCTCATCCAATGCCTAGAATCTTCTTGGTAATACCAGTCGTTTTTTCATATAGATTCTCAACAAACGAATTTCATAACGTTACACCCTTTTATTCAAAACACAACTTAAACTTGCATGTTAGGAGAGAAAGTAGACACACGGTTGTTAATGAATTAGTGGTTTAAAACGCTCTAAGATACTTTTCGCCGGCGGTTCGCGCATATCCTCTGAGACCAAAACTGGAAACAAGGGAAATGAACCGGATTTACCGGCCTTTTAGAAATCACCTAATGCTCATTTCCATAGAAACTCTATCATCTGTTGCGGTAGAAGAGTACTATTCATGTTATTATCATCTTCAGATGTAGAATAATACTCTTCTTCCTCTGTAGATAATACCGTAGCTATCGAAGTGCGCATTTGGTGATAGTTAGAAGGCGGGTTAATCCGTTCCCTTGCCTTTGTATCTAGTTTTGATCTCTTAGGGTAGGCGCGAATAACCGACGAAACGGGTCTTGGGGCGTTTTAAACCTATAATTGAACTTGTTTGTTCGATGGTGCCACATTGGCAATGTGGTCACTTTTATTAACCATTGTCTCCGAGAATAAAACGTGAATTTTTCCATTATTTTGCATATTGTTTATCCCAACATATTAGGAACATTTTGAAGAGAATTAGCTAGTATTTGCATAAAATGGATCGCACGGGTTGTTAAGGAAATTCCGGTTCAAAGCATTGTTGATAGATAGTAATGAAGTCCTTTAACAGGCATGTGTAAAAGGTTCTTCCTCTCCTGGTAAACCGTAATTTCATCTAATTTGTGGGGCTTCTGTCAGAATTTGAAATTTGACGCAATGGTTTTAAATATAGGATTTCAATTAATGGTATAACAATAAAAATAATTATAATGTATATTTTTATATATGATTGGTGGCAAAAACTACGAACTATGTTTTGATAAAATGGATTTATAAAGAGTTTTTAGTATTTAAGGCATTAACGTATTAGTTTCATGTAAAACAAGCATTTCCACGGCATGCTCTAACAAGGGCGCATCTCTTGAAATCACGTAATTACATCGATGTGCGAAGGCGTGACTTTGTGGAAATCCATATGAATAAGCTTAAAAAAATGTATTTTCCACAATATTTATTAATACGACCGGTTTCACCTCCGTGGAAGCATCGTCATCTTAAAGATAGGATTCTTCGCAGCAGTTAATACGATCTACTATTCATAGTCGGAATTTGCATAAGATTTAATCAGCTATGCAGAATTAAACTGACTAGGGGAGATCTGTAACTTTATTTTAGTACTGTCATAATTATTTCCTCAATTATAGTCGACTATCGACAAATACACAAAAATAACTAATATAGAGGTAAACCGCCTCCGAATGACCGCCTTTTGGGAGAAATTAGATCTTCCTTCATCAAAAGAGAGACGGAGGAAAAATATTTACTGCGAATACTTAATCCGATGACCTTTATTGGTCGGTTTATCGATAACTCAAATAACAGGGCTCATCCGCTATCTCTGTAAATTTACACATCGAATAATTCCGTCGTACGTCCCAAAGCATCGAGTTTCATTTCAACCCTTAAATCAATTAATCCCTCTTCAGTTGACGTTGATAAAATTGGAGCACAAGGAAAATATGGTCTAACCGAGCGTTTCTCTCAACAGTTTAATATATTTCCGATGTTCTCAACATTTACCTTTGCTACTGTTCTTATTTCTCTTTTCCCACTTGTGATTTGAAATATACCCTTTTCCTTATGTCCGTTCTCTTTTCTGCAGAATATTCGTTCTATTTGGATTTTACTTCCCTACTTCTCCACATTTCCCATTGTTGTTTAATATGAAATATAAATATGAATTTATTGTGACGTTGTTTTCCCAACTCAGATAAATATATTTTGAAGGAACAAGGAAAAGTCGAACATTTACAGACCACAATATTATACAGTTGTACCTTGTTTAACTACGTACTTGGTTAACGACGAATGGCTTTCATCAAAAAATCTCTTTGGTAACGACGCAGGCTTTGGTTTACGACGCATTCTGGAGATTGACTATTAAAAATTTCTTTAATGACTATTAAATTTATTAATGATAATTATTTTGTTGCCAATGTAATTTTTTAAAAGTATATGTATGTACGTACCATATTTTAATGACATTTAAATGATAAAAGTAGTAGTACTTGAACTTTCCTATTGGTTTCGTAGGCTTAACTCACTTTTCTCTCTTCGAGGTTGTTGTCCTGCCTTGAATTCATTTTTTTGTATTGAAACGACTCGTTTTTTTTTTTTTTTCATTTTAAATCGATTCCTTTCTCTTGTTTTGCTTTGCTTTATGTACCATTTCCTATCTTATACTGTTGAGTAGTATATAGTTTGCTTGCTGTTTGTTATGAGTTGAATGCAAGAGTGTACTCAGGGTACCTAGTATCATCGTAAATAATTTCATATATTTGTATGCAAATACTTTTCAACCTCAACCACTCCGTGCCCTCTGTAGCCTTAAGCACCTGGATATAATTTTACGATACTTTTCGACGTGTTTGTGTGAGATGCCAGCGATGATACCGAAGCGGAATTATGAATCGTGTGGAATGGAATAGAATGGGAACGTCTTTATTGCGGGCGAGATTGGGACCATTAAGTCTCTTCTTTCGTCTAACCCAGTTAATATTAATAAAAGAAAAGGACTGAGCACTAAAAAAAGAGAAAAAGGAAGAAACTATGTTCGGGTAAAAAACCTAAGTCGAGATTTGGAAACAAATTCCACGGCAGGAAAACACCCACAATAGTAATCATTTAATAGTTGTATATTTATTGAAAATTTGGGACCCAGCACACAATTCTTTTTGGATAAACCCTTAAACCATAAGGTTTATTTTTGATTCTCTATATTTCTCTCGGTGTTTATCTGAGACGTTCGTTGAATCGATCGATATCCTTCTCTTTGGTCGAGCCTTTATTTCTCGCAGCGGGAAGTATCGATTTGGGCTTTGAATTAAACCTAAATGATAAACGAAAGTGAAGTAGTTAGATGAGACCATGACTTGAACACGGGTCTTACACTTTTTGGATGGATTCTCGTGCCAACTTGAGTTATATCGCGGAACAGCCTCAATCGTTTTTTTCCGAAAGATTTTTTGGTCGTTCGAGCATTTGTCCGGAAAATCCAGGCTTGATTCGCAGTCCCGTCTTACTTAGTAACGTCCGTTTATCCATGTAGAATTACTGGTCGTACGCTGTACGCTCCTTAATGGGAAGTTCAGACCTTTCCCTCTCTCTCTGTGTTTTAAGTTGTTGAAATCAAGCGTCCTATCTGAAATTTCGTGATACGAGGGTTAGCCAATAAGTAATGCCCCATATTTTTTCCAGCCGAAACCAATGCTAGTTGGGATCCCGGATAGCCAAGTGGGCAATGCGTTCGACTTCGGTGAATGCGCTCCCGGGTTCGATTCCCGGTGGGGTCCCACGTGCGAAATGACCAAAGCCGTCGAAGCGCTTTTAACAATACTATTACTACTACCAATGCTTGTAATTCGAAATAGTAGGTTCAAATTCTTCGATTTTTCTTGCATGTATATGCGTAGTTTTTTTCTCCTACAGATAGCATAGCTGTAGGATGGTTTCAAACTGGATCCTGATCATTATTAACGTTACAGGAAAGTGCTATGATTGAATTTCTGCGTGTAGAGAAAAGAACGGTAGGGAATATTCAGAAGCGATTATGCGAAAACTATGGAACATCTGCAGTCGATGTAAGGTTGGTTGCTGTGTATGGAGGATAAATGAGTTCATTTTTGTAGAATAAATAGTTTTTGTGAAAAATAATGTGGGGTATTACTTTCTGACCGATTCTCGTAATAATTTAAAATTTTTGAGATCTTCACTCCAGAAACAGCAACTCATCGCAGTCCATTTCTCATATTTTCGATTGGAAAGAAACGCCGTTTTCAGTCGTAGACTTAGTCGGATCGCCTTAATTTCCAAGGGCCGACAACGCCGAATCCAATATCCTGTCCGTCATGAAACATGCACTTCCATCGCCTCCCATTTGGCGACGTTGGCAAAGAGTTATTTCTCCCGCTGGAAAATTAAAATCAATACGCGGAGCCGATGAAAAAAATTATGGCCGAGAGAAAGGGAGGGAAGAGATGGGCGAAGGGGGCGTCGCTAGACAGAGCTAACCGACGGACAAATTACGTAGTACGTCTCATAACGGACGTCCAGTGGAGAGAAGGGCCGCAGCGTACGCGCAGCTTAATGACGTCGCGTCGTACTCTCCGGTGCCCACGCAAAATAGTCGAGATGAAAAAGATGCGTAATAGTGGCGCGTGGCGATGGGCGACGGGAGACCGCGCAATTATCTCTGGACAAAGAGGTAATTCAAGGGTTAGGATAGTGGTGGAAAAGCTGCAGACCGTGTAGTTGCGCGTAGTATATGTTTTAATGATCTACGACGTCAGAATTTTTAATAGTAATGAATGAGCACATTTATTCGGGCGAGATTGTGTATGTTGAGTCTCTTCTGACATCTTACTCATTATGTTTAAGTATTTAAAACAATGAAAGTGTCGAAAATCGACTGTCTGGCTATAAAATACTTAATAATAATAATAAAAAACGGCTTTTTATTTTAAGGCGAGATTGAGATTAGTTAGTATCTTCTCACATCTAACCCTATATCATAGAAGGATTTAAAGGAAGAGCTTTAGGGATTTAAACAGGAGAAAAGGCAATAAAAGAAGGAAATATTTCATGGATTGAAAAAAAAACTGTTTGGACAGTGGTATTCAAAATTAAGCAACACTTGGTGGCGTGGTATAGTTGCGAGATCTCAAAACTGTTTGGAGGAACGCACTTACGCTACTCCGGCAACATTGGCAAGCAGGGGACAGGGGTGTATATGCTTAGGGATAGGGAAAGGGTCTGTGAGGGCAGTTATGGCATCCTGAAAGAATTGTGCATCCTAGGTGCCTGGCAGAATAGCGAAGGAGTTCGGAAAAAGAATTTTCTTATGTGCCGAAGGAGATCCTTCTCGGAGGGGCTCGTCAGAAATTACTGTATTTATCGGTGCACACCATCATGTTTTAGGAAGGGAATTTTGGTATAAGAAATTAAATTCATTGGAAAAAGTTTGGAACTTTTTCAGATACTTAGGAAAAAATAAGACCCTGCAGGAAAATACCCGCGAGAAGGGGTGTGTGAAAAACTCCGAAATCTACTGACAGTAGCAACTAAAATAAAAAAAACATAAGTCTGCACTCAGGAGAAATGCATTTCTGCAGATCTCCAACTAGATGACGGTGTGAAAAACTGCGAAACTTCTTCATAGTTAATCTAAAAATTAGATCCCTCCAAGAGTGGGATAGTTGGTTTTTCTTTTTGAACCCGAATGTTTTGAGCGGAAAATGTGTGATTGCGGTACAGTGAGCCTAAGAGTAAAACTTTTCGTAGCATTCAACGACAGGATGAGCAAAAATAATGCCATTGCTACTGGATATTCAACTGGGCAACGCGTTAGACTTCATCGAAAGCGGTCCCGGTTTCGATTCCAGGTGGGGGCCTACGTGCGAAATGACCTTAGCTGCCGAAGCCCTTTTTAATGATACTACTACTAATAATGCCGTTATTCAGCAACATAATACCTCAGTAGCTGTCACATAATAACAGCCATAAACAATACTGAAGAAAAAGCAATGAAATGTGCATTCTTCTCTCTGCTTAATCGATAGAAAATAAAAAGTATTCCATCGATTAATGTATAGTGGCAAGGCGCGCACCCAGAGGGGTGCTGTCGGTCTGAAGCACCACCCCAGAAATAAACTCTACCAGTACTTACTCAGAACCAAGTTTTAAAGGTTTTATCATTAAATCTTTGGTCGCTTAAAACATTTCTTTATAGGCAACACTTTCTTAAGATGAGAATCAATTACTTCGCATTACAACGTAAACGGTATATTATTGGTTACAATCCCTTAGTTCAGCCCCCAAATCGAAAATTCTGGATACGCCCCTGATAGTAGCAAAATCTTAAAAACTATCTTGGAACGAAGAATTCGGTGGGTTGCTACCCAATTTGTTTCCTTGAAACCAGGTAGCGTACGAATGACCACAAACTAATTGCATTGAGCCGAATAATACTTTTATTTTTCTAGTGGTTTGATGGGGCCGAAATCGTTCACACATGGTTATCTTCCTCTCCGCTCCTTCCTACTTCCAGGTCATTTTCCGTTTATTTACGAGAGCGGTTCTCCGCAGAGGGTGTAATTTTAGGATCCCTGAGGTCTGGAAAATTTGATAGGTGCTCAGAGTTAGGTGAGCGATCTCGGATAATGGCTTTGTATCGAGTTATATTGGCTCAGAAACCGTAGATGAGTTGAAACAAACGATTACGGTCCTAAGGTTGACGGGATTATCCGATATATATCGGAGAAATATCCTGAGCAATCAACAGGATTTGATTTTAACTCTATGGCAATGTTTCATTAATGTTTTAAATTTGAAATCAAATAAATATCGTAATAAATCGTGATTTCAAATCCTAAGCGATCGATGAGGAGGATTAACGATACATTTGTTATTTCGTTTCAATATGGCTAAAATATTTCGATATTAGAGGATAATTTACCGTATCAGAATTATTATAAGTCCATCTCCTTCATTTGTAACACCACGAGGCAATTAAATGAATTTAAAAGTAATCATACGTTAATCATAAAAATAAAATACAAAAAATTGTTAACGTTTTGTACACGTAAACGTAAAATTAAACTAAAATAGTAAATGCAACAAATAAGATGTATTTACTATTCTTTACTAGGCTCTAAGACTGTAGAAACCAATAGTAATAGACCAAAAATGATTTTTTTAAGAAATTAATTTCAAACGCATTCGTTTAATGGTCTTATTTGAACGCTCAATGTCATTTAATAAAATACTGTTCACTGATAAACGTAAATATTTTCATTATGCTACCCAAATGAAGACGAGGAATATGTTTGTTTATCAGACCATATTCTCTTCGCTATTTCGAAAAATAAATCTTAGGATCTTGTGAATGCGGTGGCATTAATTTGTCTTATTTTGATTTGTGCTGGTAGGAAAGAAGTTAGTTTGAAAATTGATCCCTGGATCCATATTCAGAGAAGGCCAAAACGACATATTTATCTCGCAGAGGACACGAGCTGGATAAGCCATTGTTTTACAGCCTGTCTTAGTTGGGGATTTTAAAATATTTATTTACGACATCCCTGTCGTGCATGGAAATACGGGATAGTTATATTTATGATAAAATTCATTTTTTCATTTGGAAATCAAAGTTAATTTTACATGTCAATGGCATATTGCGTTTATCCGTTAACGAAGTTCAGAAACAAGGAAGTGAAGTAGTAACTAGTCGATCGATACTCGAAAACTTTCCAGAAGAATCCTTTCTAGTAAATAATAATAATAATGCTGCTTTATTCTTGCGAGGTTGAGACTTTCAAGTATGTTCTTACATACTATCATTCGTCATATAAATTTTAAAATAGATGGCTTGAAAAACGTTTACAGAAGAAAACTACTTTGTGGGTTTATAAACTAATTTATTTTAATTTCTTACTTTGGAAATTATACACCACGGCAGGATGACACCCACAAGTTGGGGTGTGTGACAAAAATGCGAAACCTACTTAAAGTTACCTAAGTTTTTAGGAAAAGGCGGGTTAAATCACATCTGAAAAGCAAGCAAAATGGTACAGATACATTATTTCATAGACATAACAAATAGAATTAATTTTCTTAAAAATAACAAGGAAAAGATATATAAATATAACGGTTCCAAAACAAAGTCAGTACATATCAAGATAGCAATGAAATTACTAAGTGCGAAGACAAGAATGAAACCTGACTACCGGGCCGTTAAGTTTCTCGGAAATAATTTTCGGGACTCAGAGATAGGTGATTAAAACCCTGCACGGTTTTGAAACTGTCTTAGGATTATCCGCAATAAGAGTAATTGGTTCACTCCATTATTCGCAATAATTACTGCGCGATTTTTAAAGCGCTTAACTACAATATCGGTGTAGAGTAGTATCTCACTGCGAACTGGTATCGCTAAGCTCTGTGCCGGTATAACCTGCTTTTATCTCGACGGGTAGGTTTCACATGGAAGTAATGGCATATCTTCAAAGCGGTAAACCACGTTGCGTTGTAGACACGCACGCTTTACGAGACGACTCAAAATTTGTACCCGTCTTCCCCTTTCGAGCACCAAATCACTCTTGCGTATCCGCCGCAAGAGTGATTTGGTGTACGCGTTTACTTACCGTAATGAGGGCCGGGATGACCTTTTCCAATAGTTTACGTTCGCCGGTGACGCAAACTCATTCGCCTGAGAGCTTAGATTATTCGAGCGATCAAAGGTGGCGCTGTGTTCTCGCCGTCACTCGTTTCAATTCTGTCTCCATTTTGCTCCGACTCAGCTCATCTCGGTTACCGATAGTATTTTCCGACTCTTTGAACGAGAAAATAGAGAAGACGTTGTCACGGTAACGGAGATTTTAAACTGGGAGGGAGGGATTACTCTGCCGAGAGATGTTCGACCGTGAATTTCTTGGAAGGCTAGAGAATGGCTTTTGTGGGGCGGAGGAAAAAATCGGTCCTTTCATTTGGATGTGCCGTTCGCGCATACTCTTTTTGGCGAAATAATTCGTTTTTCCTTACGTAGCACAAGGAGAGTAATGCTTTGGACAGAAATCTGTTTGAGGGAGTTCGACGGAGATACGCGTTTCGGGATTCCCAGAGCACTTTCTTTAATGAATTTCTTGACGGCGTATGCCGCCGTCGGTAATCCTGCCTACGTCTCGGATCTGATGGAAACTTCAGGATATTTTTCATAAAGTTGAAAAGGTAGAATTGGTTGAAACTTACGTCAAGGAATGTCTCGGATTGTAGTTTTCCTTTGGAATCTTGACGATGAAAAGCGGACTGCTTATCTTAATTTTTTACTGGAATGCTATCATTTTGCGCTCCTTTGTCACGTTCTCTCCCAAATATCTCAGATTGGAATTTTGCGGAATCTCAGAATACTCTCGGAATTTTATCCTCGGTACGCTTTTTCGATTTTTTTCCAAGGTATTATTTTCATTAGTACTCTTAGTACAAGCAGCACTAAAAGTAATTTTCTTAAAAGTGCTTCTTAATAATCTTAGGCACACACCCAGTTCCCATGCATTTTACGAGAAAATGGTTAAGGGTGGCCAGCTGCGGAGGGTTAATTATTATTATTATAAAACTGGGCTCATGTGGCCCTCTTACACCTAACCTCTGTGATGTACCGGGTATAATTAAAGCAACAATTTTTCAATCGTTCTCAGCGTTGTTAGTAAATAAATTAGGTAACATCGAGTCGCACCAGTTTTCCGAATGAATCTCTCAATTTGAATAAATATGAGGAAAGAGTTTGTCATTATTTAAATATTTCTGTGGTCGTCATCTATATATTTCATAGTATTTCAAATTCGAATTAAAGCTCATTCATTTTACTAGAAGAGTACTATATCCCCAGGTGATAATCATCGACTCGAAATTACGAGAAAAACTGCGTTCTCCAACGTTAAGCTTTCACCACTACAAATGTAAGTTGGTTTAATATTTCCGTTAATTATTGGACCAAGAAAAAGCTCGTTTTTGGGATTCCAAATTATTTTTAACTGCGGCAAGTATTAGTATTTTCATTATTTTTAAAAATTGAAGAAGAGGAGACTGTTTTTTTTTTGAAATTGGGCCGTTATTGCAATTTTCATGAGACATCACAAATGTGTAGAATTATGAATGAATGTTTTATATCAGCAGGTCCTTTCTTATCTTAAGTAAAGTATTAACTGTATGTGTACTCATCTCCCGTGGACTTCCTTCGATTCACGCACCACCCGCTTTACTTACTGTTTAGTAAAATCCATTTTAATCTGCAAGTATACAAATGTAGGTTGTGTTTGATGTAGTCAGTATTCTAATTTCCAGTGCTTACTTTACTTTTTACCTAATGGATTTTTTTGGAAAATGTATTACTTTTGTTTTACCACTAACAGAAAGGGAAATGGAATAATTTTTTGAGCGGATTTTTCATCCCTCCAATGGGATATTGGAATTATAAAACTTGTCTGACGCTTCGTGACTGGTGTGTTATTCGTGTGACGTAACACTCGCCACTTAATAACTTAATAACTCCGAACATGTTTTAAATTCATTCAGACTTGAAAATCATACAAGAGTTAACAATTTTTGTAAGTTTTCGCGGAACAGTTCGATTTCCTGATGATAAAGCCCGTAGTATTAATCCCTGAGCCCTCATGTATTTTATAGATCGCGTTCTAATTTGCGAGGAAAAGAAAATGGATGTATATCAGTAAAAAGGAATTTCTCTCTTATATTGACGCTTTTGTTACAGAAAGTGGTAATAATAACCGAACGATAGCGAGAGTCATTTGTCGAACTGGCGTGTTTCCTTATCTGCATTACGCGTTTCCCCATGGTTTGCTTTATGTTTATCTCTCAGAGTTAATATTAACTGAGACGTGCCGCTAACGAGGCGATAAAAACCGGCGGATCTATTCTTGTCTTCGCTAATGTTCGAAGGAAGCAATATCGATGATTCTTCCTATCCCAATTTGGAAGCGTTTCCAAATCTATGTCCAAGGTCACTGTTGTTTTCCAAAACGACAAGTGTACCATTTCCTCTGTTTGTTTCAAAATTTTCGATTTTTTCGTTTGTCCGCAGATTCAGCTGAATCTTTTTCAGTACTACCTCCTTAGTTTGATGACTTCAATAGCATTTTCAATAGTTCTTTTTATCAGGAGTAGGTACTTAGGGCATTACTTTCAGCATTAATACAACCTCGCTCGCTTAATGAGAGAAATCTTTATACCTAAAGATTGCAGTGCATCTGGAATTATCTTCGTGGTTTCTGTGAATAGGATACACTGCCTTCAAGATGAATTATTTTGTTTCTGATTTTTATGTGATGAATAAATAATTGAACATTCTTAGGTTCTTTTGCTACGATCTTTTTGTGAGCTTTCTTTCGGAAAGTGTGTGACTTGATAAAAACATGGAAAATTCCTCTATTTATTTCATACGGTGCATTGTTTCTCTGAAATAAATCCTAGAATATGCTTTATTCCTGTCTATGGTCTACCATTATGTAACGCGTGAACATATCGACTTCGGATAGACAAAGATAATTTGCTGTTCAACCGTAAAGCTATTATGTCTGAGTAAAAACCAATTGCCAATCCGATGTACAAAGTCTGTTTCCCATTGTTTTCGCCTTCTCAATGTAACTTGAACGATTAGTTCTACAATTGTTCTCGGTAATACTATTTTACTAGTGAAGTACTTAATCTATTATCTCTAAACACCGAGGCTGAGATAAAAGAGGAACTGTCACGGTATTTTATTTCATAGACTAATTGTCAAAAAAGTCTGTAGAAATATTTTGTAAACATTTCCGTTCCTTTTTATTTCTGGTTTCCATGGTCTCTGGTATGGGCACCTCACTTGCCCTTGTTACCAGCTATCTCACGTATCACGACGGGTTGGGGGTCCAGCTTTGTCGGTGTCAACATAGGATCGTAATCAATTTTGGGGTAAACCTGAAATTAGAGTTAGCGAATCCGGTTACGGGAAGCCAATTAAAGTTGATAACGCTAGGCTGACCTCGTGTCCCCAAGAGTTAACCCCGTATGTATTGCCCTAGGACCCCGTACGGTTGCTGTAAAATGAATTCATGAAAGGATTTAGTAGTTATAAATTACTCATTTTTATTGCAATCTTTATTCCGAGATAAGTCAGTTGTGATTCGGTATCTGACGAATTCAAGGAGCCCAGCATTCATGCCAACACATTTAAGAAGTACTTCTCCTTGAGAAATTTGGTATGCATGGTGTTTCTTCTTAAGGCGGTCAATTATTATAAATTATACAAATTTGAAGTGGACAGTTGCCCTTGGCAACGTCACAAATACATAAAAGGAAAAATAAGAACAACAAAAACATATACATTCAACAAACAAATTATCGTGAAGTGATGAAAATATTGGTAACGTTAGTGAAATTTGTTTTGAGTATGTCCCTCGATTCCTCGTCGAAATTTTTTGTTTGTACTTGGGAAGGGGTTAAGAATATCTTCTGGTAATTCATCCCATTCTTTCGCAGTTCTATTTACGAACGAGTATCTCCCAGGTCCCTCTTAGATGACTCGACGTATATCTATTATCTAATACATATGATCTATTATCTAATACGATACATCCCTGGAACGCATCAGTTTATCTTTTAGGGGAGAGTCATTGGTGCTATAGATGGGTAGCTCAGGGTAATTGCCCAAAATAGTTTTCATTTCTCAGAACGGAAAAACAATCAAATATCTCATCAATCATTCCCAATCACAGCCGCTCATTGCTTTCTCTCGAATTTCTGGTGATGTTTAAATTATGGGAAAAGGGCTATATTCTTTATTTCTCCAAAGTGTTGATTTTCGAGCGTGAAAGTGTGAATTCACGGAGTCAGCAATAATAGGCTCGATTGTAATGAAAAATGACCAATTTTCGTGATTAAGCGTCGAATTATTCTCCTAAGTTACCCCTCTTTAGCTTTTTGTCCGTGTCGTCTGAAACATACGCTCGTTCGGTGGGCAAAATCCATAGATAACCATTGGAAATACTGCGCTCCAATAATTTGTAAATTCCTTTACCAATGCAGAGGCGTTCAAGCGGATCGTCACTGCTTTTTCACATTCTTTGAGGTCGGGTGGACTGGTATTGGGTCAGCGGAGGAATTGGAATGAGATTGTGTAGAGTGCAACGTAAAATCGTTGGGAATGTGGCCTTTAGTTTGTGTCTAAAATGAACGACCTACTTTAATCCCTCGATTTTCGTCTGAAGCAGTCTCGTTTTTCTCCACGAAACACCTCTGTTTTTATGAGACGCATTACTCGCGTTAACCGCTTTAATGTTTGTCAGATCGAAATCTCTTTGGTCAGATTTGATACTTTAGGGGATTGCGGTACCTTTCTCTTCTGCTTTTGTCACGGAACTGTAGGAATTATAATTTTTTTGGAGAAATGAATTCGGCAGAACCACCCAGCAAATATTTGAGAAATGCTGTTTTATATTCGTTGGTAGTTTATTAGAATGTTAGTTCCGGTCAAACTCGGAATCTTTGGCTTGATTTCAGAACTTTGGAAAATATAAATTTTCAATACTTTTTTTATGCGAATAAGTTCAAAATTCTGCGTTGAAAGGGTCGTTGTAGAATATCAAGGTTCCAAAGAGTCGTGGCAAAATTCTTCTCCATTCACAGTATCAAAAATTTAGACTTGATTTCGAAGTATCGGATATAATCATAAACGGAAATTCTATGAAAGTACTATTTCACTTGAATGGAATAGGAACGTTTTTATTACGGGCAAGATTGGTTTAACAAGTCTTATCTTACATCTTAGCCATTTAATTTTAATAATAGGAAAGGATATAGCATTAAAAAAAGAGGAAGAAATTATGTATGCATAAAAAACCCAAGTCAGAAGTATAGGAAAAAATTTCCACTACTTACCATGAAACACGGAATGCCCACATTATTTCTATCTTTGGATGAATCGGTGAACATTATTACTGAATTTCTTTGTTCTTGTAATCATGATACGGACCCAAGCTCAAGATCTAGAACGGCATTAAACACGTGGTAGAACGTACTCGTACCCCGAAAAATTGTTTTATTGACTAATCACTATTTTTCGTGGCACGAGTAAATGTATTATTATTTATTGCTTTACGTACGTACCTTTATAGACCTGCCAAAAAGTCGTGCCGGAAGGAATTGATAGTATCTAGAAAGGCTGCAGTTTTTCTGGATACAAATTTCTCTTCGCCTCAAAAATTCGGAAATTAAACAGCTCAGATTACAGCTTTTAAAAGAGATGTCAGTCGAACCTATGCCCCAGATACTTGTTCGTGATACCGTCGCTCAGCAAATGTATCTGCATTAATGTTGGTCTCATGTTATGCATATTTAACTCTTTCACTACTGTGTGCCTTAAAATCGCCCGCGAAGCTTTCTTCATTCGGAAATTCCGCGACAGGTTGCGATATAATGCCGCACTTATACGCTGATAAATTAAAAGCGGTTTTGCGGTCAGCATTATAAACGATGTACGGGGATTTTCCTAACCAAACCGTGGCGCACAGCGGTCCATAATATAACCGAGTCATCCTCGTAAGCTGGATTAGGATAACCCCTTCCAATGGCTGCGGAGCTGCCTTTGCTTATCACGCGTAAAACCCTGGTCGAGTAATTCATTTTCAAATAAAGTGCCTTTGACAAATGAGATTCAAGTCCCGAGCTAAATTGAATGCCCTTCTATTCTGGAAAAAAATCGCTCTTCGGAAGCGTTTCTCCCTTTTAAGCTTTATAATGAGAGTTTAATTGAAAAAGGACGCCATCGAAAATTAATGCCTCAGAGCGAAACATTTCCGAGTTGATTACCCCTAAACAACTGGCCTAATCCCGATTCTAAATATTCCAGTCTGCTTAATGTAATTTAAAGTTGATAATTTCGAAATTCTCTCGGAATGAAAACATCTCCGATTTTGTGTAATTTTAGACGATAATTGGTAAATATCTCATCAGTTCACGCCGTACTTATCCAGTAGAATAGTTGTATTCGATAAATAATGTTTTCACTTGGCAAGCTTGAGACGAATAAGTTTCTTCTTTCGCCTAACCCATTTTCTGTGTAAAATAAATTAATTAGGATGGTAACACAAAAAGTACTGTATTTATTGTCGTGTAACACGTCGTAATTTTTAGGAATGACTTGATAGAAAATTTTAATATAAAACAATCGGAGCCTCGAACTTTTTCAGATAACTCAAGACAAATTTTTTATATTTGTAGCATTTTTTATCTTTTAAATAGTAGATTTAATGTAAAATATTGCAACGAAATGCATGGGTGTGTAAAATGAATAAGCTCCTATTTATTCAATAAAGTTTAAATAAGAAGCAGCACATGTGCTGGTAGAATTTCAGTCCTTAATTTTAGGAAAAAGTTCGTGTTATATAAACATATAAATACTTAATTAAATTCTAAATGGAAATAAGACGTCCAGTTTTAGGACTAGGCGAACCTTAAGAACATGTATTCGCAGCAGGAAAACACCCACAGATAAGGGGTTTTAGTAGTTGTTGTTATTAAGGTGCTTCGATAAGGGGGTTTGAATACCTGAGAAAACCTCATCACAATAATAGCCAAAAGAATTAAAAACAGATACCCCTAGCACGAAGTAGAAATAAAGACACGATACAAATAATTAGCGGTATAAATAAAATCCACTGCAAGTAAAATGCGTTATAAAATACTTCGATAAGTTATACATATTATCGTATAGTGTATAGTATGGTAGAGTGTTGTGTAAATACGTAATAGAAAGGTGTAACATAAAGTAGACGCATTCGTTTTTCTGCAGATCATATACACCAGGTTTCACCACCTTCAGCATGAGTATCATTCGCTAAAACCTCTCACGTTTCCTTTTAAAAGAAAAAAAGTACTTAGTCCTTATTTTACATTTAAGGGTTATTTTGTGTAAAATATGTGAGGGTGAGCATGTTTTATTCAATATAACATTAAGATATATGATATACAACAGGGCTGGAAATGTGACCCTTCTCATGTATGCCTTCATGCAGTGTACGTTTTTTCTTCGCGCCGACCTGTCACTTTTTCATTATTTCTTCGTTAATATTTCAGCGAAATTGGAGATTAGACGGGAGAGAGGCCAACTTGGACATAACCTAGCCGATTAAAGGGCCTTTTTAATCTAATTTCTCTGCATACATTTTTAATTCCTCGAACTTGGACTTCTTCGTTTTATGTGTGTTAGCTCAAATCCAGAACGTAGCTGTTTGGATTATTTTTGCGCGTGAGCGTGCGCGAGTAGTACTAGCACTTACTGCGCGTTTTTTTAGTTAGTTTTACAGCATTTATTTAAAATGAGAAATTTCTAAGCATTATTAGTAATAAAATTTACCATCTTTCGTTGAATATTTACAGTGGTGTTGTTTTCCGAAATGTTTCACAGCAGCAATTAATGACCGTCCCTTTTATACTTATATGCTCCTTTCACTGTATTCGTGCAATGTATGTTTTTGGTAAAATATAAGAATTGTTTATTTCTAAGAATGTCTTACCCTTTATAAATTATCATATTTCCATGGAGTTGGGTCATCAAACATTACTTAGCCTGCGCCGTAGGTTCGAATCTGAGAAGGCGTGAGTGCCAATGTTCCTTTGCCGCCAAATAAAGAACATGGTCCCTGAAAAAACGTTCTCAAATGAATCGAAGCATTTAATGCACCCGATATATTACAGCTAACTAATGAGTTATTTATAGTGAGAATATTATGGAACCGAAGGCGTTGTGAACTTAATAATCTGTAGGGGTAAACGAGGTGTTTTTACTTCGGAGTAATAATAAATTGTCATCTCGTGTACAATTCAGTACTTTTAAAGCCTAATTAACATATAAGTAAAAGTTGCTCTGTAAATGATAATCGATTTTCAACTTTTTCATGAGTTTCTAAGTTTCAACCTCTTTTTATGGGGACTCGTACTCATATATACAGCCTATCTACCGCCCGGGTGCAGACATTTGCTGCCCCTTAAATTTAAATATAGCAAAACCATACATCCTGATTAGCAGGTTACAATTATTTTGTTTAACTTTAAAAACCAGTGTATTATGACTTCGTTTAACTTTAAAAACCAGTGTATTATGAATGGTCATTACGAGTTGATTGTTCACATAGCTTTCGAGTATCATTATATTAGCAGCAACAGTCTCCGGAATTGTCAGTAAAACTATTTGAATATTAGAAAAGACTCTGATCAAATGCCTCTTGAGGGTATAGTCTAAAACTTGAGGATGATTTATTCTTGGTACCAGAAAATGTTTATCGATTCCAATTCTTTGATTAAATCCACTGCAGGAATATTCCTCTCTCGTCTTGAGTTATCCGTAATTCTTTTCTCTAAGCGTTTGCCAATCTTAAATTTCACATCATGGTCTTTCCTAGATAAGTCGTGTGTATCACACAGAAAACAACAAATAATGTTGTTGTAATAATAATAATGGTTGGCTACGCTACTGTTGCCGCTCTTTAGATACCGCCGCCCGGGTGCGATGCACCCATAGGACGGCGCGGCTCTACTCATGCTTAAACAAATCTCTTTATTTCATCGAGTTTTTGTTTAAGTAGTCTCTTCTTCCATCCAACCCATACTTGTTCTGGTTGGTCTCTCTGTTAATATCTTCGGCCACGCATATTGTCTTCTTTTATTTCAAATTTATATAAGGATATTTCACTTTTAATAACATCCTTCTTCGCCATCATCCTCGGATCCTAAATTGACCTCTTTCTGCATCCATCCCGGACCTTTTTAAGTTTCTCTAGATTCTCGTCAAATCATCCTCACCGGAATTCATCAACCCGTTCCACGTGGAAGCTGTATTATTTCTTTCCCTTTACCTCCATAGTGCCCCAGCCACTCGAGATATCCACCAGATGAAACCTTTCTCCTGCACCATCTCCATTACTTCCTCCTCCCCCGCCTCCCGCAGCCATCGGATCGACCCGTTGAGGCCTAACGGACAACAGGTTGTCTGACTGACGGGAAAGGCGGGGGCGGAGGCCAGGGAATGGGGCGTGAAGAATCTTGCATCGGTACGCTTGAGCGCCCCCACCCCACCCCTTTTGCATGGCGGGCTCCCTCTTTATTCACCTCTTGACGAAGGCCTCCGCGGTCATGTTGCCGTGACTCTGCCTCGATTCCCCGCATGGTCGCTCGGCAAAATTCTCCTCATGTTTCGGGGTCCCGTGTCAACGCCCAGGCGCCACCCCCCCCCCCCTTTCACCTCTTTCGGCGTCACTCGATACATATCGATTTGTCTCCGTCGGATTATCTCAATCCAGAGCGAGTAATCGGGAGGCGTGCGAAATCACGAGGGCCCTCGAGCCATTTTCCCTTTTTTGTCCCGAGGGGTAATTTCCCGTGTTGTCGCGGGATTACGGAAGCGTGGAGAATGTTGGGCTCGGTGACGTCATATCCGGACGTCCGTGATTGGATGTGAAATATGGATGCTGGGTGGAGGAGCCGATTCTTGGTTTATTAATTTTATTGTGCTGATTTTTAGCATGTCGGTGCTCCATTTTGTGTATATCTTTGGAGTAGATTCACGCTTTTAGTAATTGGTGATGCTTTTAAAAATGCCGCGCATTTTATGTTGATCCCTTCCCCGACAAAATTTTTGTATAAGTTGGATTTCGAAAAACGCATATTTTTATTCATTAATTTGCGTGCTTATACTTAACCAAGAACGGAGAGAAAGTCTTTTTCCCTTTGGATAGCTATTTTGTTAAATTTTACTTTTTTGTCCTTAAATATTAATCTGTTTACAGTATATCCACATGTTGGATGAAACAATAGAAACAAATGGAACGCAGATAAAAGAAAGCATTATAGGCGAGCTCGATTCGTTCAACAGCTTAACTGAGATTTCTCTTTGAAAGAAAAAAGTGGTCAAAAAGCAGAAAATCTTAAATACGAGAGATTTCGGGTGCGACTAGATTTTAAACCACTCTCTTCTACGACACGCCTCGGGTACTTCGGGGAGATGGACAATTATGAATTTACATCATATTTATTAGAATGTATTCATATCGTTATGCCAAAGCCGAAGTACCAATCAATAAAATTTCTCCGTAAACCTTCAGTTGAGCATTTACCTACAATCCAAATATTTATGTTTACATTTATATTTTGATAAATTTATAGTTTTGTAATCAATAGTTATTGCGTCATGAAGTACTACAATATAATAACTCCAGAAATTAGGAGTCGGAAAGGCCCATATGGCCTCATCCGTAGTAAGAGTTTAATAATAATATTGAAACTGAAGTAATAGGCATAATTTGTATATTTCAGTTGACATCTCTGATATGTTGATCCTATCGATTGCCTGAATTGATAAGGCTTTCGGCATATTCCCCAAAAGATTCTGGTGGTGTACTTCAGTGCGTTCAATAATTAGGAAAAGGTCATTAGAGTTGTGTGGCTGACTATCCCATCTAATGAAGGTGGAAATTATTACAGATTAGGATGCGACAGGTTTTTCACCGTGAAGTTAACATCCCGATAACTCAGTTTTGCTCCTCGAAATAGCGAATTTCCTGCGACCCTAGCGACCCTTCCCTAACAAAAAATAGGTCTCTTGCGCTGTAGTGTGACGACGGGAAGTGGTTGGTCGACGCGCCGTCTTATTTTTCACTCGGATGATTCGGAAAGTGTTTGGGTTTTCCGACTCGTAGGTTCTCCCTGGAGATCCGGAGGGAGACAGCTAATCAAGTTTTTGATTCTCGTAAATTAATGTAACCGCCACTCGGGTCTCTTTCTTGGAGAGAGACTTAAAAAAAAGTGCTAATGCGAGGTATCCATTCGTCCATCAAAGTTGATCCGACGCTAACAGTTTTTTATCGCCAAATTTTTCTCCGAAATTCGATCGATTTTGCGTGTTTTCTCGTCAAGGCTAACTCAGGCATATAGTAAATGTATGGAAAACTCAGCAATTTTTTTATGAAATTCCATTGAAAGATAGAGCTTTTTGGCTAGGATAGAGCTTTAAAAAACCATTGTCATAAATTACGGATGTATGCGATTATTTGTGAGATCCATGAAGATTATTAAAATGTCTCATTCTTGCCATCATTAAATTTGTTTTATTATTTTTTAGATGTATTAGGTATCGTTCTGCCACTAGCCAGCTACTAGTATACGACTGTAAGAGTAACAATTATTTCGTTGAAATTGTATTAATAGATTCGATTGAGAACACCGCAAGTATTTGCTGAGAAATTATTATCTTTTTTTTAATGTCGGAATTCTAGTATATATGTGTCGTTTTTTAAATTCATGTGTCGCTCTAGACCTTAGAAAATCACCTAAGATCAGTATTTGCAGTAAAAAATTTTAGTTTACTTTTATTAAAATTTATTGGCTATAAAATTGTACGCAACATGCTGCATGCTTAGTTAGTTTTTGCACCGGAGGGCTATGTTAGTGTCGCCGCTTACGTGAAAGATATTTTTTTAATGCTTTGTTCTTTCGCGGTATCCGAGGAATTTTGAATGAGTTTGTCACTCAAAATAAGGATTGTCAAGTAAGGTATATCTGAGTGTTGCGCGATTTTCGGGCCTGTTTATTAATAGATTATTGTTTTTCTAATAAACATTTAATATAAACCTCGATTAAAGTGATTGGATGTTATCCGCATAATCCAATTCATCGAAAGGACGGCTTGACTGTTCGGAGCAGCGTAATAATTGTCTTCACGACGGGCTTTTTTTGCTTTCGAGTAAATAAATTGAATTATTCTTCGTGTTTAGGTACGTGATTTTATTTTCGTCCTTCTCCGCAAAAAGCGTTTGGGTTTAATATCCGCTTCATTTTCAGACGATAATCAAAAATCTTCCGTTGCCATCGAATTTTTTTCCGCTCTGTTTCTCTTAGCGTAGATAAAAACATTGTAGATGTATGTTCATAGTAATAATTTGAACTCAATACTAGGTCTTTGGTAGTATGTCTCGTTGTTATTGTAGAGTAAATTGAAAGACCGAGAGCTCTCGCTGTGTAAGAACAAACTCCATTCCCTTTCACTTTTGGTCTGCCTAAACTCCTCTATCAGGTGGACGTTTTTCACCTTTCTAAGCAGTGAGAGATGAGTCCACATAACTTTAATTTGATTCCATTGCATCACGGAAATAATTCTTTGTAAAAACTCCGTGACCGTTGGATTTTCAAAATTAACTTGGATATTATATTAATTCCTCCTTGGGCTTAGTACGTGACCTACAAAAACATCGATTCACGGAAAGCGGTCCGTCACACCTTTTATCAATTAATTACGCCACTGTGATCTCTATAAATGTTTATACAGAGGCTTTAATTGGCTGTACACTTCTAGGAATTCCTAGCCGGTATGGCAAGGAAACGCGAATTTACCTTAGTGAAAGAGTTACTTTTTCGTGAATGTTTACGATGAAAGACCAGTAACCAAAGCATATGCCATCTTGTGTTTTCAGTTGAGGCCACGTTAGCACGTTCCAGTTCGTTCTTATGTTATCCTAACGAAGCTTTGGCGACGAACAGGAAAGAAATCCTTCTGTGATGCATTGCGTCATTCTTATCTCATTTTTCCTTTTGCCGATTATTTCACCTTGAGTTACCTCATGTTTTGTTCCAAGTAGCACCGTAATCGACGTACGAAATAGTCCCCTGCTATTCGTGCTAATTGAACTTGATTACGTCAAACAGCTATCGAAGAACCCATCCGTTCAATCAATCGTTTTATTTCAACGGATTTTCTCTTATTTTTTCTGATTTTAATGGATAAAAGTACACCATTTAACATAACAGAAAGGGATGTGTTGCTTGTTTATGCGTCGTTATAAAATTCCGCTTGGGCAATGTACGTGTATAGAAGGTTAGCGTTTGTAACGACACCCAAAGGCCCGATGAAGGTCCTTTTATGTTACTCTTGATTCTTGTCAGGATAATTAATTTTCTTTCTCAAGTTTGGGAATACTGCCTAGAAATGGAAACGAACCGTTCTCAATCCTACGTGTACTATATCATGTCTTATTAATACTCTTATTTTTCCGGATATTCATAATTTTCTCAAATACTAATAATGTACACCGTGGTCAGCGCTTTTGTATTTCCCTGGGATGTACAGAAGCGAAAAATATCGTCATGACTGGGACTCGAACCCAGATCTTCCAATTTCCTGGTAGGAAAGTGGTTTAATGGTTAGAGTACTTGTCCGGAATGTAGGAGACTTGGGGTCGAGTACCAGTCATGTCAATATTTTTATCTTTGTTTATCCTTTTGTTTCCTGTCGTATAAGTACAATATCTTTTCCTCGGCCTTAGTTCTGTATTTCTTTATTCGGTGTCTATATTTCATCTAAGATTTTCCAGTAGAGCCTTAGCGTTGAATAACCATGACTGTTAACATCTCAAAATTTCTATCGATTGGTTTGATATCAGCAAAAAATTGAGCTTTTAAGTGGGACGACCTCACTAAAATTCATACTTTAAAAAATTGCTTGACTTGAATTAAGTTGATTAAATTCTCATAAAATTTTCAATGTGAGAAATCATTCCATGATAGTGTAATGAGCTTCTGATGAAGTATTACAAACAGTTCAATTAACACCTACTATATTAATTTACCGCATTTACATATGTGATTAGATATAAAATGGAATTCCTATCGTTCATTAATATAAAGTGACAAATTAAAACTGTCACGTCAAATTATAGTCTTCGAAACCGCTGTAGACAATGCCCGTAAATGTCATATTTGTCATCTCAACAAAAATAACGTAAAACACGTTTCTCGGATTTTGGACGTATGAGTTATGCGTAATTATAAGTTCATGAATTGTTAATAAACCTGTATGAATTATTAAAAATTCTAAAAATAATTTTCCTAATGAACTGTATTTGCAAAAATAATTATAGAGGGTCATAATTACTCTTGATAAAGTTTATCTTGTAAAATCGGGAGAAAGTCATTAGTAGTTTTTACATTCTCTTCTTCGAAAAACTCAATTTTTCCCTTTCAACCGCGGATATACTATCCGCTCAAGTCATTTGCAAGCGAAACCTAAATTTATAATTATTTTTGTGGTGTGATGAATAGTGCGATCAAGTTTATTTCGTCAGTTTTAGTAGTCAGTGCTATGGTAATTGATTCAGCTAATGATCTTTGCGGTACATTCGTTAACATATATTGACTAAATGTCAGCAGCATTAGAATAAGGAAAATGGCGGCGGACGTTGTCGCACAGTCGGATGAACCACTTCGCCCTTGCCTCATAAGGGCCGCGTTTATAGACATTTGCCAGCAGTCTCCTAAGACCAAAAATGGTATGATATTTTACTAGTCTTCCAAAATGGCCTATATGAATGTTCTAGCTCGAAAGCTTTATTGACCAAAGTATCTGCCCGGAAAGCGGAACATTCCGGATTCGAACCCCGCTCTCATCTGAATTTTTCGTTTCCGTTTTTCTTTGGATATATATTTTAATAAGGAACCTTAAATCGGCTTCGAAGTTTCATGTAAGAGTGTATGTTTACATCTAATTTGCGTTACAGCAAACTGTCAGGTCATCAATTCTACAGGTATATATATTATAGGAATTTTCATTTTCTTCTTAAGTCTGCGAATCAAATGCAGAATGTCCCCCCATCTATATCTCCAATTCCGTAGTGACAGTTCAATCACTCAAGATAGCCGGGATGTATGATCAGTGATGATGTATTAGCGATATATAAGACGATCTCTTCTGCGTCATGCGATAAGCTGCTCTGTTTGAATTTCCTCGTGAATTTTCCTCGTCTCCTATCCTCTATCCATTCCCATCCACGAGGTAGTTTCTGTCTAAACATTCCTTCATTTTCGTTGTAATATTTTCTTGGAAGTGTCGTCTCTCGTTTCTTGTTTATTTGCATTGATTGTCATCTATGCTTTGTTTTCGTGTGTCGTATTTTGTCTAGCTAGTGATAGCTGCTCTCATTGGCGAAAATGCTTAGTACCTTCTCAGCGTCAGGTCTCACCATTGTGAGGTATGTATTTACAGCGATGTTTACGCAGAGTTTTATATCATGAGGTCTTACGAAACCTATGATTATAAGGAGATTCACTGAGCGTGTTTTCTAACTTAGAAAGCTGTCAACGGAGTCTTACAGACTTAGCCAAGTTTAACTGAGTAAGCGCAAGCATTCTTCCGTGTACAGTGCGACCATTTCCGTTGGTTTAAACCTTGATTTTCAACTTTAATTGTTTGGTACGAAAATTAACGGGGAGGAGCAAATGTGTTTCAGGTAATTTATACCTTAAACTTGCTCCCGTGTACGTTTATCGCTTCGCGATTCTCCGATTTGTTACGATATCAAAGAATAGTCTGCCAGAGGTTCCCAAACTAGGGTTCTGCTTCGGATTATTTTGCGGACCCCTGGGAGAGGTTGGGGTTGTGAAAATACATGTTTGTCTTAGTTAATGTTGTGTTCAACCTCGTTATTTTATGTAGTTTTGTAATATTTGCCTGTTAATAAAATCTAATAAATCCATTTTACTCTAAAATTTTCGCAATTGATTGTACACACTTTACAGTGTATAAAATTTCTATATGTATGTGAAAACCCAAAATTTTGGGGGACCGCGGAACAAATAAATGGGCAAAAGGAGGTCCGCAGCCCTTAAGAACCGCTTATCTACGTTATTCATTCCCGAGGCCATTTTGTACCTCATACCCTCCACTACTAGCTACTCTATGCTCTGGAGGGAATGAAGTGTACCACGCAAGATGAGGAGTGAGGTAGTTTGCCCTTGCTTTCATGAGTCTACATGAGTGCAGCTCAATGGCCCTGTGAAAGACACTTTTCGTAGCATTCAATGAGGAGAAATGAATGCCATTATGCATCTCTCGTACCTCATGTACCTTAAATAAATATTGAATCATAATATTATCACAGCCATTGACGAAATTAAATGAAAGATAAACTTCTCTATCTTGCACCGAAAGACAAATTAATTGAAATGCCTTTCATCAAGACAAGTTTGCAGGAACCGTCTGTAGAAACTATAAATTAATAATTTCACCCTCTTGCAAAAAACGAGTGATAGATAGAGGCGGTGTTTCAGTAATTCACACCTATCGCTTCCATTCCTGAATGTTCCGTTTCGTGGTTCTCCAATTGGTCCGCATCAATCAGCGGTAACCGCCAAATCTTTTTTCGCCATCTCCATGGATTCTCATATCAATAACACGTCCTCGATCGGCTCGCTCTATCGCTCTCAATTACCATTCGGGATTCGCTGCCGGACGGCCTTCCGTGCGTGCCATTTTTCCTCTACAAAATGATAATCCCTCGAACGGGAGAGAGGAAGATGTTCTTTCCTCCGTTTCTTCCTTTCTCGATCTGCCCACTCCCAAAACCACTTCGTGGCTCCTTCCGTCAATCTCCCCTCGCTTCAAGATTTCCTCCGTAAATTGGAAGGGATCGATCCAAGTTTTGGAAAGACGTCGCCCATCGTTTTATTCAATTGAGATATAAGACATGGGTTATATTGTACTACGCCTGCAAGAGATTGCTCACGGGATCTCTCTATACCTTCGGCGATTTTTTTCTGGCATTCAGCTCCCGATTGGCGACAGATACTACCTGAATGACCGCGGGTGGCAATCTCACGTTATCTCGGAAGATTACGGCATCATAAGTCGGCGCGTGTGGTTTAGACGGAGGATGAAGTCTCGGATATTGAGTCGAAGGTATTTTTGATGGGATATAGATTTACGACGATTTCTTCTCAGGAAGTTCCATCAGTCGCATGTTTATTGATTGTGTTTTACAGTTTCGCATCTGATAAGGATTATTTTACTAACTTCCAACTACGATTATTCTGTTTAACTGCTGGAAGTGTCTTGCATTACATCTTTGATCTTTATGATACTCTTATTGCACATATGTATAGGCTAAGGAGTTTTTGGTCTAAAGAAAGCTCTGTTGATCGTTTTTTAAATCTTCAATACGCACTAGCAATAGAATATTTTAGTGGATGGGCGCTATTGCACTCGCGCAGTAAAATGCAGAGGTGACTAAAAATTTATAAAAATATTAGATGTAAATCTTTCATACTAGCGAAAGAATTCCTTTGTTTACGCGTATTTTACGATTTGAAATCCATGGAAAGTCACGTTTTGGCTGACGAAGGTGATTTAAAATTAATTATCTTTGTTATCCGAGTTGTCAGTTTACAGGCATGGAACTAGGTGAATTGTTTTTTCTGTCTCATGAAGACGTGAATAATGGATACGTGAAAGGATTTGCGAAATTTAAATATCGTGACTCTATACCACTCCCTTATGCCTATTCTGGAAGCATTTCATGTTCCGACCAATTTCTCAGCCAGTGGAAGTTTGCAAATGACGAGTTGGTTCGTTTCTAAGGGAGTATGAAACTAGACATATTTGCCTTAAAATTGGTTCAATATGCATGTGTATATAAAGACCTTATTTGTTCACAATGCCTCATTTTTTATTTCCATTAGGAGTTTCCTTCTCTTTCAGGCATTTTAATCTAAGTTTTGAAAATATCTCCTCCTGCCTTCTAAATGTCATATAATGGAAAAAAATTTCGTCTTATTTGATAATTTATGTTTTCCTTCAGGACGTTTTATAGAAAGGAAAGGACGAAAACTTTCCTTTCGAGTTTTATTCGCGACGCTAATTAATTCCCTTAGTCTGCAGGTTTTACTAATTCTAGGAATTATTTTTGCCGATTCAGGATGATATCGTTTATTGTTTTCACGAATGTCAAATCAAACTGTATTAATCCTGTTCTGTTATAAAATAGTTAACGCTGTGTAACAACATCGGGAACTTCTTCAATCTCACAAATTAAATATTGATATGGAAATCATACCAGGAGGGCCACCGATGGCTATAATAGTAAGAGTATTGAAAACTCCAAACCATCAAACAACGAACAAGTTGTTTGATGGTTATTGGAGTTTTCAAAACTGTTAGAAAATCCTACTTTAATTATAGAGTATCTTGCCTTGCTTTGCTTTGAGCCTTGCTTCCGTTGAAGCCAGAATCTTCGAGAGGGAATCACCGTTGCGGTACATTTCAAACTTTGTCTTCGATTCTCTTTTCTCCCCAACAGAAATTTCTCTTTCTGGCTCGACAATCCTAATGGCCTGTTTATTGCACATCGCCATTAATGTCTTTAGCGCTTCATGCGATCTCAGTCACAATCGCCATCACGTTAATTGTCGAGCGGTGTCTCGAATGGGGAGCGTAATTGGATACGAGAACTCCTCAATCAACGCAGTCGGCTTCATTATTTCGAGTCGGGGAAAATTAATAGAATTTTCCTTTGCATTTCCGACACGATTCCGTCCTCTGCGGGGACAAAAGGATGGTGAAAGGAATTATGTAATCTTGGCGTGTTTATAGGTATATTTATTCCTGGAATACGTTGCGTTTTCTTGTACTGTAGAGAACGTGCGCTTCAACTTAAGAGGTGAGAAATCATAAGTTTAGTGTTGTGCATGAAAATATAAACCTAAAATAATGCTCTGACGTTCAATTACAATGGTAATCTATTCTCTCTGCAAAGTGTTCATTCCGAAGACCGATTGGGGCTTCATCACCTCTATCATTAGCTACGAAGAGCTAGGAGGAGGAAACGGGGCTTACTAGGCAAGATGAGGAGTGAGGTAGTTTGCCCTTGCATTGAGTCAGAATCCTATAAGCAAAGCAAGCCCACGTTAATGAAAACAATGACTCTACGAGATACACATTTCGTAACATTACATAAGGAGATACCTTAATTAATGCTATTATTATTCATCATAACTCATACCTCTGAGGCAAAAATAAATAAAAGATACATTTTTTTCTATCTCGTACCAACAAAAGACTGTTGATAAATATTTAATTCATCAAGATACCGTAGCCGGACCTGATAATCCATTCATATCCTTTGAATTCGCCGCTAAAATTTTGGCATATTTTCGTAAACTGGTTCCACGAAGTTTTATGTAATAAGTGGCAGTCATTGTAAACGAGAAAAATTTCACATTTTCTGAATTTGTCTACCTTGGCCAATGACTGACAACAAAAATGATAAAATTTTTACCTAGGCTGTTGAAAATTAGTCAATCGAATCGTGCTTCAGTTTTGCAGCATCTTGAAAGATTGAATGGAAATATTCAGTTACAATTTCATCTTGCTTCTATGCCACAAGTTGTACATCAGGCTCTCACAAGTCTGTCCACATGAGAGTATTTGTTTAAATGTGTTATATTTCACGCCACCCGTGTTAAGAATATCCCAAAATTTTTAAAAATGGAAAAGTAAATTTTAAAAATGACGTATATGGCTTTGAATCAACACTGCATCATGTAGTATCAGTGCCGCAGGTTGCAAACTGTTGCAACCGTCCTTTAGTAAATACCGTAACCATAGTGATCAAAGGAAGGTTTATGAAAAAAACTAATAACTGGAATTAAAACCAGACCAACTAAAACTTCAATTAAAACCAGACCAACTAAAACTTGCGAGATGTTTATTATCACGATATATTCATAATTAGGATTCCACGGAAGCCTCGATTTCAAATTCTCTCAAGTGCACCGATCTTATACCCATTTTCTTCCGGTATGAAAGAATGGAGACGCTACTGAAAGCGTCCACAATTAATGCGACCGGCTTAATGAAACCGATCCCGCAATTCAGTAAATGCCGGGATTTACGAGAGTTGTTCATCCAGAAATATCCGGGCTATTACCCGGAGACCCCTTGAAGATAATGAGGTAGTCGGGGCGCGATTACCGGGGAAAGAAAAGGCACGAGAAATATCAAACTCCTCCCCGGGCTTCGAAACGAGCAGGGGCAATAAAAGAAGGGTAAAAAAGAGCGTAAGTGTAGGTAAAGCCGTATGGAGAATTTGGGTCGGAGGAAGAAAGGCGCGGCGCGGGGGAAGCGGGGGCAGACGACGCTGCGACAGGCATTGCACGCTCTTGTACGGAGGATCGATAAATCTTATCTCTCGGGAGGTGTGCCGCGGGGAAGGGGTGCGCTAAGTAGAGCAGGTGGGGTGAAACGCGGGGCTCTCCCAATCCGCCCAACGAAATTTGCCCACTCCTCCGATTCCGTTCCCTGACTCATCCGCCTTTTCATCTCATTATTCCAACCTTTTCCAACTCGTCTGACTCGGATGCTAACCACCTTCCGATCTATACTCCTCTCCTGTTTTTCCTTTAGGGACCGAGTATTGCATCTCTCTCATCCAAGTGTCTTTCACGCCCTTTCTGTCTCATTATGCTTTTTTAAGCGTTTGAGTCTGGTGCTAGCCATCCAGTCTTTCGGTGACCTCCTCGCGCCCTTCCAAATTTCTTTCTCTACAGAACCTTGTCTTTTTAATTCCGTATCCCTCTTATTTTTTTCAAGATACTCCCCGCCTCTGATCCCCAATCTTACTTTTTTGGAATCCTCATCAATTTCCATCCTTTCTCCGTTAAAGCCCCTGTAATGTTTTGCTCATCAACTTTTCACCCGCCGTCTTCGTTCTCCTTCCTCCTGTAACATTTTACCGAAACTCTCATCAAAGATTATACCAGCGTTTGTCAAACTTTTCGCTTCTGCGTTACCCCGGGAATGATCTAGTGTAACCGCTCTTAATGATTGCTGATAGTGTTTATCGTTGTTCTGTCTTTTTTATGATAAGTTCGTTAATATAACCTACGTTAACTCGCACTTATTCCCTTCAAAGGATTCCTCCTCCTCCACTATTATTCGTATGTATTTCTTGCAGAACAGTGGTTATAAACTCTGAATCTCAGAAATAAATATTTCCTATATACTTGATTGTGAAAGATTCATCACGAACTTTATGCACTATATTTCTGTTTTTATAATTTTTGCACACCCAGACCGTTTCGTGGAGCACGCTCTACATCAGGTGTGGTGAAATTATGGCTCGAGTGCAAATTTTTCCAGCCTGCGGAATTCTCATGGCACTATCCTTGTTATGTCCTCTTCGTTCAAAAGAAAAAGCCCCGGAGTTAATAAAATGGGCTTTGTTGATTGCTTTCGATAATTAATGAATACTTCCACAATTTCTGCTTCTTAATCCCATAGTTGTCGCAATAAAATAGAAAATGCCAGCATCTCATTGTTGTTTGACACCAGATTGCCACGTAAGCTCATTTATATATTTATTAAATATGGCACTCTTTTCATTAAAGGTTCGCCATCCCTTCACTAGCCTAACGTGGTAAGTGATCTTGGATTCTTTTGCCAATGTGCACCCATATTTTCCAGTTCCACGACAAATTCGGAGATCTATGTGAATTAAAAGATCGTACCAGGTTACCATCGTTACCATTGCATCAAACATTTATTCTTCACTGTTTATACGATTTCACGCGGCACAGACGTTCCCAACCTGTTTCTCGTCTCGGATTTATCCACCCATTATGCCTTATGTTGCCTCATATTCAGTCAGAAGCAACACCATTATCATTTGCTATCTCATCGGAGTAAAGACACCGTGCGATGTCTTTTTCCTTTCTTTTGTTAGTTTTCTCTCCACCATATTTATCGTTACCTTTTCTCTCTTGGCCTGTATTCTTTCACCGACTCTCACCTGTAGCTCTGTATGTATGTATGTACATTCGTTGCTCCCTCCTTCCACTATTTCGCATCCAGATATCATCTCTTTCAACTTGATCTATCCCATTCTGTCCCTCTTAATTCTTGCAGAAATGGCTGTCTTGTCAATTTACCATCCATTTCATTCTCCTGCTATCATTTCCTCATTTCTCTTTCGAATCTCGTTTTCCTTTGTTACATTTTCCTTCAGTTTATTCCTCCCAGTTTCTGATAAGTCGCTCGAAATCTTCATTCATTATGCTTCTTCTCCAACAAGCTTTAAATTCGAAGAGGATTAATTTGTATTTTTGTGTTTTTGTCTTGAAACAAAACTTCACTCCTCTGACATATTTTCCTCATATGTCACCATTTTTCTGCGAAATTGGCTCTGAGATTACACTGTAGTGCAGATGTTTCCAGCGGCAACGGAGAGGTTTATTAATTTACGATTCTCTCAGCTGAAATGAGAAATTATGGTCTCTGTTGGCGAATTCTTTATGGTTTTGCGTCATATGCTCACTCAGGTAAAATTCTTTTCAAGTTAAGTGTAATTGAAAGAGGACTATTTTGACCTTTCGGAGCGAGTTATCTATCGTTCGATATGAGTCGATCGTACGTCGTGGAACGCCATTTATTAAATTAAAAACGTATTTCGTTTTCCAGAAGTTTTAATGAAGCATCCTGTTTATGGTTGTATAACCATCATCGTACTATCGTTCACCATGTACGCTAGTTATCTAATGTTACCACACCTTGTTTTATCTCTTACTTGAATGTAATTTTTGCTCTGTGCTCGTACATACCTCCTTTTGTTTCCTATTTAATCACTCCCTTTTTACCACTCTGCGTTGTGCCATTTAATTCCACTTTTCCCTTTTACATCCGTGCGTGAACTGTAGCTCATCCTTTATGCATTCTCTCCCTTACATAACATCCCTTCCCCTCGGCATCTCTCTTTTCATTCCACTCTATATCCCTTTTTCCCCTCCATGCCCAAATCCACTGTCATTTCACCTTTTCCTCGTTTACTTTCCCCTCTCTCGCTTTCTTTCCGCACATTATTTTCCTTTCCCTTGTCATCGTCCTTGTACCTTAGGATGACACGATTCTTTTATTTCTTTCTCGCAGGAATCAAAATCGAGACGGAAAAACTTCTGATGGGGTGACGCGGTTTCCTTGCTCAATACTTCCCATAATTTTCTTTGCGATAAAGATTCCGCGGAATAGCTTCCGTCGGAGAAGATTTTTGAAATGTTTTGTTTCATATACGGTGCGATTCTGTGATTCTTATCCATGTTATTCGAGGCGAATTTCATGGAAAAATTATGGGTATTGAGACATGTTTCATATTCGATGTGTTTATCCAGTTGCTGAGATACTCCAAACCAAATAACACCGTAATACATTTGAGTTGATCTAAAAACACTTCTTTTCTAAATTTTGTCTTGGTTTGCAAACTTTATTATCCCTTATATGATGCTCCATGGTAAATACATGAAGCTGTTGTTTTCGACCTTTTCCAAGTAGCATAAGTTACATTTCCAAGTAAATATATTTCCTCATGAAGTGTCTACAAAACGATAATGATTCTTTGGAGAAGAGGAGTCAGCAGATAAGCAGAACCTTAATTCTAACAAACTATTATAATTCTGGCCCGTAGTCTTACATCTTCTGATAAATTTTCAATGCTCTAGAAATCAGCTGAGTTCGATCTACTCGTTTAATTGAAACTAAATTGCTCAAGTTATAATTGCGAATTTCCTATTTTCCTCTACTTCGTTATCGCCACGTAATTCAATCGAAGGTTGTGATGACTTTGGCTTTTCCCTTACACCATTGTTAATACTTTCTTTATTCCTTATTTTTTCAATCGATGGTTAATTCAAACAGGAGGTATTGTAATTTCAGGTACCCCGTCTCGACCGTAAAAACCGATGTTGAAGTATCTGACGAATACATGTTAAGATTGCAGAAAAGCATAGACTCGGTCTTATAGCTTCAAAAGGCTATCAGTTAATAAATCTAGCTATCAAATAAACTTTTAGAAGGAATTTGCATAGCTATCACTGCTTAGAATTTTATGGCAGCTATGAACCATAGCTTTAAATTACTTTTTCGTGGAAGCCGTAAGATGAAATTATCGGCGGAAATTGTCGTCACAAATTTGACGTTATATTTTTTGTCAAAGTTAAAGGATACTTCTTAAATGTGAAATTCATGTAATAAACCTTTCTAAAATTTTTAATATATAATGAGATTGTCCCCTGAGTTGATGGCAGAGGTATTTTTCAGTTAATCTTTTCCAGCAGGTCTTGTAAATCCATCTCGCTAGGAGCTAAATTCCTTTCTTTCAGTTTTATACATTTTTAAAAGCTCAAGTTATTATTATTGCGTTTTATTACATGTGGGATGATTTTTTTCAGAAGGTGAATAAAATTTTAAAAGTAAACATGTTGAATAAAACGAATTTAGTAAATTTTATTTATGTGAGAAATTCGTATCTACAAAATTGAATTCGTAGCTCTCAAAATTCCCATAAAATTTGTGAAGCTATTTCCTTCCGGTAAACACCGATGATGATGGTATATTACGATTTTATCCCATTTGCAGATTAATTTTTGTAGGTATCTATTTAAATTTGGTTAATTTTACTATATAGGAGCACTATTCCATATTATTTTATTTTCATCATCTTTTACTATTATATCTTATACTTTAACTATAGTAATCAACTTAAATTAAAAATTCTACCTTAACGTTAGTCGTGCACAGGAATCATTCCTCGAGACACTGATTTAAACCTTTTACATCCGCTCCGAGCGCCAGGGTTCTTCACCCCACGCTCGCCCTTCGTCTTCCACGTAAACATTCTCTCGCCCTTTCTCTTCGTCCTCTGTGTTTATTCCCTATTTTTCCCTTCCGTACTCTCTCGACTCGTCCTCTCGCGTTGCCCTTTCAACCGAATTTGCCGAAAACGGAAAACCTCACTCTTCTCTCCTCTCTTTCATTACGTAAACGCTTTCATTCCTCTTTGCCTCGTCTCGGAATTCTTCCTTCTCCACCAGTACCCCTTTTCCTCCTTCCTCTCTCTCTTGACTCGGGTGTTTATAAAAGGACCCCTGTAGTGTAAATCTCGTACTAATGAAGACGTTTCTTCCTTGTTTCTCTCTTCCCATATCCTCTTTCTCTCCACACTCTCCAAAGAAGAGCGCCCATTTTTAATAGCCTCCCTCTATTCCGTAAACTCTCGCCTATCAATTAAACGCTAATGAATTGACGAAACAATATTCAGCGCTGCGCCTTCTTTTGTTTCGCCTCCCCGTCATCTCGCGGTTCAATAATGAATTCCCTAATAAACGTAATGGATGGAATCGTTTCCAGTCGCCGTATCTAAAGATGGGAGGGCTTGATGGAAAATTTCTCGCGAGAGGAGGGGTAAGCTTTTAATGCCGTGATGCTATTTGGAAGGTTTAAGCATCGCGCGGATGATTGCATTATTCGCGCATTGTTGGCGCAATTTGTTTCGGCGAATGTGCGACTAGGGATCGTAGTTGGATGCCCTCTGAAGACATGGAGAATAAATGGTGGATGTGTTAAAGGAATGGAAGCTTTCTCGTTTGTTTATATCTAGCGGAAGGAAAGGCAACGAATCTGAAAGGATATAATGATTCCATCGCCCGTTTGACGCTATATGTATATTTGATGCTATATGTACGACGCCTAAATTTTCTCCCTGAGTTTAACAGAAATGTATCAACAAATTATTTGGACTGAATTATTCATCCTCGGAATTCAGATTAGATATTTATTAATGTAAGAATGCTCCATTGTATGAAATGGGTGGCCTACAGATCGATCGCGATCGACCTATCGTTAATCGGGAGATATTCGATCTATCACGACTTGGCATCGAAAAGATTCTTCGATTCTGGTTAATTTTTATTACTTCAATGATATTACTTAACGATCCATCTACGTATAATGAACATTACTGTAGATTTCCCTAAGTTTCACAAATACAGAAGAAGCCACGGAAATGCGACTTCATCGTTTTGGTTTCTGTAAATGCCAAAAATTGTTTTTCCCAGTTGATCTCGGTTCAAAATGTTGTATGAAAGTCGATTGCAGAATGCGATAAGTTGTCCAGGCCTTGTGTAAAAAATTAAGAAGGGACGAATCCACATTTAAGGATGAAAGTATATACATACCTTAAATAACTACTTAACTTCGTTAACAGCCTCTAGGGTACCGCTAGGGACGAGCTCAAGAATAATTCTCCTTTAATAAATGTAATAATAGCCTAATATAATTGAGATAATAAGGATATGGAGTTCATCGTTTTCGTTCGTCATTTTGAGTTTTCGTTGTTGACAAAAATTACATCGTTTACCTTGGTAATTTTAATTGGCTGGTTTATTTTTTTCTCATTAAAAACGGTAGATTACTGCTTTTTGGACTCCTTGAGTCTTCACCTTCTCATCCCTGGCCTCTATTTTTTTTAATTTGGCATGAGTTTGGTTTATGAGCTTAATAAAAACCTTCATGAATAACCGAATTAAGGTTGATATCAGAATGTAATGCTTAAATTGTTCAAAAAACTTAAAAGCTCCACTCCTGTACATCTCTGAGTGAACCGGAGATGAGGTCACGTTTCCCTTCGAGCAGTCACTTTTGCAGTTTTACCGTGTGTCACAATTTCTGCTAAGTGGCTTAAAAATCGTTAAATTCTTCACTCGTTAACGGCACTGTAGCGTAAATAAAGAAATGTTCTCGTGCGAGGAAAGATTATTCTTAGAGACACAACTTAGAAGGTTTTTTCGCTAAGAGCGAGGCCTAAATAGGGATGCAAAATTGTTCTATCAAATTTTTTTACGATGTATGCAACTTGAAGCTTGCGACATTAAAAACGACTCGTTTTCTGTGCTTATTAGTCCAATTAGGATCTCGTTTGGTTTATTGTCCTGCAAATGCAAACCTATATCATGTTATTCCATTTTGGGATGAGCAGGTACTCATATGTGGCTCCTTAATTCGCGATATCTTTCGCTTTTTTCACATTTATATACGTTTTCATACATTCCCTTTTACTATTTTTTCTACGTGCCTCTGTCCTATTCAGGATCTTATTCATCATATCCGTACTACCGCGCGATTCTTCTCTTATACCATCTTACCCAGCATTCCCTATTTTTGCCGCACTTACATGCCACTAAATATATATTTATTCTTCTACATTTTTCAGTGTATAATGACGTCTAAGTTTCTACAGTTTTATGGGTTAGATGTACGAGAAGACTTGATAGTCAGTATCTCGCCCAAATAAATTCGCATTATTATTATTATTATTCCTCATCAGAATTATTTATTTTCACACGCGACTATTCCACTTTCCACTGTCATTTTTCAAGCCATCGAGAATATGAAGTGAGGAAATTTAAGATAATTTTTCAAATAGCGATGCATTTTACTGGCATTGACGAAATTCTCTCGAAAGACTTTGAAAAAGGATATACTGTATATACTCGTAATATACTATTTTCGAATTTTGCTCTTCTATCTTTTATTGTTAATAGTTCGTTTATAATGGTTCTAATCATCATCAAGTTTAGTTTTCTATCTGTAGGTTTCGCAGGTTTTTCACACCCCCCTTCTTGAGGGTGTTTTCCTGCAGTGGAGATTTTTCCCTGAGCTCTTGGCTGAGGTTTTTTAATCCACAAAGTAGTTTTCTTCATTGTACTTTTTCAAGCTATCTCTCTCTTTTCCTGTCTCATATGACAAAGGGTTAGATGTAAGAAGAGACTTGTTAGTCTCAATCTCGCCCTGAATAAAGTCCTTTATTATTATTATTATTATTATTATTATAATCTGGATTTCTTTAAATATTTAATGTGATTCTGTGTGTTGGTACACCTAAGTTCACTTGCTATGTGATTTATAATTATTATATAATTATATAATTATGAAAATGTTAGTCGGAAAGTTTCATGTTCGAGCAAACTGGTAAAGGTGACTTAGCCCTTAAAGGTACACTCAGGAAAAATAGCAAGGAAAAACGCAAAGAAAAAAGTCTAACAGGACCTGGAGAGGTTGGAGAAAACGGTATGTGAGGATGTTCTGGTTCCATAGCTTAATTAGACAAAGCATCCGCCCGGAAAGAAGAGGATTCAGGGTTCGCGTCCAGACTTTTTTCATGTCGTTTTTCCTTGGGAATTGATATTCTTTCACTTCGTTTCTTTTATCTCCCTTTAGAAATAAATTTTATAATTTACGTCGAAGAAATTAATATATACACGGCGAAGATAACTACTTGAGGATCACTCGTCAGGACAACGGCAAGCGGTCTTGCTGTTAGTCAGGCGAAATTTGGCTAAGTGGCGCTTTTCTGCGAGATCATTTTACCCACCCTTATTAATGAACCTACCCTGGGTCTCCGCCTCCACCGACGTAACTTAACCTCGAATTTCGTTCGGGATCGCATTTCCATTTAAATTTTAAACGCGCCCTTTATTTCTGAAGGTTCTCCTTTCCCGTATTGAGAGGCTCGAGGCAGCTTGGACGTATTCGAGAGGTTCTTGCTCGTACTTGGGGGTAATGAGAGCCACTTACCAGGGGAAAGGTTGAAAAGATGACATTTTGTGCGTTTTTACAGTTTTGACAAACAAGTATTCAAACTTGTCCTGGGAAAATGTTTAGGAGAAATCAGCACATTTTCGAAACAGTCCACCTTGATGGAGCCGATGAACTTTTCCCGTTTTTTTTATCGGCTGATAAGGCGAAATAACACTATCTTTCTCCGCCTGATGAAGGGTTTTGGTTTACCGTCGATGGAGAAGTATTATAATTTTCTCATGAAATGGGGCGACTCGAAAGATTTAGTAGGAATGTTGTCATTTTCTATATTTATAAATTTTCCACGTTCTTAAATTTATTTAATGCTGCGAAAATGTACTATTTAAACATTTCTACCAGGAATATGTTGCGTGCGTCTTGCCAAAAACAGTTTTTGGAATCTATACAGAATATCTCAACGTAATGTAATTCCTCTTGTTACCGTCTTTGGTTTTTAGAATGTTATTATTCCATTCGAGGAAACTTTTCCAATGTAATTCCTGTTGAAACTTCTCTACAGTTCTAATTATTCAATCTCAGTTGCTTTCGCATGAAGTTAAGTTGGTTCGAACGAATAAACCCTCAGAGCAAATTATTTTTTATTAATTATTATTATTTATTTCACAAGCATGATTCGACATTTATATCCTGCCCTTGAATTTAGGTTTAAATCATTCTGCGGAATATAGCTACTCGTATTTTATGTCTTACTATTTTAAGTCACGTTTAATTCCGACTAAAATTATCATCATTCTGTTTCCTCTGTCCTGCATCCTCTGTTTTGCATTGCTTCAGGTTTATTAAGCTTTCCCTTTTATCTTATTATGAAACTTCCAGACGCTCGTTTAGTAAATACTCGGAACCTTCGGTTTACATAGTCGCTCCCCGTTTTTATGTACTAAATTCAATCGATGCTTTCGACCGCTGCTCCAGCGAAGGTAATCCATCACGGTTCATCGGAGAAGGCTTGTTGATCAATAGCTTTTCCCTTCCGTAAATAATGCCCCAATCGATGTATGCTTTTCTGCCAAATGCCTTTTCGTAGGAAGACGCGTAAGAGTTTCCTGAAAATACCTCTTTCCATTCGGCTGTTTTTCCCCCCTTCCTCAAAATTCTGCTTCAACTGTTTTTCTCGGTGGTATTGTGGTATGTTTACGAGGTTGGACTCGAGCGACGATAGCTGTTTTATTCACCGATATCTCTGCGAAATGTTTTCTTTTTTCCTCTCCTACTTTGTACGGTGGTAATGATTGGAAAAAGTTGGACGGAAAGAAAAGTTTGATAAGTTGGAATGGGGCAGTGGGATTGCTAGTTTATGTAATGAAAAGAAAAAGTTTTGCGTATCCATTTTAAAAGGTGTTCGCTTAAGGGAGTAGCAGACGCACCTGATGCTTCGGAAGCTAAGGGAATCCAGGTGTCATAAATAGAAATTTTTCCTCTGTTTCATAATCAAATTAATGTGCTCGTGGAAAGTGTCAGCGTGAACACCTACGTCCGTTTATTGGGTTGCTGAATGTGGTCTCGATGTAGATGTATCTTTCTGCAAATATTTATTTACTCTACAAACTATTACGTAAAACTATCAGCCTTGATTATATTTTTATGCCTCAATTTATTTTATTTATTTTACCAAATTACCAATACTGAATGCCAGTAAAGTAAAAGTTCTGAAACGACTTTTTTCCTAGCTTTGATTCCTATCATTTGAAAAGTAATTACAAGCCCATAAACTCCTTCTGCTGGATAATTTTCTATTTAAGATATTAAGACTTCTCGTTGTCTTCTTAATTTGCTTTTAGTATTATTTGCCAGGGAAGAAAAATTTTCGATTCACTGTCACATTTACGAAGGCAAAATATGTATATACATTAGTATATGAGGATTATATTTATGCTTTTCCCTTTTTATCAAGCAAGTTAATAGCCTTATATCGGGGTGGTACTACTTTATCTAATAGAAAACATGTGTCATTACTAATTTACAATGAGAACACGAATGCTTCTACATCGACGTTGGTCATTAGGTTTTTCTTTCCGTATGATTCAGAATAAACAAAAATATTTTTAAACATTCATTTTTTCGCACGCTTTATTAAATTCAACGCATTTTAATAAAATCAAACTATCGAAAATAAATTAATGTCACCATTATCAATTGAATGGTGAAACAGCAATCAAGATATATTTTTAAATAACCGCTTGTTTAATACGTATCTATCAGCTGCAGAATTAAATGAAACAGAAAACCTTTAGCATTTATTATCATCTCAGGCGAAGATTGTCTAGGTGCAGAATACATTTCGCAAATATTATGAATAAGCTTACTTAATTGTTAATTCTTAGTTGTCGGTTTCCTCTGGAAGCTATGTGGTCAAAACTCGCGCATTAAATTGTCTGCAGCTTCGTTCCTGAGGAATGATTGCGCCTTTATGTTCGGGAAAATTCGGCAATAAAAGTAAATGGGAATGTGGCCCAAGGTAAAAACGCCCACGCTTGTACGAGTTCGGAAAAAATCGGGGATTTTAAAACGGAGCTGTCGGCCGTAAGCGCACCACGTTTATCAACAACTCCGTAACTGTTCTTCTCTGGGATACACGCGATTCGACTGCCTACGTGTTTGGCCGCCGGTTAAAAATTCCGCGAAAGGAATTCGTTTTGCCTACCGTACGAATAGCTTGGGTGACCCCATGACCTCTGGCGAATTGCGCACTCTTTCACGTATCGATTGAGCTGAATTGCAGTATGCGGCTCTCGTTTTGGACTGATGGATGGAATCCTTGGAGAGTGGGCACACGATTTCCCCGTTCCACGCCGAGCATTAGTTTCATTCGGGAAGTTAATTTCAGTCGGATTCCTTCCACTGCTTCGTTTCATAGGTTTCCTTGGCAGTCGGAAGCTGTTGCATCCGATGGGCGACGTCGCCATCCGCGTAATTTATTGCCGGTGTAGGTCAAGAGATGTTCCTCCTCCGTCTGCCTCCATACCTCCGAATGCGTATCTACCAGGTGGCTTTGTAAAAAGTAGATCGGAAAAACCGTGATTAGTGGCGTCGTAAATTATGACCGCAGCAGAACCTACATCTCCTTCATGCTTTGACTCTCAGAGCTGTTTAGAAATTCACGAAATAAAAAGCACTTTTGCTGTAGAATCAGTTGCTCTTAGAAGTAAAGTCTTCAATCGATCAAATTGTATATTACATCTTCCATAACTATGTATTGCCAAGGGTAGTGCGTTTCATTTCTTGGCAGTGGATTTACTTAAAACCTTCGTGAATTTGTAAATACGCTTCGTCTATGATCAGCGTAATGGTTTTGAATTAACATTTTCTTCGTGTCTAATTTGTTTTTTCTTATAGGCATTTAAGCGGCAAGGATAGTAAACGACATATCTAAGTTTCAGACGCTGTAGATGATTCGTTAATTGAAAATGCTCAGTAATCGATCATTCAATGGGTGAATCTTTACTTTCGAAGTCTGATTTTTTACTTAGGAGTGCCTATTGTTCTCTTCTTCCTCACTCAGTGGCTTCAAGATGAAGGAAAATTAACAATGTTAATTTCCGCGGTTAAAGTAGCTAGTAAATCAAGCTAGATTTTATCTCAGTTGATAAAGTTGGTTTCTTATCTATGCCCCTCGCCTCAAATTTTTACCTTTATTATCATGCGATCTTCTTTGTCTGATTTCAGTTATTGCATTATAAAAATGTTAATTTCAGTCGGTATATGAGGAACTTATACGGTGGTACCTCGACCCACGAACCGCTCTACATACTAACTTTTCGACGTATGCAGTTCATTTGAACTTTTTCTCTCTCCATATTGGAACTCTAGATACGAAATTAATTCGGAGATACGAGCCGGAAAAAAAACGAAAAGATATATTCGAAAACCGAAGTTAGCGATATAAACTTTTCGAACTTCGAACTGGAACGAAGTAGGTTCGTAAGTTGAGGTACTACTGTAGTATGCGTAATGAAGGACCAAGAAATTTAAGTGCAGAAAAGGTTTTTTCTTGCATAAAATCGTTATCTATAATCGGGCTCCTACATCAGAATTCATTACTGTCATTCGCCTGTTACTGTGAAGTTTATCTTGGTATATTTTCGTAAAACATTCTCTTTTAGTGTGGTATGCTGGTACATCCACCTATATTATTGTATCTCGGTTTTATAACATTCCATCCCATAACATACTTCTAAATTGACCTATTGCCACTGTTACATATACTACTTGCGACTTCCAACAGTCTGATTTAGATTGATTGTTTATCCATTCAATTAGATTTGATTAAGTAAAGGCCCCCATTGATTAAAAGTGAAGTTAAGTATTGTACCTCTTTCTCGCACGTTATTGTAGTTAAATATTTCCCTCTCATAAGCTAGGATCTGCCTAATTGTTTCATTTACAAAAAAGAGAGGTAGGAAGTCTTTTCAAGACGTTAATTACGTGGTTTTTCTAGAGTTTTAAAAGATTACATTTGCCTTTATCTGATGGTGCATATGTCAAAGGACAAATTGTGATGTTTTTCCTCTTGGATTTGTTGAAATTAAGTTATCTTTCAATACCACATACGTTCAAATTTTTTTCTTGATTTCTTATATCTTTTATCATTGTTTGCTATGTCTGCGAATTTATGATATTTTTTTCATTCATTTTATTATATTTTGTTTCGAGTTTTATTGAATTTTCTTTTTAAAATTTGTTATTATTAGAATAATTTTCTAGATAAACTTCTACTACTACTACTTATACATCTTGTGTGATTGAATTCAGTTACTTCCTGTAGATCTTGATTCTCTTTATTTCCTACATCTGAGAAGCCCTATGACAATGTTCTCGAGAGGTATATTTCTTTAAAACGGCGAATTTGTCCTCCCATGTTGTAAAATACTACCCCTAGTCTCTTTTACAACTTTCCAGCCTTCATAAAATCCCCATGACTTCTTCCTTCGCAGTAAATTCCCCATCTTCTCGTGTATTCGAGGCAGTCACGAAACTTCGAAGTCTCTTCCCTTTTTCCTCCCCTGGTCAAAGTAATGCAGTCTCACTGCACGAGGAGATCCCCTGCGTGTCTTTACCACAACTCGTCCGTTATCGAACCGTGTGGTCTATTATGCGAAAATCCACGTCCGGCGTAAAAGTACAAACCGCAGAATCTGTCGTTTAGTGTCGTGGCGGACGTCGCGATCGATGTCAAAAGCGGTCGAGGTAAAATTGATCCGGAAATAGCGGGAAGAGTCACTTTTCCTTTGTACAGAGATTGAAAGTTCCCTCATTGCGTTCATGTTCTTCACATATGCAACGCTTTTTTTTCCATATTTCACGTTTTTGACATTCTCTTACGCCTTCAATTGACACATCTTACATATTATATTTGTTTGCTATCATTTTCGTAATACAGTCGTGCCTCGGTTAACAACGGTTCTAAATAGCGATGGGTGGCTGTAAGGGAATCTGTTTTGAGTAACGACGCTAGCTTTGGTTTACGATAAATCGTACGTATAAGCCACATAAATTATTTTTTGAATTGTATATCCGATTAAATGTGAATGATATGCACCCGCAGTTTATCTAAAACGATAATATTAGCAGAGGTAGAAGCAAACAATGCAAGACTTTTTTACTAGTCCATTTGATATAAAACTCCAAGGTGAGCCTATATTTTTAGTGTAGGTATTATATAACAGTATATTATATAAAACAGTCATGAAATATTTCGCGACGTCCTGAATTAGATTGCCGTCGTAAGCGTATCGCTGTATTTGTTCTTCAGGGCATGATTGTGAATTTTCGCCTAAAGCTGAAGGATTAGAGATCATACGACTTTACGATTTCGCACATTATCGTCTTCTGTCGCCCTAAAAGTAATGGGATACTTTTCATCTCCCAAATCATCCCGATGTTCGATTCTGGGTTATTTGGAAGGTAATAGGAAATACACGTAAAGTTCGTTTTTATCTACTGTAACTTTTATTCTTAGCATAATTTCTTCTTAGAATCCTATGCAGTGTCAGACATTTATGGTGGCCGTTTGGAGAGACCTAAGATATACATTCTTCTATCAGATTCCGTTATGAATTCTTCATTCTTATTGCCCAGCTTTCCTCGACTACTTGACTACTATGCAACCCTCCGTGAAAGTAATGCAGGAAATCGCCTACGCTCATAAGATTTTTGTCGAACTTACAGATACTTCAATGTTATTTTTTCCATGTTCCCTCGTCCTTTTGCAATATCGCAAGTATCACTTTACTCTGTAGCAATAGTGTTAATTCTGCCGTTGCATATTGTTTAACTTTAAACACGTACACATTATCAACTAACAGGAAATTAAACCGAAGGATTAAGTAATTATTAATTCTCAAAATATTCATAATTACGAGCTTCTTCACGTAATACATGACAGCTTATTGGTTGTAAGTTATCATAATAATAATAGAATTGGGAAAATAAAATTCACTAAGTAAAATTCCACAGGAGTCCTGTGGAATTTTACTTAATGAATTTTATTTTCCCAGTGATGGAGTTCCACTTAGTTAAGGCTTCTTCTATAGATTAAATAATAGATATGATTTCTAATCTGATTAAATGAAGGGATTTTTCGCTCTTTTGTCGATTAAATGGTATTTTCTTTAGGAAAATGTTATAGGCATATACACAACTACGTATGTACACCTTCATTAATGAAAGGTAATCGGGAAAAAATTAAGGCAGGATTGTCTCCTGAAGGATCAGAATGATCAGCTCAAGAAGGAAATCATACAGGGTTTAATTACAGTAAAAAGGACATTGTAAAAATTAGGAGGTTAAAATTAGGACTCAGTAGTAATTAGGTATAGGTAAAGTTTGAGGTGGCTTGAAAAACGACAGAAACCAATCCTTGGATCGATAACTCTCTATAATAGATGTCTAATCTTGTAACTAAATAATGATTTGTTAACTTTTTTAATTTATAAAATTACAACTGTTATTATCCGCCCCTGCCTCCATCCCACATCTATCATAATCACTCAACTACCTGATTATATTTTTCTTCTCAACCCCTTTTTCTGAATCCCTTCCCCTTGAATTCCCTTGACGATCCCTTATTTATCAAACGCCGTGCCAGAATCGTGAAATCCTTGATCTTACCCAATATGCAATCCGTCTCCCTCTCTTTACGTAATTCCGATCTCTAGACACTGTCTACGCAGTTCCCTCGCCGCCCACTACGTGAAAGAATATGATCGATATCTTTTTTACGCCATTTCTGTGTCCACTCTGGGGAAATTTGCGTCGCCACGGAATTCACTTTGGCATCTCATTTGCTTTCCATAATTTGGCATTAATCTCTCGACTTTCGAAACGTCCTTATCTCTCGTCGCAGTCATCACTCTGGTCGTTATCTCTGCCCTACGGATTGCCGTCAAGGGATTTGACGCCTCCCACTAAACTCGTCCCCTGCTTTATAAATAGGCGTCGTGTTAAGAACACGCGGGAAAAGAAATTGTTTTGTGTCGCTCTCCGTTTTCGACCCTTTCTTCCACCATGCGGAAGGGTGCGAAAAGGCTAACAGGCATTTTATTTTGAAGGGTGCATGTGTTAGCTGTTGCGTGGGCGATGTATAGGAATAGGTTAGGAAAGGTTAAGGTAGGATAAGAAGCTTAGGATAGATTCTTAAGGTTCAGGTAGATGATTACTTCCACACTCAGGTTTTTAATTATAAGTGGGCGAATGAGGGATGTCTAACTGCATTACAAATCGTAACATATGCATGCTTACAGTTGCAGAGGATTAAAAATGTTTTATTGCCGGTAATGTTTATCCGCTTAATTTGTATGGGATTTTTGTCTTGCTCATTCTGGATCTAATGCAATGCTCAAGGTTACTGAAATAAATTAGGAAGCAATCAGTTATTATCGTCCAGTATTATTTATTCAAATCGAGCCATCGTTTCGTATTTCGTAGATGTTGATAGTGAAAACTATTCATTTTTATTATTGCGGTTAATTTTAGTTTCAGCGAACTTAATTAGTCTACTAAATTTAATCAACGATTTGCATCGTGATTAAGTTAGTATGATGACCCACTTAACGAATTTTTGAAGGGTGGATGTGCTAGTTTTTTCTGCGAACGAAAATTTTTCGCTCTTTTCTCGGATTTAGCAAACGAATCGCACATGCGCTCGCATGTACACGGACCCTAAAACTCTAGAAATAACGAAGACATAAGAAATTATCTCCAATATTGTTCACTTTTAGAAGAACGGATTTGTTTTATGGCTGCGTTGAGGCATAATTTCGGCTTTGGAAACCAATAGGGAATGACGTTTCACCCAAAAATGCATCGGTGGAAGGAACGATTCGTAAACCGAGGTATTACTAAAACTGCCCTTCAAAATTCATCTTCCTAGAAAACATAGAGCAGGATAGATGTTGATAAAAAATTAACCGGTTAGAGTACGTAAGGGTGAAGCATCGGGCAGGCGACCTGGCGCCCGGCTTAGAACCCTGAAACGGACTAAGTAATGATTAGCCCTTGCGGTCCATTCGATAAGCGCTCGAGGGCGAGTCGCCACCCGCCTTAGGGCTGTGCTGAGCTTCAACCTTCTCTCTGCTAGGGTAAGAAGGGTACTTTTTGAGGGGTTCTGGATTCCGAACCCCTCGTAGACTACGCTGGACCGATCTCCGCCGAATCCTTTCAGAACAAGCTTCCTCCCGTTAAAGAAGCCATATTTTTTAAGGTATCCTTTGGTTTTCACGGATCGACGGTCGCATATGCGTTGACACCACGTGGAGAAAGTTCTTTAATATAACAGTTCAGGCGGCGTGAAAATCGGTTTCCTTTGAAATGACTTGTCTCTGTTTATAGCGACCGGATCGATTTTTCAGGGACCCGAACGGCTACCGAAACTCTTGTTTATGGCAACGTTGTAATGAACGTGTAGAATGGAATGGAAGGGAATGGCCTTTCCCTTAAAGATGATATTCTTCCGAGGTCGCTACCTTGTCGCGTGATAGAATATTTAATTTGCTCTTCCAAAGCCTCTGTTCACGTTTTGGCCTTGCATCTTTACTCAGTGGACCCAGCCCTTAACTGTCCTGTAAGTCTTCGGAGGTAATTAGGTTTTGGTGTATATGCCTTAAACGCCTTCGGAAGGGTAACGGCAATGGTTTAGAAGTCAAAATTATTCATATTTTCAGTTAGAAAATATCTTTTCATAGGCAGAAAATTTGGGAAAAGCATTCAACAAGGGACAATTTGTACGTTCGCTATCTTTCGGCTCAGAAAGCACATGAAATTGAGAAAGAACGTAGCTGTGAAAGAGTCAATGCTAAATAATATACTAAGCCAAAAATATTTAAGCTTTAATTTTCCTTAACCGGATATTGTTGTTTCTTTTCTTTCGTAATCTTTCATCGAAAGTGCCAGCGGTCTTGCGGGACGAATATTCATTTCATTAGGATTGACCATTACTGTTTTCAGCATATTGGATGAAACACGCCGAGTTTTATTACTTTCGCTAGATTTATGACGAAACGCAACCTTTGATCTCGTCAAAGCTCCTGTTTTTTGTTCATGCTTGCTCTTTTCAGATATATATAATTTCTTATTGCTTATTTTCGATGGATGAGGAGGTGAGAACATTAAGTAAGTTAACGCAATATTTCCTGTTGCTCAAATTTTTTATTTAAAATAGGAATAACATTACCGAATATCGTTTTATGTTGGAAATTCGGATTTTTTTAAGAACCATAATGTTTTTAGTATCGCTTTTTCTGTTAACACTCTCCGTCGCGGAATGCTGTATTGTATTTGGCTCTCTATTCCATCTTCTTTCTCCTATTTTGTGTATAAGGGGGAAGGCATACCTAAAAGAAATCAATTTTGCGTAGAGGTAGCCTTTTGTCTCCCGCTTTTGTTGTTCGTATCCTTAAGTATACGGCTGGTTGCAAAATAGGTAAGCTGTAAGGAAAGATTAGATTTTACGAAACGTGATGTATCAAATTTTCAGAAAAGCTCCTTCATGATGTACCCGTACGGTACATACATTTCAGAGAAATACATCACAAAAAATTTCATATGATAACGCTCAGTGAGGTGAAGCTAGAATCGTCCTTGCATTATAACTAGTTTCAAGTGAACGCACCCTTCGAAGAATGGTATTACTGAGTGTACTAAAAGCTGATTAAATTTTTCAGAAAGTACTAATCAATACTGAAGGTGAAAGCAGGCCCATCTACTGCATCATTCATTTAGTTTCGCGTGACTGTGTTGTAATCAAGATGTTGCATATCCTTTTCGTCTCTCTGTGAAGGTCTTTAATTTTATATATGTAGGATTGTTCTGATTACTGATTGTTCCTTGAAGTGTGAATTTGGAAAAAAAATTTTCACTTAGACTATCAGAATGTTCATGCTCGTTTTTTTATTTGGTTAAGCTCTCATAATCTTTCCTTGTCCATGAGCTTTCTTGTTTCCTTTGAGAATATTTTAGCTTAACTCCCTGTGATGCTAGTATGATTTTGGAAACTCTGAGTAAAGAATTCTTTCCTCAATAAATTATGGTAATGCGTAACATCAATCAAGATATTCAGGTATATCATGTGGAACTAAGAAATCATTTTCCGAAACGTGACTCTAGGCACTAACTGCAGTTCATGGGTTGAATCCCTTAACATAGAATATTCTTTTCTCTATGGGTTGATCCAACTTTTCATAGCGCTTCAGCTTATGTTAAGCTCCGGCATAACTTTCTTTTCAGCCTCTCTGCTGGTCTGGGTAGTGGATGCGTGCTAGTCTTACCAACACTGAGGTCCCAGGTTCGAATATCGGCTTGGACGTGTTTGTTTCATTGTTCGTAAATTTCATTCTAAGAAGGGTCTCTAAACTACTAAGATTCACTCAACAAAGATATGATAACTATGATCATTAATTCCCAGTGAAACTCTTCGTAATCCTTATAGGGTCGATTATATTTACATTTACGTAATCGATCATTTCCGGCCGTACTTCGTGGAAAGACATGATGAAAAAGAAAAGAACACTTCGTAATTTCCACAGGATATAATTCAAACGACCGGTTTCGGTTAAAGCCATCATCAGGTGAATGCACAGAAAATGCAGGCACTTATAGTATTTGATTATATTTACCTCGAGTTTGGGAAACATTGTTTTGGAAACCTCGTAAAAACATCAAGAGGATATTTTTAATTTAATTTTTATTTGACGCGTTTAATGAAAGGAAAAAAACTGTAACAGAAGAAAAAGCCTTTCCGAAAGCTGGAAAAGGTCGCAGACTCCGCACTTCTGGTCTATTTTGAAAATCACGAGAAACAAACTGAGGATTCTTTCCATCCGAATGTCAGCAGCTGAACATAGCGGCTTCAAGGAAAAACCTTTTTCAATGCTATAAATCTGTGATACTGTGGAGGACCGAAAAGTTTATCGCATCAGCCTTCCAACTGCTGTTCGGTGAACATTTATGAAAGCGATTCCTTTCCAATACGGTTATCGTCTTTTAGTTCAGTAGGAGATTGTGATTGAATTCGAATGTCCTCAGCCCTTTTACGTTAACGTCTCTTTTATGTGTTTCATCGATCTGCTTACCCCCCAAGGTAGAGTAGACGCGCCGTCGATGCATAATCCGTTTATCGGTTCAACTACACCCAGTCTGTCGGATGAGTGCAATGACGCAAAACTAGAAACGACACGGTTGCAGGATTTAGATTGGGAAAACAAAGCTTCACGAATCAAAGGAAACGATTGGAGAAATGCGCTATCTGCTCATTTACCTAAAAGAAAGCAAAATATTTTTACCGCTAATGTTTTATTTAATCTTTTAAAGCTGGTTACGTCGCCATGTAAATTGTGTATAGTAGATAAATACTAGAATTTTTCCGGAATTGTTTGATTTTTGGGTAGTATACGTATTTAATTTTCTCAGAAGTGATATGGTAAACGCTATGCCATATATCTTTGAAGACTTACAAAATGAAGATCCTGCTCACCTAGCACTTCCTGTGAATTTATGCGGCCTGTCTCTCTAAAAGTTCGAAGACCCCTGACCTAAAAGATACTACTCTTAAAAATTAAAGTATATGAAGGGAAAAGATCTCTGTTGATCATTACACAACTTGGCCTTTCGTAATGGCGGCGACTTATAAATTCCCGCTTTTAATTGAATGAAAACATCATATTCTTTCATTTTTTTGCTCATCCTGTATCTGATGTTCGTATTTCAAAGCAAATTACGTTTGTTACCCGAAAGAAATTCCCAGTACGACCATTACGCTAGAGCTGAAATAGCTAAGCAGCGTATCAATTTTTTGGCCATATTTTCCGATACTCAATGTCTTTTATATCTAGTCGTCTGATATTGCTGAGGGTTCTCGAAAATAAGGAGTTAACAAATCGCTGTCGGAATGGCTTTTTCCCGATGAATTAGTGGAGGACAGGTGGATTTAGAGACTCATTTCTTTCTCTTTATGCCGAGAATGGATAAAGCGACAATTTTGCTGTTCGATAAACAATGGATTATTCTTAGACGCAGTCGTTTTTATCCTTACTTTCTATTTGTAGGGTTTCTGTAGAGAAGGGGAAGTGGATTTTTCCTTTTGCAAAGAGTTGACTTACGGGGAAGGACCGATAAAAGCTCTGAAGGGCGTAAAAGATGATTAAATTAGACTCACCGATATTCTTATATTATGGAGGTCGTTTTAGAATAAATGGCGCGTGAAATTAATGGGAATACAAGGCAATCGCGAGAGCACGTATAGGCACGCGTTGAAGTGTCAATGACTTTAGGATGTCGAGTGTGACGGGTACGAGAAATTTTCGATTGAGTTGTAATCAGGAGAGGGCTTGATTATTTTTCATTATATTTCGTTTTTTTCGGTATTTTTTTATAATATGCATTTTTTCTGCCTATCGGTAGATTCCAAGACTCATGTCTTTACAAGCAACAGGTCGACGAAATCCCACACGTTCTTGAGTCTCTTGTGGATCCTCGGTTCTCCCCACCTTTGACACGCTGATTTCTTCATCTGATTTTCCATAAACGAAGCAGCAGAGATGACTCTCCCTACCTCTGGGTATACCTTTAATCGTTCTTCCGATAAATGTAAAAATATCGTCTAAGAATTTTCTATTGTGCAACCGAGTACTGTATTCAGCCTAAATTCATCGGCTTGGGAATTTCAAATTCATATCATTATGGAGATATTTAATTTTTCTGGCGTGATTAGTTTAATAGTTGTATTAAAATATTCTAAATCCCGTCCATTTGTCCAGTTATAAAATTAGACGAAAGATCGCGGTTGCTTGTAATAAAATAAAACGTTTATACCTTTCTCTGAGATTTTCATACTTGGGTCATCTGAAGCAGATGGTCCATGTGCAAATTTTCAAGTTTACGTTTGTTTACTCTCGTCTCCATTCTGTCTGGGAGATCTATCATCACCTTCATGCGAAATCGTAAGCTGTTAGCATTGGTTCGAAATTTAGCATGGCGGAAGCACCCACAAAGCGTCGGCCTAGCGTTATTCGCTTTCTCACGCACTTTGAGAGCATTAGAATGAAGCAGTAGTAATGGTGACACCGCTAGAGAGACTACTTAATGATTCGTTGCAATATCTCGCCAAGACCAGTGCAGTGACAGAAACTGCTATTCGTCAGCGACATCTTTCATAAGCGAAGGTTGACCAAACGCTCCAGTTCGACAAGATTTGATTCCGATTTTAATTACTTCTCCCAGTGTCTTGATTATAAGTTTGAAATCTTATGAAAGAATATTAATTGAAATTAATTAATTAAAATGAGAGGCCTCTGAAAGATGTTGGAAATTTCTCTTTAAATTTTCGTTGCATTCTGTTGATTCGAGGTGAAGGAGTATAGATATCTGTTTTTGGTGGAAAGCTTTCGTATAGATAGGCATACGATTAATGGTGAGAAATCTGCTGGCTTAGCTTCACTTCTTGAAAACTAATTCAAACCATTATTTTATTTCTCGGTCTCATTCAACGCGTTAACTCAGGGTATCGAACCTTGATATTTTTCGTTTCTGTTTTCATTCCGGTTTAACGCAAAAAACCAAATTTCGGTCCAAATCAGGTTTCGCTTCCGCTACCAATTTCGAACAGTTTGTTAGTTTCGCTCCGACCATAGTAGTATGATATCCTTCTTAAAATTTGTTTTGCCATTTCTAGCTTTCTCAGTTACTCCGAATTACACAATTTTACAATAAAACGTAGTTCTATTGAGTCGCAAGTCGAAATTACGCATGTTTAGTAAACCTTTCTTCAATTACACGTAAAATGTGTATTATTTAGAACCGAAAATCGGTACGGAATAAATAACGGTTTTCAGTCGATTCCGTTTCGGTGCCATGAACTCGGTACGAAATAGGAAGTATTCCCCTTTAGTTAATATTACTACCAAAGTCGATGTTGTTCAATATATATATGTATAGACATCGCGCAACTCAGATGTAGCCTGATGTTCTTTTTTGCGGCCTTCCGATCAAGATGATTCCTCTCCCCCAAACTAGGCCATGGGTAGCTGTCGTCTCTCTTGGAAGCTGCCGCATCTCTGTCCGCATCTGATTGTGAGTCCGGTCCTGATCCCGAGACCAAAGGGCCTGATAGATTCCGCTCCGGATCGGTTTATTTAGCTACACAAATTAATTCTTTTATCATCATTATATCGTTAGTCATCTCGTATTCTTCCGCAAAAATAGATATCGATTAAGAGAGATCGATGGCCATAGAAGGTCCACTCTTTGGCGGTCAGCAGCTTAATAGTAGCATGTCAACGGAAGTGTTTAGGGGGAGAAAGAGATGGACGTACGCAGAGTCGGGCACAGGCGGCCGCGCGTACGTTTTTCGTCTCATGGCCTCTTGCTTTCCGATAATCGACCCGGAGGAAAAACGCGCGTGCTTCTCCGCCCGCGAATGCAGGAGTGTTTGGGTGGGGAGGGCCATCCCAGGCCGCCGCTGTTCCTCCACAGGGGTGGGGCGTTGTGGGGAGGGGGGCGCTAAGCGTACACCCATTGGCGGGGAAACAGAGATCGATAATATAGGGATGGCGCGTTTGTTTTCGAATCGACGAATTTAGCGCCGCTTCTATTTATAATCCCAACCCCTTTTTTTCCGTCTATTTTAAAAGTATTGTTTCGGCGGGTGGTTTTCTCCCGTCATTTTTTTTTGTCGGATGCGCATTTTCTGCCGTCGCGACGCTGCTTTTTAACACGACGACTCATCCCACCGGCGCCTCCCGCCCTGATATGAATGCTCTTTCGGGTGCTGCTGCTGCTGCTATTACGCAGATTCTCTCTGTTTTCTCCTTCTGAAGCTACGGATCCCTTTGTACAAACTTTTGTGCTATCGCCCTTTCTGCACAACCACCGAATCTGGATTCGGCAAGTTTTTTTTCTGCATGGGTGCTGAAAGGTGGAATCTATTTTTGGATTGCAATCAAGATGTTGCGGTTGCACACGATGATGTCGCAATGGACACATTATTAAAACTTTGTACTCGTATCCCCGAACATTGATTGGTTTTAAATCGCTAAGTTGTAGCGGGTACACTTCAAGTAATGATTTATGTGATAATGAACTTTTTAAAATATCATTAAAAATTATTTCAATGATATATTTCCTAGAAGAAATTCATGTTTTTTTTTAATTTGTAATATTTTAACCATCTAAGTATGACATTTTAACCATCATTTAATGTTATTTTTAAACCACGAATAGAATGCCTGATGACTACTATTTCTTGAGGATAAATCAAAGAAATCACATTTTTCATCATTGAGAAGCTTTCAAAATTTGTATGAACATCGATTATAGAGTGTATATTTATGTAAATTTGATTTGAAAATATCACTACTCCCTTGAAGATTGAAGGGATCGTTTCTTTTTGAATCATCGTCATCACTACTCCAGAGTTAACAGATAGTTTTCCAAGTTTCTGCTCCTTATCTCCTCTGCCAATCCCAGGTACAATAACATGGGAAAGGTTTATTTGACCAAGATATTTGTGTGCCCAAGTTATCACTCCATTTGATAAAAGGCATTGCTTCATCTTCCTTCGGATATTTGCTGACTCGTAGTATTTTGCTTTAGTTTAAATACAAAAAACTAGAAAACATACATTTCTGGAATTTTATGTGATTGTTGTAAATGTTTTTATTGATATTATGTCTCCCAAATTTAAGTGACTTATGTCTTATCCTGGTCTGGGTGAAATGATTTAGAAATGCAATCATTCTAGCATGACTCATATTTCATTCCCCAATCTTTTGTATTATATGATATACCACAATTCAACTAAACTGACTAAATTAGACTAAAATTTTCTTTCCCTTTATGGTTACACTGAGGAAGTTGTTATACTTGCAGAAATCACGTGGGAACACTGTCATAAATTACCTTTAGAAATATAGATATGATGTAATTTTTTAACTTCTATAGGTTGTAAGAGATTATGTAATGTTAATCTTAAAATTATTTCTTCAAATGTGATGATAATGTGTTCAAAGAAGTATTTCTTCTCCATAATCAAACAGTTTGTTCTATAAATTGAAATTTCAGTTAAACTATTTTTGATATCAATAAGAAATGACATAATAGCAAATTTTGGACTTATTTTTTAATGGACGTATGACATGTATACTTTTATGGCTTAACCATCCCATTCAAAGCTGTTCATTTTGGAAGTTGTTTTACCTTTGATTTTTTTCTTTGCAGATCTGCCTATGACAACGTGACCAAAACTAAGGTTGCCATCAAGAAGATTTCACCATTTGAGCACCAGACTTATTGCCAGAGAACATTAAGAGAAATTAAAATTCTCACAAGGTTTAAGCATGAAAATGTAAGCATTTATTTTGAATACTCAACATTAAAACCTATCCATATCTGCTGTTTTGTTTACAAGGTATCTGAGCAGCATAGCTCAATTCATTTAGATGGATGTTCCAGATATTTTAATAAAATCCTTATTGTTCCTTTCACATTTTCAGATAATAGATATCCGTGACATTTTGCGAGCTGTAACAATTGATCAGATGAGGGATGTGTACATAGTTCAGTGCCTGATGGAGACAGATTTATACAAGTTATTGAAAACACAGGTAATAGCAATTTTATTTGCATCAATGTTTGCAGTTGGCTGTTTTTTGGAAGCCAGAATTATATGAGATTCTAATTTATTGTAACTTTAATTTACAAATATTACAATTAGTGAAGAAAAAAATAACTTATTAATTGTTACTTTTCTTCTGTAGTCATTGTACAAATGTCTTGTTATATGTAAGTAACAGAGTATTTTTGAATTAATTGTCCTGAAATGAAACTTTTCCCCTTCTACTAAGTTCATAAGTGTACAAACGAAAATGGGTAAGAATGACTTTGCGCAAGATGGTGCGCACCCAGGAAAAATCCCAAGGAAGAATGGACTTGAAAAAAGTCTGACGGGACCGGGAATCGAACCCGGGTCTCCCAATTGCCGATCGGGTGCTCTGTCCGTTGAGCTATCCCGGCAGAACATTTCTCCAAGCCATTCCTTTGCCCACAAAGTATCCCGAATGGCTTGGAGAAATATTCTGCCGGGATAGCTCAACGGACAGAGCACCCGATCGGCAATTGGGAGACCCGGGTTCGATTCCTGGTCCCGTCAGACTTTTTTCAAGTCCATTCTTCCTTGGGATTCATAAGTGTATTTTTTTATTAAAAAGTCATGACTTTAGAGTTTTTATGTAAAATGATAATGGTGATGGTTCCTTGTTAAATCCAAAACGTTACTAAAGCAATATAATTAAACATATTAGAAGGGTAAATAATTTTGGCTCTATTTTTAAGAATACTATAGGATATGTGAAATGAAATTTAAACAATTGTAATAGATGGATTTGAATTTTTGTTTATTTAATATATTTCAGAGGCTAAGTAACGACCACATCTGCTACTTCTTGTATCAGATTCTTCGGGGACTGAAATACATTCATTCTGCCAATGTTCTTCACAGGGACCTTAAGCCAAGTAATCTTCTACTCAACACTACATGTGACCTTAAGGTCAGTATCATTGCATCTACAAATACTAAGTTTTTAAAATTTCCTTGTATAGTTTCTAAGTTCCTTTTGATTATGAAGCTTGCTGTTGCTTCAGTAAAATTTGCTCTATTCTGCTAGAATTGGCTGCTGTATACTTCTGCTTATGGAATGTTGTGATGCACGAATTTGTTTTCATAAGAAGTTATTTTCAACATTGTCAGGAAATATTCCATCATGAAGCCAACAATAGATTATTTATTTTACTCTATTTATAAAGAGATGTGAGTTGAACAGGGCAGTTAATGCTATAGTAATTATGCTCGGGCTTGAAGTTGTTACTTACATATTTAGATTTGTGAATTATGCATATGAAGTTAGTTAAAAAATGCAAAAGTAATTAGTTATTTACTTGGAACTTAACTATGCTCCTACATATAGACAATAAATTACCATTATCATCATCAAAATTAATTAAATATTTCACTAGTTCTAATAGTTTAACTAGCTGAAGTTGATTCTCAATGGGGAGAATAGAATTCCGATTAAATATAGTATACCTATTTGTACATAAGAGAAAATTACGTCTCACATTTTAGTTTGGTCCAATAGGACAGATTATCTAAAACAAAAATTTTCTAATCAAAGATCAAAGCCAAAATCTAAAACCAACAATAAGAATGTGAATCTTTATGGAATTTTGTTCTTATGAAACTTGTTTCAAATTAATGTGCAAGTTTGTGAGATGTTCAGCTTCTGGTTCTGGGAAATTGAATCGTAAAATGTGTCAAGACTCCAAATTGATAGACAAAAAGTTACTCATCTATCTCCATTGATTCATTTTGGTGCTACATATGTTTGTTGCCCCTGCAATTCATCACTACAAATTGTTCATGACTGTAATAGTTAAAATCTCTGAAAAATTCCCCCCCTCTTCATATCATCAATTTCTTCTAAATGGACCTAAATACACAATATATTCTTATGGGAAAATGCGTAATCTCGGAATCAACTATCTCATTGGTCGTCAGGAGGATGGGTTGTTTACAACCTCAAAATTTCTCAAACACTCGTATATTTTATCTAAATTCTCGCAACTTTGAAACGAAAGTGGTATTCCAAGACAGTTATAAGAATTTGTATTCTATTTCCCTTCTTTTGTTAATTATCTCAATTTTGTACAACTATTCCTTCTAATTTAATTTTGCGAAAGGAAATAAAGTCTGTAACCCATAAAATTGAAATTTACATGCATTTCTTATGGAAATCTATCTTAACAATCTTGGTTCAAACCCTGCAGAGTTATCGAATGAAAAGGTGACAGTACTTCCTTCCAGATCTCAGAGAACACATATGGAAAGTTTGACCTAAATCAGACTAACAGTGTGGACTCCAATGTCAGACAAACATACAAAACCAACAGAATTTCTGCTTTATATATTTCTATAGCTAAATAAATATATTTTAAATCTTTATGTGAACAAGAGAGAATTGTAGAAAAAAGTATGGGGCCACGTAATATTTTTGATAAGTGACTTTTTAGCATTTTTTCCATTCCTTTGTTCTGGGTGTTATTTTTACAGCAGTTGAATTATTCTTACTACTTTAGTCCTTGTGTTTTCTGAAACAAATTATCTTTTGTTATTAGATCAGCAATTTTTATTCAGCTGGATTGATGTCACATTTGTGCTGCTAAATTGTAAGGAAATAAATTTTACACCAAAACCCCTTTCATCTTGTACAAGATATAATTGCAACCATGATTTTTCTCCTAGAACAATTGGAATGAACAATTGGAATTGGTTAAGAAATAAAGCACATTGGCTTAAAAACCGAACTCTATTCTTTTTAACATAATTCTTTCATTTTTAGTTTCTAGTAATGTTCTTCATTCTTTTCTCTATATTCTAAAGATGACATATCTTTCTATCTTTATTTTAAAATTTTTATTTTCAGCTTGAATGTTTATCTCTAGCACTTTATGAAGGCAACTCTTTTCTTTCAGTCTCAATGCTACTTACATTTTTCTCTATCTTACCTCAGAGTGGAAGTTTTGGGTTCTAATTACGTTTTTCTTATTTTTTGTCATTTATATATTTTGATCCTTTTGATTTCTTCTTTGATTTTCATTGCATATTTGAGAATCTATCAGGAAACTATCATGAGGATTTCTCTGTAATTGCAACAAATATTTGTAATTGGGTGTTCTAAAGCATTACCTCAAAGAAAGCTTCATAAGTCAGGAAAGTGTATTGAAACCATATGCTTGTATCAGAAAAAAGTTAAGTCATGTTTCTAATTTAAAGTTACCTTCTGTTTTCTTGAGATGTAATTTTTTTAAAGGTCATTAAAGATATGTTATGTATTTAAATAACCTGGTGCATTTTGTTTAGTTTGGCAGGACATTTCAAATGCTATTATCTGTAAATTCTGTGCAATATTGGTTAAGACCTACTATGTAGCCTTTTTTATATTACCATAATTTTTAGAAGACATTATGTTTACAGCCACATCAAGTCTTTTTCTATCAACATTGTTTCTTTGGATGATTTATGGAGAAATCCTTTTGTCTCAAATTAATCATTTTTCAGGCATTGACTTTAAATCTCATCCTTAAATGAAGATGTGTTATTATCATTACTCCACTGATAACCAAATAATAGGTCATTTTAAGTAATTTTTAGGTTTATTAATTTAATTTTAAGTTATATGATCCAGTTTTAACTTGAGCTTTGGAAATTATAGTATTTTTACTCTCTAACCTGTGATCCAAATGGTCCCTAATTGTGAGTAGCAGTAAATGGCTTTAATATCTCCAAAGAGGCTAGTCGGCATTTACATTTCATTTGCTGAAAAGAGAAATTAATGCAGTGTTAGGATAACATTCAAATATTTTGCTTGGTTATATTTTTATTAAAACACTCTTCCTCTCACATATATCTGGTGGTTTGGATTTTTTTCTTGTAAGATGCTTCAGGAACATAATGAGAATTATAAATGAATTTTGCTTGATTTTTTTAAGGAAAATTCTGCATATGATTCTTGGCAAAGATTTTTTAAATGTTTGCGTTGTATACCTTTATTTAGCTGCATGACAGAATGATGATCATTTTCTTTTTTTATTTTGTAAGCATGCAAAGATCTATATATTGTCACATAATAACGTGAATAAAATATAGTTGGTTGTCCTGCTGTAATATCATATGTTCTTCAGCTTTGTCTTAAGATCTTGAAAGATGTCTTCAGAATGTTTTACAATCTTGTGGACATTTTATTCACAACCTTTTGTATTTGATAGATCTCAATTATTAAATAGATATCCCACAAAATAAGCTCAATGACTAGCAAAAAGTAGATTCAGTATATGCTTTCTATAAATTTTAATTTAGAATGCTATAGAATGATTCACTGAATGAAAGATCATAGAATGATTATGGAAGGAATGGTGTTATTGTTGAACTGAACATACATCTTTTGAGGAAAAAAAGGTAGCTATACTTATTATGTTTCCTATGTAGGGTGATTAGAAGGACAACTAGCTGTATTTATATACTTGTTTTTCTTTTTAAATGGCAATTCATGTGTCTCTCATCATTGTCCTTTACCTAAAGAATTCCTTGAAATTAAAAACTGCCAGCCTCTATCACTGCTAGGATCCAAATAAGGGGATAGGATTAATTATTGACATATTAATCTTGGAAGATATCTCTTAATAATCTTCCTTTTAAATAAAGCAAGGCATTATCTGTATTTGGAAGCTAATTCCCCGGCCACTTTTATTATGTTTATATTTTTCAACTAATTTTTGATCTTATCGATAAATTGTATTCGCATAATTATTGAATTATGTTTCTTTCTTTCTTCATGAATGCATATTGGAGGGAAATTAAGTGATATATTAATGAATCATGCAAATTCTAAAGTTATTGTTTTTCCAGAAAATCAAAAAGAAATCTTTCTTGTGTTTAACATGATTGTTACCTTGCTAAATTAGTAATGTTTATATGTCTCTTTGTTTCTAAAGTTCATCTTCTACATTTTGTCAAAAAGATAGGATTAAAGGAGTAAAATCTGTAAAGAATAAAAGTGATTTCATGGCAGCTGTTCGTAATTACTAATCCATGATTATGTACATTCATCATTGCAAAGTATACCCTTAATTATTAAGGAATCATACAAAGAGCTTAGTGAGTTACATCAACTTGTGATAAAATCATCCTTTTGAAAGTTTTTGATAAAATCTCTTTCCCAGTGTTCAAGAATCAAAAAGGGATTCATTCTCTTACTAGCATAACTATCCAAAAATACATCCATTTTTCATTTTGCTGTCATTCACTGAATGTATTTGTTGCATGGAAATAGAGCAAATTATAGATGTATAGTTTTAATGACATTTAATTCTTTAGCTTTTGCATTATCTTCTTATCTGAACAATCTTTCCATTAGATTGTTGAAATTGAAATATTACTGTTTTTCTTATTTGAATCTGACAATTAAATATTTTATATGCTGGAATGGAATTGTTTTATGCTCATGGCAGTAATTCATTAGACCTTTCAAACAATATCCATTGCACATAAATTCATATGAGATTAGTCCGATTTTCAAAATACAATTGTTTAAGGTTTGATTTAATATTATTTCTAAAAGTCAGTTTTCTTCTCCATATTTGTCTCAATTTCACCACGAAGGATGCTAGCTCATTAGGTTGCCACCTGTACTTGTCACAGCATTACTTTGGAACATAGTTTATTTTGACCAATGATGTACATACATAGCATCTCAAGTGATCTCCTTTATAACCATAATTTTGAATTCTCCTTAGATTTTATGTATAATCAAGGAACAAATGTCAACTTTGTTTGTAAGTATTGATGTTTATTTACTGAAATTACTAATACTTGTACATTTCATCAGATGAATTCACTTCTCTAAATGATGTGTTTTTGTATAATGAGTTACATGTGTTTTACTTGTGGTTGTTGCAAACGATAGTCCTGTTCTAGTTGTTCAAAATCATGGAGGTATATTCATAGTTGACTATTGTCAGTATTATCTCCCCTTGATATTTTAATTTTATCTCCCTTATTTGACTTCTTAGCAACATTTTTGCAAAAAATCTATTGCGCAGGACCCAAAATTTATTGTATTTCGTGTGAAGATATAAAATGTAAGGACTTTTTCAGTAAATTCATCTGTTGATGTAACTGATGCAATCAAAAACTCTGTCATCTTTGCATCAAGTCATTGAACTTATTTGCCATCTATGAAGTTATCTCTTTTCAGTAAAGGAGGCTTAAACATTTTCTTGTGTAACATTTCCATTGTCTACTTATTTTGTCATATTATTTTTGGCTTCTGTTTTACTCTGCCTTCTCTCTCTTCCTATTATCATATCCTCATGGATCAGTGTTCAGATTGATCTATTTTCATCATTGCTTATATGTTTGGGAAGACTTCATGTGCTTAAAGAAGGGTGTTGGAAAGATTTTAGTTGTAGCATGTATTCTTATCCATTTTCTTGGTGGCAAACAAAATACAGAGCTTAAGGCCAGGATATTTTTAATAGTAGTTAGTGTACCATTGTCATGCATCTTAAAGTCTGACTTTAAAGAACTAGTATGTATTTTCTCAATTCCTGATCATTCTGAAAAGTATCACTATTATAGATATAAACCAATTACATCTAGGAAAATAATTGTAGGTGTGGTCAGGACTATTTAAGTGGCCATCGGATAAAAATTATGCGATTTGCTGTGAAGTGGTATATTTTCTTAGATCAACACGTACATGCAGTTTGAAATTTTTAATAAGCTGCATTAAGTTATTTGTTTGATAAAAGATAAGATTAAAAAAATCAACTGACGTAAATGATTGAAAGGGAGTATTTGAACATCAATAAAAAATATCATCAAATGAATGTTTTTGTTTTCTATATATACCTATCATACATATTCTATATATAGTAGAAGATTCTTTACCGAAAGAACTATTTTAAACATTGTTAAGATTTTCTTAGTGACATTGTGGAAATTTATATCATGATACTGCTGATATCAAACAATTCAAAAAATGTTCTACAAAAATTTAGGAATGAAAAAGATGACTTTGCCTCCTCTGAAGGAAAATACCTTAAAAGCATGACACCTTACTGTATCTTATGTTGTAGCAATTTCTCCCATTAGAATTGCAATTCTTCAGAAAAAGAGAACATCCTGATATCAAATTTGAATAATATGATTTGTGGATTAAATGGATTTCTATAAAATACTATTGTCCTCTATGCATTGACTAAATTAGAGAAAGTAATTAGAATCAGAGAGATAAGAGCTTAGCGACCTCAAATGATATCCAAGGAGAACTTTTAGAGATACTTCAATGGTCATAAAGAAAATGAGATTTGTTGGAAAGATTAATTAACTTTCCATCACAGAAATAGAAAAAATTTCAAGAGTTTTTCTATATCATTATTTGAATTCTTTTAGATGTTTTTAATGAATTATTTATGAATTGCAAAATTTAATGTTGTCAGGTTCATCATTGAACATCTGCAGTTCTTACTATCCTTTAGTTATCTCCTTGTGAACAAATCTTGCGTAATTCTTTGGCCCATCTTTTCTAAGCCAGCATTTATGTTCTAGCTTGTTTTCTTCTCCAAAATAAAGATCTGTCATGTAGCATCTAATTCTTTTCAGTTGTGTAAAATATGGTTGGTTCAGAATTGAGATTCATATTGTTCACTGCATTGAAAATATTTTCCAATCTCTAGAAACTTTAATTTTTGTATTTTAAATTTGTATTGACTGATAGAAGATCAGCAAATGGATGTAACTCATCTAATTAAATGCACTATTAGCTAAGATGAATTATGATTCTTGTGAGATCTAGAGTAATTTTGTAGATGTTTTGATACTGAGAATTACTGTTATTGCCTTTTAACTCAAAAATTAATCTTACTAGTCAGCAGCTTTCTCTTAACTTAAGTAGTTCAATGTTTGATTAACAGTGTGGGCTCAGATTTTCTAATTTTTTCATGACTGGAAATTTTTTGTATGCAAAATTTTTTAATCAGAAAATAAAGTTATGTAAAATCATAGTAGCTGATATGATTAACTCATGTAAAAATGTAACTAGCCATCTGGTTTGCCAAATGAGTTGCCTGCATATGGAAGATTCTTTCAAATTTTCTCTCTCTGGGTTTTGTAATTATTGAGTTCCTCTGAGTCATTGTGTTACTTCCAAATTTTTAAACCAATGGTCAGTATAGATACTGAGTGGATTAATAAAAACATTGAGTTGACCAGGTTTTAACAAATTTTATGAGTTATGACTCTCAAGCAATTTCATAAAAAATGTTGCTGTGTTCAAAGAATAAACCCACAAAAGTAATTTAACAAAGTCTAGATAAAGTGAGCTCCAAGAGATGAAAGAGAATGAGACAGATGGCAACCTTATAAGCCTTAGCTCCTTGTGTGGAGATTGAATAAAATGCATCGTGTATGGGTGATGTGGCCTCTTCATACCGTCTTTGCAGGCGGCCCAGGCCAATCGGCCGAACTCCTCTGAACCCATGGGCACCGTGCCCTTTGCTTCTCCACCATCCCGACCCAATGGCTTACGTTGTTGCCTCCTCAGTGTGAGTTGGGAGAATTATATTTTCGCTGTTCAGGCTAACCGGATTTAGGGATATTTAGCTCTCCTTTCCGTAGAGTTTAATTTATCTCTAGTTAATAGTATCTATACTTCGATGCTGTAAGGAATGTACATTGACATTCAAGTTGAAGCAATATTCCTAGTTGTTCATTCTGCAATCATAAAAATATTTGCATTGTTATTTTGGGTGAGATATTCTTTTGCTCAATGTTGCTAATGCACTAATAGGTGACAAATTATCCACTGCCTATTTGTATTTAATATTTTACTCAAGAGATGTGTCGATTATAATCATTTTCATTATAATCATATCCTCTTTCTTTACTCTATTTTTAGATTGTTTAAGATTATTAAATTATAAGCACAAATTTTGGCACATGGGAAAAGCCTTCTAATAGGGCAAAAATCCCTAAATCCGGCCTGAGTTGTTCCATGTGTCACATTTTACAGAATTTTTGGGGATGCTGAATTTGATTTAATATATTATCATAAAAATTAACATCCTGAGTGTAATTGCATTAAAATTTTTAAGTTACTTAACCTTTCAGATCTTTCCTTTAAGTTCATTTTTATATTGTTTGGATAATTAAATTATTTTTATTATTATTATTGAAGATAAATTTATCTAGTAAAGTTTCCCCCAGAAATTTTGTAGTAATAATTCATGGTGTAAATATTGTGGCTTGTTATTTAATATGTAATGAAACAGGTAGTTCTTACAAATTTGAAGTTCTCAGTGTTTATTGGTTTTGCCCAAAGTTATTAAACTTATTACAACTTAAATGAAGTAAGTTCTTGGCAAATTTGAGAAATGTAGTTTGAATTGATGCTTAATATAAATTTTGAATTGTTTTGAATGTTTGAGAAATTTTAACACTGTACTGTAGTAATTAAGTATGTAACAAAATCATAGGAACAATTTACATCTACCTGTAGTGCTTATGGACATTAGTGTCTTGTTTACTTTCTCTCACACATCTTTTGCTATAGTTTCCAAGTATGCAATGCTAAAATGCAATTAATTTTGCTGCTTCATGAATGTAAATGCCTTGGGGATAAATATAAAAGTGTTAAAACATTTCATTGCTTGAGAATACTTGCAATTATTATTTGTCAGATTAAGCGTTGTGGTATTCTAATAATAAGTTGTGATGGAAACCACACATAAAAAATTGTAAGCCAATGCAATTCATAACATAATTCTTCCTTTCCATGGAATGGAAATTTGTGATGTCTCTTTTTCCATGTATTTTGCATAAAATTGTTGAAGGAATTGTAGTACTGCATTTTGCAACAGGAATGACCTAGTAATACTCTAATAATCGATTGAATCATTATTCTGTAAATATGAACAATTCTGATCCTTACAGTTCAGCTATGTTTGCTTCTTATTTTCTGATAACCAAGTTAGGCTGATATGTTTTGAAAATGTACTACTTTTATGGTATAATTTGCTCAACAGTTGTTCTTCATGTGCTATCTGCTTAGTTTTTCAAATTTCCATACCTTTATTCTTTACTAAAAGTTTTGATATCTCCTCTATTATCTCAGTAATTATGACCATTTTTTGCTGAGAATTTCTATTAATATATTTTTCATTAAAATTTTCGAGCTTTTCACTATGCTTGCAAATCACATGAATTAGTTTGGCTTACAGTTGTTTATGTCTACTCAAACAGCTAATTGATTTTTTTTGCAATGTAGCCAGTTCTCTGATGAAATGTCTTTAAATTCTTGATTGTTTACTGCAAATTTTTATTTTCAGAATAATGGAATTGCTCCATGAATCTTATATTTTCATTTGCATTAATCTCTTAAACTGAGAGTAATATGCAAACAATGACACAAGAAGAATATGATGATGGAATAGTAGGGCTGTTGGACAGCATTTTAATTTAACATCACCTTATTGAAAACAACTTAAATATATATATATATTTTTTTGTTACATTAAAGAAAAGAATAGGTTAAAATAAATATTGGCTTATGATCTCTAGGTGGATTGTACAGGTTTAAATAATCATCTCAAAGCATAGTTATAGCTGATTTCTTTTAGATTATATTTTGTTTTATTTTAGTCACATTAAGATATGAATACTGTTTATTTTCTAAATTTTTTCTTTGATAGGGATGTACTGATTAAAATTCTAGAAGAAAATTAGAGGCATGGATAAATATCATCCTAAATTATTATTAGCCTATGCTAATCAACTTCAATCTGTTTTAATATATGTTTTGATACTACAACTTAAATATTCTTAATAGTAATATATTTATCTAATTTTCTGAACTTCTGACTGCTTTCAGTCATAATGAAATTTTAATTGATTTGTATATAATTGTAACATAAAGCAATATCCCCAGGAGATGCTTATCTGATGTTGTATTATTTTATGAATTGCATTTTATAAATGTTTTTTGATTAGAATAGTCATTTAAATGCTTCTCCAAAAACGATGGACATCTTTTAAATTGGATTTTATAGCACATAATATCTGTTATAATTTGTTTCTTTTGTATTTTCTATGAGCCTCTATTAAATTACTCTCTGCCTCTTAATTTTCAGATTTGTGATTTTGGACTGGCCAGGGTAGCAGATCCAGACCACGACCATACAGGATTCCTTACAGAATATGTGGCCACTCGATGGTACAGGGCACCAGAAATTATGCTGAATTCAAAGGTTAGATATATTATTTTATTTACTGTTTAATGTGCTTAAAATATAATAAAGTGTCTTAACCATGCCAACTATGTTCTTATATCTTTTTGTTAGGCATATAACCTTAAAAGAAAATGACAATTTTACTGGTATAAATTGTTTGTTCTAAATTTGAAGATTAAATTACTTATTGACAAGGTTGTTCTTAATGATCTATGATAAAAATTTATGTTCTCACATAAGAACCTCAGTTTACTTTTGTTGAATGTATGAATCAATTTTCTGTAAAATGCTAAAGAGGTAAATATAATACAAGGAAATTTATATATATTTTTTTAGCCTTACAACCTTACAAGAAAATTATGATTGTCTTATATCAACTATTATTTTTTGATGTATTAGTTCATAAGGATCTGTGATACAATAGCTTACTTAAACAGCTGATTGTGATTTTTGCAAATGTTAATATGAATTTTCTATAAACTGTAAATGAGGTAACACCCATAATAAGATTTATTATTATTAACATATTGTTGCTCATTTTATTTAGGGCTACACCAAGTCGATTGATATCTGGTCAGTAGGATGCATTCTTGCTGAAATGCTTTCAAATCGCCCAATTTTTCCGGGAAAGCATTACTTGGATCAACTTAATCACATCCTAGGAGTATTGGGCTCACCAACACAAGAAGATCTTGAATGTATAATAAATGAAAAGGTAAATTTATTAAGTACATAACTGTCTCTTAACATACCTGAGCTAAAAGGTGAAAGTGTATTTACAATTAAGGTCTATAGGACGAGATTGGTGAAAGTTTTTTATTTACAAATAATATTCTCCTGTTACTAATTGTTATATATTAATGGTATTTCTGATGTTTTAGGCTCGCAGTTACTTGCAGTCCTTACCCTTCAAACCAAAGGTTCCATGGTCAAGGCTCTTTCCTAATGCTGATGCAAAGGCTCTTGACCTTCTAGACAAAATGCTCACCTTTAATCCCCATAACCGCATTGTGGTAGAAGATGCTCTTGCCCATCCCTACCTAGAGCAGTACTATGATCCAGCTGATGAGGTAATTTTACAATGTGTGAACTTTTATTTTCCAAATTCTAAATTTTGGCTTTGTTTCTACAAAATGTTGCTGTAAACCTTAAATTTATAAATTGCTTTAGTGAAAATCATCCATCCTTAATTTTCTCCTTTGACAGAATGTTTCATTTCCTTATCATGAAGTAATAAAAAGTTTTGTCATTGGTAAATATTTAATGTTTACTTCTCAGTTTGTTAAAAAGCCCTCTGATTATTTATATTTGACATTTTTAATCCTAAGGAGGTATTTCTGTTGAATGTAAAGCATTTCATGTCTAATCTTTGCAAAACTAAATTTTAAATTAATATATTTTTTAGCCTGTTGCTGAAGAACCCTTCCGTTTTGCAATGGAGCTAGATGACTTGCCGAAAGAGCGACTAAAGGAGCTTATTTTTGAGGAGACAGTGCTCTACAAGCAGAAGTTATCCCAGGAGCAGAATATGTAGTCCTGTCAATTTTCATCTTATGTGGATTCTGTGGAACTTGATGTTGAATGGTAAGGGATGAGAATATCATTTTCTGGCTGCCTCTCATCTAAGGAATGATGGTGCTTCAATAAATTTGAGATGTTTCCATGTTATACTGGAAACATACCTTTTTCCATGTCAGTAAAACCTGATCTTTGATGTAAGTTTATCAAGGCTTCAGCTTTGACACCATTATTTTTCCATGCCCTGATCAATATCCCTCTGATTTTCGACTATTCACTTGTCAGTTCCTCAAAAAGGATATCAAACAAAAGAATAGAAATGCATTAGATGCATATATATGATTGATGAAGTACATAATTATACTATAGAAATTTTTAGAATACTCAAAATCAAAATTGCAAAATATATTAATTCTAGCTATTGAGAGTTGACTGATGGTTCACTGAAGGTGTTCTTCAAAGGAAAGAATGCAATAATTTAAATACTGTTTTTAGAATTCTAAACCTTCTTGAAATAATCTTGACTCCATATCTGAAGATGAATTAGAATTGTTGTCCATTAAGTTTTCTTTCTTTTGACTTGATGGGGAGCACCAGTGAAATCATTTCATGTAATATCCTAACAACCAGGTGGTAGCTGTTATTAACAATATAAAATTTTATTCTTAGTCAGATTTGGCATTTTGTCATGTGGCTCTAACTCCTTGCATAACTGTTGTGATATAATTTCTATAGCCTTGATTAAAACTTGCTATAACTGATATTCTCTCATGTAATTAGAATTATCAAGGAGACCTAATGGAATATCAGTGATCGCTTCTTCAATAATAAAGTATGGAAGCTTTTTAAGGGAAGTAATCAATTAGGATATGTCAGCAAAACTTAGCAAAAAAGATTGGTAATTTTTTTTTGTTTTAATTATTAAATATGAGTCATATTGTATAATTAAATACATTTTCAAGTTGGAGAAATAGAATTTTTGCAAACCATATTTAATAAATAAAGTAATGATATAATTCTATGTAGGAATTCTGACTGAGAAATTTTCTATTCCAGGACTTCATCCATTGGATGCTTCTGTCAACCATCATTGTTTCACCACCAAAGATTCTTCTGTCACCAGTAAGCTGAAACGAGAGGAAGTTCCCCAAGTTTTCTGGAAGAGTGATGGCTCCATACCTAATACAAGGCAATGCAACTGTATTTTAATAGTAGATGAATCATTAGGTGGTGTTTCAACAGTGGTACAGTTGACATGGAGGCTGTTTATTTATTGTGATGGAAAGTGCTTGATATTTTCCTCTATTAGGTGTGCTTCCCATCCCTATTTTTCCTTCATTCCTCTCTTTTACCCAGGGACTGGATGGCTTACTATTTGAAGGGGTATGAATTACAAAAGCCCTGGGAATGAAGGGGGCCATCCTCTTGATTTTTTGCACCTGATCTTGGTGCTTTTTATAATAGCTCTGGATTTATATTGCTCTTGAGTAACAGAGTGCATGAGGTGGATGAAGTGTTTTCAACAAGAATACTGTGATTTGAACTAGCAGTTTAAGACCACTGCACCCTTTTATCGGGAGTCAAGATTTCTGGGTTAACAAACCAATTGTTGCTAAGAGATTCTCTCTTCGTTTTCAGAGGTTTTTAGACATCCAAATGCAGTTCTTCAAAGAAGTGGGTTTTGTACTCTTCTTCCTTGAAGGACTCTATGGGTACAGGAGGTCGTTAACTATTTTAATTCAGATATTTTGCCTTTATCCTCATTGGAGGGGGCTAAATGTTGTATTTCAAACTGTTGTTGAATTGATTGAAAGACAGTAGTTTACATTGACCCATGAAACAAATTCCAAGCTATCTTAATTGCTTGGGTTTTTTTGTGGATCATTTCTCCATCAGAAATGTTTGAAGTAGGTAATTTTGTGGAAATCCATTGATTGTTGTTTGGGTTTTTAAAAGGGGGCTGTTTGATTATGAGAGACTGTGGAAAATTGTAAAGAAAAAATTTATTTTAAATTATTTACAGAATTTTTTGATTTGATAGGAAAAGCTTTTGGTTTCTATCCATGAAAATAATCAAATTTCATAGCCTGAGTGTTACATATAAGGAAAAATGTATTTGATTGGCAACCCTTATATTTTTTCTTTGCATTTGAAAGGCATAAAGGTGAATAGTTTTTCAGGAATCTTACTGAAAATATTTCTGAGAATTGAATGTATTTTTTAATATATCTATTAACGTTTGATCCAGGAGGGTCATGTACTACACACCTAATTTAATTGTAATTTTAAAAAAAGGGTTTCCCTTTAAGATGAATACTTTGTTTAAAATTTTCTCATGCCAACTTTGTCATTTAAGGTCTCTTGTGAGATATCCATTCAAAGAATTCTTTCCCAAACATATCATTTCCCTTTCAACAATTTCAAATATAAAAATACTTGTCAGTGTGAAAAAGTTTCTCCAAAATTCATGAATCCTGTATAATGCTGAAATGGAGTGAATCCTCTTAATGCACAACAAAATTTTGATGTGAATTATGTAAACCTGTATAAAGAATGGTTTGAGATGCCATGATAGCTAATTGAACAAAAATATGTATTTGTGTTTGATGTCATTTTCAATTAAGATTCATCTTTTAACGTTTTTCCTCATCTTCCCATGTTAATGGTTCATAATTAATTCTCATAAAAATTGTCAAGTAAGTTATCAAACTATCTGTGTGTTCACAGCAGTTCATTAAGGCGGAAAGGTTTTTCAATGGATGGGAAATCCGGTTGTTGAGGTAAGGGGTTAAGAAGGTCTTTGAGTCATCTCGGGATCACTTCTCCTCCGGATGGATGTATAATAAATTTATATATATTTTCTACCTTGTCTTTGTATAAAGTTGTAAAAATGTTTGGGAGTGATTGTGATTTGCCCAATTAAGTAAAAAAAGTAGGAATGGCTGAAAGATTTTTGATGAAGTCCATCTTACCTTTTTTGACTATTGCGGTGCATTCATCACTGTTTCGGAAGATATGTATTAGCATTTAAAAGAGGAAAAGGAAGTTTCAAAAATGGATTTTTGACTAGTCTGTTGGAGGCGTGGATCCTGCAAACAGAAATGTTATTTTTTCCCCCCAGAAGGTATGAATGTGTAAGTGTGTTTTGGCGAGTGTAAGATGTCACTTCTCTCTCATTTTGAGGGCTGCGTGCATGCCTGAGTTTTGTGTTCACTCAATGATTTGAGAGAAATAGTTTTCATATAATGTTAAAGGTGTTAAAAAAGAGAAGGCAAATACTTCCCATTTGTTTGCCTTTTTTCCCCATTCAAAGAAAAAAATACCAACTCTGGTCCATGTGTTTTGCACGTGATTGTGAAGGTTTCCCACTTCATCACTTCTGGTGTCTCTTTGTAAAAAAATAATCGTCGTGGGTTCTGGGAGGCCAGTTTGTTGCACAAGGTGTTTTGGAAGGTGGTTTTTGAAGTGAGAAAATAAAAGAAAAAGCTTTGTTGGTGAAGGCCAACGACGATCTGATATTTGTTGCTCTTTGTGTACTTTGCTCTGGCCTGGGAAAAGTCTCATTCCCAACATAGTGTACCTGTAACTTTATCAATAAATACGGTGGTTTATTGGCTAATTTAATCTGGCATGGAAGATGGGCTGTTTGATTCCATCTCATTCCAATGGCGTATTGTGATTCTCTGCCTAGGTGAAGACGTTTCCAGATTTTCTCCGTACAGTATTATTGATTTAATTGTTGTGCTGCAATAAAAAGCTTTGTTGGCATTTGTAAAGTTTTTAATGCTTTTTTGTGTTCTGCTTATTGGTACCCATGGTATATCCTTTACATAAATATTCCTATTTCTAACTAACATGAAAATATGCTCTCAAAATTCTTACTGGAGACACCATTCATTAATTTTTCAAACAGATCACTTAATTTACTTTGTCTCATAAGGATTAGCTGAGAAAAACTTTCTTGCTCATTTATGCAGCATAAAATTAATATGTTGTCACAAATGAAAAGACCTAGATAATATAACATTACGTTTTTAAATTATCAAAAAGTGTTGAAAATGGGAGAAGTTGCTACTGTTAATGATGGTGAGTTTTGTTGTTTCTTCAATTTTATAATTAATATTATTACATGTTGCCAAATGCTTTCCTCCAGTTCATCTAGTTATTCAGCAAAGCATTATATAGTTATCTAAACTTATAAACCCAAGGGTTGTAAGACAAAGGAATTTTGTAATAACAGTAAAACCTACATAAGATGCATTTCTGTTGTTGACTGAATATTAGTGGAAGTTGTCAGCCATATGGCATTTTAACTGGAATGACAACCTTCTTTAGGAAGGATTTATTGACTCACATTTAAATAAGTGCTATTAAATGAAAGCAGATCATCTTTAGTTTTCCATAGCTGAAGATGTGATATCTAGAGAGTCCACAAACTATTGCTGCATAAGACAGACCTTGCCATATTTTTATAGAATGGTCAGCCTTTTAACAAAGAGGGCCCTCCCTTAGATCATTTCAAATATACAATGAAGCAGTATTTTACTAGGTAGACTATTAGAAATGAATAATACATTTTTTACCAGCAGTGGTAAGAGGTTACAGCAGATCACTTTCCAAGACAATCAGCATCTCACAAAACACTTCACTGCTTCAAAACACATAAAAATCTTTTTTATTTGATGTGCTTATAATGTGTTTTTGAAATTAAGGGAAACACTGCCAAATGTCTCTTTCATCTATTTTTCTGCCTTGAGGGGAGACTGATGGTGAAGATGTCACTCTATCTCAGAGCTACTGTCATCTCAGACAGGAGATTATTTTGCAATATTCTCTTATCAAAAACTTAGTCATAGTAAACAAAATAGTCAGAAAGATCACTCTTTGAGACAGCCTGAGGCAGGAGAGGAGGATGGTAATACAGATTACATATATCATTTTTGGACTATTGAGCAAAGCAAATGATTGGCTAAAGCAGGTTGCTGCAAAACTAAGGATGGCAAAACTACACCTTATAAGCTGTTAGCTGAGCATCTTAAGAGGTATTTTTACCATTATTTTGTGTGATAGCAACAGGGAGTAAAGTATGTGTTGAGCTGACTTTACAGTATATTGAATATCTTATATATTTTTAATTTGAATTAATGTACTAAATATCACATTGCTTGTTCTGAAACTTCTCCTTTTTCCAAATGAAGGGTTTTGATTTATAAATTTGTCGTGAAAATGTGATAACTCATTCATTAGTTTAGAAGTCCCTAGAAGCCTCATGCTTACATTGTTTTAATGAGTGAATTACTAAGTCAGTTGTCTAGAATGAGAGGCAGAGTTATTTCAGAGAATTGCAGTGGCATTGGTTTGCTCATAGTGGATTTGACTGCAGAGTAGTGGAATAATAGTTTATATGATCAAGAAATGTAACAAAGCCTTGGGAAGTAACTTCAAGTTATGAATGTTTTTAATGTGAAAAACAGATTGTGTATTATCATTTAGTAATCTTAAAATTACTCTATGATATTATTAAGGTGTAAATAGTGAATAATAGTAAATCATCTATATTTGAGCACGACTGTGACAATGTTTCCTTCCATTTGCAATGGTATCATCAAAGACAGATTGTGAAAGCAAGTTTTAGAAATAATAAGATAGGTTATAATGAATTAACTTTACTCTCTCAGGTATTAAAAATTCAAAAAATATACATCTATTCCTATGGAATAACTTTGCATCACATGCATTACATTATACATGTCAAAAGGTTTACAAGAAATTACATTCTGCAGTACAAAATAAGAGCTCTTTGGCAGAGTATCATTAATCATTCATCCATTTGCCACTTAATAATATTTAGATAACGTACCATCACCACATTAAGAATCATGGTAATTCAAGCTGCAACTTCTCCACTTCCACTCTCAGAGATTATAAACACAGGAGTTACATTTTGGCTTTCACTGGTGGATTACCCCCAAAGCTCTCGGCTATTCTGTTCACATACATGTGAACTTCATCATAATGAGGATTTAGATCATTCCGTACTCGATCAAGCCAATTAGATAAATTTGGACGGTTAACTCTTACATCATAGCCTGCCATCTCTGTTGATTAGTAAAGAGGTAAAGGTTTGACATGGATTAATAGAAAAGAATTATTCTCATTTTTTTCATGTTATGAATAAATCTCACTCACTTGGCTGTTCAACTTCACAGGCTCCCCAAATGTCAGCAACACTTATTTTATCTCCGGCCAAATACTTTTTCTTTCCCTTTTGCAACCAAATGTTTTCAACATCATCCAACGTTTTCTCCATTCTCGTCTGTAAATCACTCACTCTTGCTGGATTTGCTGGCTTGCCTGTCATAAGAGGTTGCAGAAACTACAAGAAATTGTTGAAAATACATGAATATGTAAAGTTATCTTGATAATAAATTAATTATCCTTGATAGAGTAAGCAGATTTTAGAATGACTGAGAAACATGAATGAATACTATCTTATCATAATTTTAGAGGCTCTAAGGGGCACAGTCTGCAATAACCTAAATCAACCTACCTTAACCTGAAAATATCGGGCACAATTGGCACGTACGTCCAAATGTTGCCATTCTAAAAACTCATCCACTTTTGCTTGCAGTCTTATATCTTTGGGATACCAATGGCTGTCCAAATTTCTTGTTCTCGATAGATAACGCAAAATGGCAATGCTGGAAAAAGCAGTACGGTTTTTGAGGATTCATTTGCAAGAATGTATGTAGGGAATTGTTTTTCAGCAATAGTCCAGACAGCAAGATGGTTATATACCTTTCTGTTAATTTAAAATCGCCATCAGCAATCGCAGGTACTCTTTGAAAAGGATTAATTTTTGCATATTCGTCAGTAAAATGTTCCCCTTAAAGTGTAAAAAGATAAATGAAAAATATTTCATCAATAAGCGCCCATTGTTTCCTTAGTAATTTATTGCTTATAACCTGATATTGACAAACTCTAATGCACATGGGATATAAAATGAATGCCTGATTATCGCTGCATCAAGCTCTTGCTTTATGGACGTTTCTTAAAACTTACCTTTACGTAAAGCAACTGGACATGACTGATAAGGGATATTGTTTACTTTCAAAAATAAAACCAGAGCTCTAGATGGCTGCGACAGCAAGTCGAAATAAACCTTCAACGATGACATTTCTATTTCCTACACGCTTATTCTAAGTTTCTACCACTTAGGAGAAGTAAAAAGCGCACTGATTGATCCAGTGACTCTTATCACAGCTAATCAGGCAGCTTTCGCCATCTACGAATGTAAAGTTCAGTGCGTAACATATCTTTGGCTCAGTCTCGCGGATCGTATGTGCGGCACTGAAGCTCTGCCTATAGAGATATACTATTTATAATTCGTAGTTCTCAATGAAACCTAGATGCCATGATAAAAATGAGTTTTAACAGAAAATAAAGAAAGGAAATCAATGAGTTATGCATACAATTACTTTTATTTCTATTCTAACTCCGTCGTCATTTTAACTCTCGGACGGACATCGTCTCATAACTGTGGTGGAAAGATATTTTGAAAGATCAAAACAAAGGGAATGCTTCTACGTTCGAAGGCTTAAATCTTTCGCAATGGTAACACTACAATGTTTCTTCCATTCTTCAGTTATCCCTCCAAAAATCATTATATTTGACTCATAATCCTTCTAATGAAATCAAGCCAGTGCTGCGATAACGTAGACAAGATTTACGACAGATTAATGCAAATAAATAGGAATTAACTTAAAGTAGTAGAAACAAAACGTACATTAAAATTTCGGACTTTTATTTAAATCACTTTTGAGAAGCTCAATGATAGTCCAGTATTTATCATCCTATCTTTATCTAAATTTAGCACATTTATTTATTCTCATTATTTATCGTACTTCAACTGTTAAGGTGCCTTTTTTGAATTGTTTCCCAAGATTTGAAAAAGTGTACTTTTTTAATTCTAGGAAGTGAATATCTGATTGGGAAGTTACTCTGAATAATATAATTTCCTACTAAGATTTAAGTTTGCTCATTTTGAAGAAAATGAATGTCATGAGGCATGAAAATCAAAATTTTAGAAACAGGGGTCCTTATTCAAGATTTCGACCTGGCCAACAAAGTGCTTAGTATTTCATGTGCTCTGTTTTAAAAGGTGCAGGGGGGTATAGTTTTGATCTAAAATATAAATTTCTGTTTCTCCTAGTTCCCCCAATACGGATAAAATCCAAGCAAACTGACTCTTTTGAAATTCATCGAATCGCAAGAACTCCATCCACAAGATCCTCTGGAGGGAACAGAAGATATTTATTGTAAAGCTTTGAATGAAATGTTAAATTAATTAAGGACATTGAGAAACCAATTTCTTGTCTAATTTTTAAATTTTAGATCAACATCATCCAGTGGTGGCCGTCCATTTTCTACACCATCAGATCGAAGGACCCCCAGATCTGCGAATAGCTCTTCTGCCGAAACCGAATCCTCGTGCATTGTCGGTAATGATTTGATAAGGGAAAATAAGAAGTTGATAAGTTTTTAATTTCATGGAGAATAGGATAGCTTGAAAAATATCCAGCTACGTTTTAAATTATAGATTAATACGTGCCCACCCTCAGGGTATTTATAACACCCTATAGGTATTTATAAATACCTATCCTAAGCAGTTAGTCAGCCTTGGGTGGAAGGCAAACCGCCTTATCTATTCATTTCCATTTATATGTATTTTGAACGATTTTGTATGACAACTAAAGGTATTTCTCGAAATAAAGAAGAAGAATCCCAAATAGCTATTTGGGATTCTAGTTTATATTCTCAAGAGAATATTAACCAGAAAAGGACAACTTTTATTATGATACAAAAAAGATTCAGGCCAAAGTTGGTTGAAATCCCTTCATTATAATACTAAATAATAATACTTTATATGTCCCACATTAATTTAAGCGATCAGTTTCATCGATGCGTGAATTCATCAGAAGTAATCATTTATTTGTGTAAGATAAGGAAGTTTACAAATAATTTAAGGAGATTTTCAATCATTATATGTTATTTGCGATAGCTAACTCTTACATCATAGCCTGCCATCTCTGTTGATTAGTAAAGAGGTAAAGGTTTGACATGGATTAATAGAAAAGAATTATTCTAGGGGTTAAGAAGGTCTTTGAGTCATCTCGGGATCACTTCTCCTCCGGATGGATGTATAATAAATTTATATATATTTTCTACCTTGTCTTTGTATAAAGTTGTAAAAATGTTTGGGAGTGATTGTGATTTGCCCAATTAAGTAAAAAAAGTAGGAATGGCTGAAAGATTNAGCTCCTTCATTAACTATATATAAAATAATAGCATCTATATATAACAGATATATTTCGAACTCTCTCATATATAGTTTGACGCTAGATTCTTCATTTGAATTTTGTTAGGTAAACATATATATGAGTTCATATGGTATATAAGGTTGCTAGCATTTGTATGTAAGTATGCCCATTGAAGTAATTAGAAAAAGACATTGTTACAGATATGAAGAACTTTTATCAACATGAGATGAAAGGTCGACACCCTGAAGATGGCTACTGAGTCTGTAGCCGAAACGTCGGTGGAATACACCAACTTAACCCGGCCGGGAACCCGAGAGGAATTTATTCAATAGTGAAATAGTTCTATGGATACGAGAATAGTTTTTTAGCAGCCTCATGAAACTATTTGTTGCGACATATTATTTCTTATGAGAGTACAGTATAGTTTCATTGGTATCTTTGTGCATTCAGCCTTATGAGATCAATATTTATGGACAATATCACATAATTTGCATTACTTAGAATTTTGGTTTAATATTGTTACAAATTAAACCAAATATAAAGAATTTTAAGTCTTCGGACTATATATTTAGTGGTACAGCTTGTTGCTATTTATTTGATATTTTAATGCAGAACCTTTGGCTAATAGTATAAATAAATTACCTGATTATTTTATATTTCTATAGCAATTTCAGAAGGGAGGGGCCAAGCAAGAGGTGAAGTTGGGATAGCAGCCATTGATATCCATAGGCCTCACTTAATTCTTTGTCAGATCAGTGATGGACAGACATATATGAACACCTTAACAAAATTACATATATTCAATCCTCTAGAGGCTAGTATAAAATATATTTTGTATTGATTTTTATGTAGTCAATTGAGACTATCTATTATCAGCTGTTTAGGAGATATTTCTTATTTCAATTTCCCTTTTTGGGTTATAACCATTGTTAGCAATCCATTAAGTGATAAAATTACTGTATTTAATTTTGAGTTGAATTAAGACCTTCCTTTACGTATGGATATCGATTTTTTCTTATGCTGACTAGCGGACTTCATAACTGATCGTCTCTTGAAATCCTTTATTTTTCAGGTAATCATACCAAATACATTTTGTGATACTAGAACACCTAGCAAAGTTTTTCTAGTACTTCGTGAGCAGTGCTCTCATATCAACATCACCTGTGTACAAAGGCGGCATTTTAATGATGTCAATGGCCGGAAACTAATTAATCTTCTCTGTGCTGCTGAATATTCATCCGTTGAACTTCTTCTTACCCATAAGTAATTGAAAAAACTGAAATATAAGCTATTTGAACATCTTCCTCTGGAAAATGCTCTGAAAAGAAATATACCTTTGCAATTTTCCCAGGTTTTATGCTCTTTCTGCTGCAGCAGCATTGTTGAAATATGTAGAATACATTCAAAACTTGATATTTGCACCCAAATCTTTAAAAATTGAGTACCAGGGCTCTCAAAACACCACATTCATAGGTGAGCATTATAATATTTCCTATAAGAATTATAAAAAAATATTGTTATTAACGATATTTGCTAATATTTGATATTAAAGTTAACATTTTTTATTTCACTACCAGTGTTAGTAATAAAGCATCATTATCAGGTAGATTTCATGAAAACAATTACAATTAAGTACTTTAAAATTAAGCAGAAATGGTTAGGATAGGAATACATTGCTAATTAATTGAGAATTAATAACAAATTATTTTATAAAGAACATTCATGGGAAACGTGATTAGCCAAATTTTATCCATGTTGCAAGTATTGGATGATTTCCATTACTTTATAAGCACTTAATTTATGGCATCTAACATGTGTTAGGATTGAGGTGGATCATGCCCTCAATCCTAACAACATGAGTATGCAGAGGTAACATTTTGAAGTCTAAGGAATGACAATTGTCAATAAAATGCTGGGAAAGTGCAAAACATTGTTTTTCAAGCCAAAGAAACATGTTATTCAGATTGAAGCAAGAAATTTCTTTTTTGTCTTTTATATATGGCTCTGCTATTTTAATTGTATACCTTAGCTATGCTTCTATGCCGTTATCTTCAATTAAAGTCTTGCTTCCCTTTCCAATTCACCTCACTCCTGCTATTTCCATAAGTAATGATATTTCATTATTAATTAATTATTAAATTATTCTTAATTAACCAATGGCATATTGCCCTTTTGCCACTTATTTCATGTTTGTTTGTTATATATTATTGTATACATGGCCAGCTAAAGGTTCTGTGGATGCCTATCATCTGAGTTTAAGGTGGGCCCCAATTTACAAGGGTAACTTTTTTTTATTAAGCAGATACCAAACAATGTATCTGTAAGAAATCCTGAAACTTCCACTATTTTTCTTTATTTATTGAAAGTTACTCATCGCATATTCAGAGGAAGCAGAAAAAAGCTGGCTCCCTAATAGCCAAGTAGTTTCATCTGTGGTGGAAGTGGCCTATGGTTTGATTCTAGTGGGGGGCCCACATGTGTGAAATGACTTAAGCTGCTAAAGATTATTAAAAAATATGATAGAACAACAACATAGAGAAAGGGGCCAAGTACATATTTTTTCTGGTATTTCTTGAACTGATGAAGAGACTGCAGCATCAGGATTAGTACTGTGGTAAACACAATATTTTGTGTAAACCAATAGTATGAACTTTATTACTATAAATAAAATCATTTATTATTATGATATATCTTAATTATTAATTAATGCAGTAATATCTTGAGAATTAAAAAAATATCAAGTAAAATCATTAGAAATAGTTTGATATACTCACAGATCTCTAAAACAGGTGCATAATATATGAGAATGAAATATTATTTTAGTATCCATTTTAATTTATATATCATCCATTTAGCAGAATGTGCTGACCACAACATTAACTACTTGTACAGTCTATTGGGCTCTTGGGCTGTGAATTTTATTGTTTTTTTGATGTAATAGGAAATATAATCTGCCATGTCTCATGCTTTATCAGAAATAAATCCTTTAATTAACCTCATCTCCAATACCTTAATTTAGAGTTAGATTTTAATGTAAGTATGCCCATTGAAGTAATTAGAAAAAGACATTGTTACAGATATGAAGAACTTTTTTCAACATGAAATGAAATATTAGCTCTATACTTACAATTTTCATACTATTTACTACTAATTTTTCATATCTATTTCAATATATTTGGGCAAAGAATTTTCATTGTTTTCATTAAACTCACCTGTTGACTTGATATTTTCTTCTTTAAGTTTTCTAGTTTTTCAAACCTATGACATATCTTTTTTTAATCACACATATTCCTTCCCTCCATGTGTTATGATGACTTAGATGTTGACACAGCTATGCGCTTGGAGTTGGTAGCTAGTTTGGTTGGAAACCAAGGTGAAGGCAAGGGCTGTAGTCAAAGGAGAAGACCAGGAGGTGTGGATCCAAAGCCTTCACTCCTTGGAATTTTGAACAATTGTCACACTGCTGGAGGATTGCGTCTTCTGAGAGCATCAATACTTCAGCCATCATGCCTACCATCAGTCATCAGTACCAGACTTGAAAGCGTAGCTGAGCTTGCTTCAAACACTTCCCTCTCAGGAACTCTTGGCGTTAGTTTAATTAAGATTTATTTTTTCCCCAAAACTAAACCAAAATTTCTCAACTTAAAAATCATTGAATAGATATAAATGAAAAAGAAGTAAAACGTTAAATATTAAATTAAATATTTGAGGATAATCCTCTGATTCCTGAAATGTATTCACATTTTGAGTATTATCACGTTCTTTATAACCTACCCATCTGAGGACATTTAACTGTCAATCTTAATTAATGGTCTGCCTGTTATTTCTGTCACGATATTAAGCAATGCTCTTGTGCTTTATAAACAAAACAGAAGAGGTATTCTATAGTCCCTTATGAAGCACCATTTCAAGAAGGTGGAAAGGAAGAAATTAATTTACATCTTTGTTTTTTAGATACATTGGGTTCATCTTTTAGACTGATTAATTTACTTAATATGCTATATCAGCTTCCCAAAATTATGTTATTATTTCTTACACAGTTTTTAAAATGCCAAGAGCTTTGTATCTTACAGACTATCCTAGGGCAATTGAGTGATGTGGAGCAGTTATTAACCCTTTGTATGGTCTCCCCTGATGGTCCAGAAAAGACAAGTGGTGAGGCATTGCTTCGGCAGGCTGAATCAAGAATAAATTATGCTCTTCTTTTGAAGACCTCTCTTTCTATGGCCCCTCCACTTCTTGACTCCCTTAAAGAAGCTGTTACTCCTCATCTAAGAGCCCTACAAAAGGTATCTCTTTCATTCTCTTGAATTTATATTGGAAGTAAGATTTAAATTACTCAAAATTGAAGCATTTTTATCATGGAGGTATTTATCTAACACAATTTATTGTTTTTTATAAAATGGAAGCATTTCTATCAGAGAAGTTTGTTCTTTATAATAATCCAATATTGTTGATAGTTATTTCTTTAAAAAGGGTGCATTTGCTTAATTGAGACACATTGGGACTAGGACGTTTTGACCCAATTAAGCAGCTGCCCCAATGAAGCGAATTTCTATAAAAAAAACATTAAAAGATTTTCTTTCAACACTTTAATGAATAATTGAACAAAAAAAGTATTACATTAAAATAAGATGANTGAACTGCAAAGAAAATAAAATTATAAATCATGACTAATAGCCACCTCTCATAGTGCCTTCACTACCTGCCACACCACCTTCACTCAGAGGAATTTCATTCTAGAAAAAGAATAAAACACCGTAAATTTCACATGATTTAGTTACATACTATAGCTTTTTTGGGAAAATAAAATTATTTAATTACTTTGTGACTATTTATAAATCATTAAGGAAATAATAAATAGCTAGGTACTCACAGACTTATTCTGCAAAAGAAGTTTGCATTTCTACAAAATCTGCACAAATATTCAATGCGGATGCAGGGCTCCCTTCATTTGCTTCTTGCATAAAATAACACTGTAGCCCAAATATAAATGCCTCTCAGTGGATCATCATCATTGTCGTTTGCTTCGTCATTTTTTTGTTTTTCAATTTAATTCCATCAACAATTGAGTCCTCATAGTCTTCATTTTCATCGTAACATGGTAAATTGTCATCTATCATAGAAAAGTCTTCTTTATTTACTACATGAACTGTTAATGTGTACTCATTTTCCTGAATGCTCAAATTTTCCGGAATCTCCAAAGGTTTTAAGCCACAAACAGCAAAGCAGTTTTGTATAGTGCTGGTTTTTATAGCTCTCCAGCTGTCAGCAACAAACAGTATTCCTTGCAAAAGGGAAATTTTTCCACTTATCTCAATAGCGGTTGAGGTACTCGTGAACTGGTTTTCATTGATAGATTCAAGAATATAATTAACCAATTTTCCTCGGTACAATGTTTTAAAATTTTTCATTACTCCCATGTCCAATGGTTGTAGTAACAAGGCGGTATCAGGAGAAAGAAATTCCAACTCTTTATTTTTTAGATTATCTAAATGAGGTTGCGCCGCACAATTGTCTAGAAGCAACAAAATTCTTCTCTCCTTAAGTTGTAATTCCATGTCCCAACTCATCAGCCAATTCATAAAAATTATGGAAGTCATCCATGCATTTTTATTTGCATGGTACTCCACTGGTAAAACATCACTCTTAACCCCTTAAAGCACCGAGGCTTAGCACTTTTTTCTACAATTAGTAGTTTTCATTTGTCAGACCAGACATATTTGCACAGCACAACACAGTAATGCGGTCCATTGCCCTTTTATATACAGACAGTTCAATGTGCTTATAGCACAAGGAACCATCTGGCATAGCACGATAATAGAGGCCTTATTCATCAGCGTTGTAAATGTTATCTGCACAGAATTTTTTTAAAAAAGTAGGAATTTTAGTACTTTGCCATACTTTAGGGCTGATGCTGTCTGCACTTCCCTTTTCACCGTGCACTTTTTTAAGTTTAATATTGTATAAATTCTATCATATTAAGCCGAACTTCGTGGAAGGACATTCTGAAGTTATAAAAGAATGAACACTGTAAACTTCCACACTAATGGATTTTATTTCCGACCAGTTTCAGCACAAAAGCCATCTTCAGGTGAGGCAGTAAGGGAGATAAAAGCATTATATATCGTTATAGGAACTTTGAGGGGGGGTAAGGAGAGGGGAAGGGTTTGGAAACGTGTATCCATTTGTAAGATTTTCTGCAGAAGTTATTTCTATTATTTCAAGTGCGCTGAGCTTTCTCCCCTTTGGTTCCCAGTGGAGGATTTTCGGTGAAAAGGAACTGCGGTGTCCACTCTCCAGCAGGTGGGCTGCAAATGCTGAAGTTGATGGGTTCAGTAGCCGGTAGCTCCGTAGGTGTTCCTGGACCCTTGTCTTTACTGATCTCCTGCTCTGACCTCGGTATCGAAGCAAACAATCATCACACTGTAATTCGTAGACTCCCGATAGTGCAGAGGGATCGGTTTTATCCTTTACCTTAGATAAGGAGCATTGAAAGTTGGAAGGATTATAAATGGCTGCCCTCAAGTTCTTCGGAAGAAGGTTAGAAAGTTTACAAGAAATGTTCCCCATAAATGGCAGCTTCACCCATTTTATCTTGGAATCGTCATAGGAACAAAGAGATGGAAAGATAGAGGCAGATGCAATTTTCCTGGTTTTTTTTCCGTAAAAGGTTTTCCACAAATTCTTCTGAGTAGCCATTGTTCCTAGCTATGGCTTTAATGGTGGATAGTTCTTTGGAAAAAGCTTTGGGGGAGAGAGGGACATTCAAAAGTCGGTGGATTAGGGAGTGAAAACTAGCGTGTTTATGGGAATGGTGATGGAATGAGTGTGGAAATTTACAGTGTTCATTCTTTTATAAGTTCTTAATATTGTATTTTGATTTCCATTGTGACAACCAACCATCAGTTGCTTTAAAATCGTTATGTCCCAGTTTTTTAATGATCTTCTCTGATTTTTCCTTCAACACTGGACCGCTGATATTTACGCCTCCCCCACTAGCCATGGAAAACTACTGATTTAGTGCTCCTTCTACTTCTGGGTCCTTCTCGTCACGTTTTCTTTTAGAGGTTCCTGTTTGTCCCTCCTGTAATTTCCATTCCTCACGCAGTTGATTCTCCTGTTGCAAGAGACGCACTATGGTAGATTTCGGTACACCAGTTATCTCAGCTAGTCTGTGATAGCTTGTATTGAATGGCTGGCTTTTAATTTTATCCAGCAAAGTAATTTTACTTGCAAGTGTAAGATAATTTCTCGGCATCTTGGCAAAGGTTGAAGTTTCAAATAAGATCAACAAAACAGTGGTAAAGGTAGACTATAAAACAGAAGTGTGCTACACCACTCAAAGGGGAAAAACACAAAGGAAGCAGCTTGATAACTGGTTGCCTTACGCCTCTGGAGGCTCGAAGGGTATCGATCTAAGTCTAGTTGGCGCCTATGCACCCTTAAAATGTTCCTATCTCATGTACTTACTTGTGCTTACTTAATCGCGCTTCTTCGACGGGCAACGATAGATGACTGACTGGAAGCTCGCATCTGTTATTGTCCCGATTAAGCAGCATACTGTCTCAATTAAGCAGTTAAATTATGTATTACCTTAATAGTTTGGTTTCCATTCCTCGAGATTTGGCCCAAATAAGCGGCTGCCCCAATAAAACGGTGGCCCAATTAAACGGAATTGACTGTATATATAAATCTTGTATAAAGTTCATATTAGGAATAATCTCCAATCCTGACTTTCTTAATCTTCATCTCATATTTACATCAAAAATCCCCTGATAGAAAGAGCACTACTTTATAATTGAACTCAGAGGATTCAATGAAGTGAACCATGCATTTTTCACAGCTTATTTTCTTTGCCATTCCGGCCTTCAGGGATTCAGCTATGGTGATGAGGTGGGATCATAGATATTCTTCATGTGTACAGGAGTGGTTAAATGAATCCTCTGGAGCACACCGTGTTCCATCATAGCCTCAGAAATTGAAGGAGAGATTGCTCTGTCATGGTAGCTTAGTGGTCAGAGCAATTGCCAGGAAAGTGGGAGATTTGGGTTCATGTCCTGGCTACAACAGACTTTTTCTCTTTTATTTTATTTAATTCTTTTTCACTTTCTTTTTAATCTAAAATCAAACATATGAACTATATGTTTTCCAACGCTTATTTAAAGCATACTGCTTACACAACTTTTAGCTATTTTCATTGTTTCCAGACATTGGATGACCCAAGTTATGGAGAGATGTTGGAACAAATTAATGAAATACTTCATGATGATGCACGTACTTCTAAGGGGTTTGCATCATCCCATCTGCAGCGCTGTTTTGCTGTGAAGCCTGGTATAAATGGATTGCTTGATGTAGCTCGGAAAACGTATAGTGAAATTGTGGGAGATATCACAGGTGAGTGACAGTCTTTTATTTTCAGAGTAAAAAAATCAGTAATTTTATGATTACTTTACCTTAAATATATACTGAAGAAATATATCAAAATATTTTTTATGAAATCCTTAAAATATGCACCTTAAAATACACCTTCAGACCTCTCTATCTTTTCATTTGTTAGATCACTTCTTTGCTGACCTGAGAAAACACATGTATATTCTATATTTTGTCTGCAATTTCTTGAAAAGATCAATATGAATGTTAATTTAATTATAAAAACATACACCTGTGTTCAATTCTATCTATTACATGAGTAAAAGTTTCTTGCATACTGCAAGCTTTGGAGTTACTAAAATTCTCTGTCTGTTGTATTGCAAAGTGCTGCAAAAAATATTAAAATCCTCCCCATGTATTTTAAATGGGTGAAATTTGAACCTTCCTAGCATTTAACCCAGGATCAATAAGTTAGACTACGGTTATATATTGGTTCAGAAGCTCCTTCATTAACTATATATAAAATAATAGCATCTATATATAACAGATATATTTCGAACTCTCTCATATATAGTTTGACGCTAGATTCTTCATTTGAATTTTGTTAGGTAAACATATATATGAGTTCATATGGTATATAAGGTTGCTAGCCTAGGTAGATGAATTTTATCAACCAGATTGTGCGTTTTACAGACATTTTATCGCATGTTTGAATATTTATGTGACAAGGTGTGAAGGAATTATGGACTCCTTCAAAATAATGAATAGCCTAAGAATTTCAAATTTTCTTAAATTTAGCTTGTTCAGCTCAGTGTATACACAGCTACTCAGTGTATATATAGTGTAGGTTATTTGATAGTTGAATTTATATGTATGTAATGCATTGGAAGATGACAAACAGTCAGGCAAGGAAAAGTTGAATCATCGAGAATGTATAGTTTACATTCACACTGTCTCATAATAGCCCTTATGGAAGTAAATTTAATTCTAGCTACATGATTCTGTTTATTAGTAGGTCAAACTACAATGTAAAAGATTTCAATTGCATCGCTTTTTATGTTTTAGTTTATGTTGGTGAACTGGTTGAGGAACATGGATTGAATTTGAGAGTTAATTACACTGCAACCCGTGGTTTTCACATACAGCTAATACCATTAGATAACAATGTGATTAATGAATCAGAGTTACCTCCAGAATTCATTCAGGTATGAGACAAATATTTAATTACATGTCTTAATCCATTTTTTTGAATTTTTTCATCAGTCTATTCTTTCATGTACACCTCATTAAACTTGCGTTTGGAAGTTTTTAGTAAGAATCATTTAGTTGGGCAACCAATGGAAAAAATTCCTTTTTTGTGACTTAAATATAAAAAACAGTTTAATTATTAACTCTGAAATATATATGTTATCTTCAAATCTTAGGTTCAGAAAATGGGAAGGTCATTGACATTTGTTACCCAGGAATTGATTGAGTACGATATGAGATGTAAAGTTGCTCTTCAAGAAATACAAACTATGAGCAATGTGTAAGATACTCCTTTATCATGCATATCTTTAGCTATGGAAGGGATTTTGTCATTTCATTACTGGATTATAAGAAAACATAAAAAGTCTTGGATGTATTTGTAAAACATTAATATCTTTGAGAAAAGAATGGATTTATTGTTATTATGGTCATTTTCATGGTAATTTTCTCTCTTAATTCTTTGCTTCAATGAGGTTTGTAAATTTATTAAAATGAGGGAAATTCCATGTTGTAAAAATTAATTTAATTATTATTATAGTTCATACAGAAGGATAAATTTTTAATGCAAGTGCATTTTTAGCTGTATGTATGTCACATTTACTGTAATATTGCAAAATTGATTAACATGGAAACTCTGGTAGCTGTTACTACGTATATTGTATATTTATCTGCTGATATGGGCTATTTTAAAATTTTTTGTAGCTATAGGTATTTAACAATACCTATAATAATGTCAATGAAGACATTCCAATGGCTAGACTAATTGGAGTATGATTGAAGGGGATGGAGTTCAATTTCATGGTCCAATCTTTAAGCATTCGTATATTTTATAAAATCTATAAATTCATAGAATTTACAAAATTTTGATTTGGTGTATTCATAGTGTTCTCAAAAGAATAATTTATATTAATTATTAATGCATTTTTATATATTAATGGGCAACATAGGGTAGTAATGGAACTCCTGGGGAAGTTGAGAGAAAGAATTGGCTCTCTGTACAAGTTTTGTGAAGTAGTTGCCACTTTGGACATGCTATTATCACTGTCTCGAGTATCATCTATTCCTGGTTATTGTTGTCCTCGTTTTGACACTTCATTGAATATAGTGAATGCTCGACATCCTCTCTTGGATTTTTTTGGATCAAGGGAACCTGTTCCAAATAATGTGGTAAGAATATAATATCTAACATTCTATGGACCATATATTTTATCTAGTATTGTTTTATAATATATTCTTCGAAATATTTTTTTCAGTATGCTTCTAATTACTTCAACTTTCATGTTATAACTGGACCCAACATGAGTGGAAAGAGTATTTATATAAAAATGATTGCTTTACTGCAAATTATGGCTCAGGTAAAACATGCTTTATCAAATCATTTCATATTTCAATACTCTACTGCAGGTTGTTCTTATCAGTGATTTTGATTTCTTAAGGTATGTAAAATTTGAAAGAATCTCTGGTAGAGACATCTTAAAGGTTGAAAATTCTTCATATCTTACATCTCCTTTCATAGAAATGCTGCTGCATATTCTAATTTAAGGCATTTTAAATTCAATGTATTTATGGAGACACATCTGTTTAATCATTTCAGCATGTGTTTAAATGGTTGAACTCCAGAAAAGTTTACGGAACATAAAGAAAATTAAAGAAGATGAGTTAAAAATACGAAAAGTGAAACTAACTCATGGTACTACACATATGCATGAGAAAACCCTTTTTGGATAAGTAATACTCTCTTACAGCATTACAAAATACTTTAATTTCAAACTTTTCTCATTTTTAAACAACATATTTGTCATTAATCCTATTACTTGAGATTCTTCTTATGAAATTTCAAAGTATTATGATTTCCATGAAGATAACAATGATTGATTATTCATCAATATGTCTTCCGTAGATATGAGAATTCCTTCTGAAATATTTATCAACCTATATTCTTGGTTCCTAGAGAAAATTCTAGGTCAGTTTATCTCAATTCAGAGTCCTCTGGTCTCTGGTTTCCAGCATATTTATTTGAATTTCACCATTGCAGTAAGCATCAGCATTAATCTCCTACCTCTCAGTAGGTTCAAATACACTAAAATCTCCTTCTTGATCTCATTTACTCAAACCTGTGATGAGTAACATCTCCTGTTTTTTCATCCAACTACTTTTATCATTACCTTCCTTTTAGTAATTTTTCCATTCTTCCTGTACCTTCATTAACTATCTTTAATAATTTCTCAATAACTGATCCTATTACTCCTAACTTTTGTCACCTGTGAGAAAATGTTTGAAGTTGGAAAAAACTGAAGTCATAACCAGATAAACTGATAAAATTATCATATTCAGCTGTTACTTGGTGGAACTTCTCTATGATGACATTGTAAAGAAAAACACTTGATGAATTCCACAAAATTTATTTTCATTCTTATGCATGACCTATTTCATTACATTGCAACATCATCAGGTGGTGATGATGTTTTATTGTAACAAAACTGGTTGTGCAGAAGAATAAAAATATTTTTGTGGAACTCACTGAGTGTTTTTCTTTACAGTTCCATCATAGATGAATTGCGATTGATTTTTAAAATATGAGAAAGAAGTAGTCTACAAAGGTATTTACCAAGTAAAAGCAAATAATGAAAGATTTCAGGCTTTCCTGACATATACTGCAGATGAAGTCCTCTCGGATTCTCCACCAGGTTAGATAATCTGTTTCCAACATTTCGATAGCTAACTCTGCCATCGTCCTAAGGGCATTGAGGACTATGGCAGACTTAGCTATGTAAACATCGGCAACAGATTATCTAACCTGGTGGAGAACCCAAGAGGACTTCATCTAAAGGCAAATAGTTTCTTAATCGTGTTTAAATATTTGTATTTATCATGAAATGAAGAATTGAAATACAAAATATTTTGGTTTTTCTCATGAAAATGTTGATATTCTCCAAACAAATGGTTTTTGAGTTTGGTCACTGTAATATAAATGTTAATAATTCTGTTCTGTGTCATTTAAATCTAATCTTTAACATTCTCTTATGACCTTCACAATTTTAATTGAATTGGGCAGAGATTTTCGATGTATTTGCATTAATATCTGATTTCACAGGTGGGTTGCTATGTGCCTGCTGAAAGAGCAACATTTCGTATTGCCAATCGAATATTTTCAAGGATAGGATTTGATGATAGCCTTGAATGTAATGCCTCAACTTTTGTACTAGAGGTTAATGTCTAATTTTCAATTATTTCTTCTTTAAATTGTATTTTCTTTAAATTATTCTAATTACTTGCAATTATTATTTTTTAACATAATCTATATTTCTCCTCATAGTTGAAAGAAATGCAGTATATACTCCAATATCTAACACCAACCTCTTTAGTAATTGTGGATGAACTTTGTCGTGGTACTTCTGTGGAAGAGGGTACATCAATTGCATGGTCACTTTCGGAAGCACTTATCAACTCCAATGCTTTTGTTTTCCTTACAACACACTTTCACTTCCTCACCAAACTCTCCTCAGTATATCCCAATGTAACCAAGTAAGTGATAATATAAATGATTACATTCCTATTACGGATTACACTCCTAAACTTCCTTAATTTCACCATTCTAATTAATCTTTCCTATTAATCTTGCATTTGAGACACACATCTCTCTGTATTATATCCTATTTCAGCTGATGTTTGGTTACCCAACATTAAACTTGGCCTACTATGCTTCATCAGTATCTTTACAAGGCTGCTCCACCTTTCTGTTTCTTTTATATGCTAAGAATGTTAAAGTTTTAAACATTAAGAGCATAAGTAAAATAGCTTAATGCTGTGTATAATGTAGGAACCAAATAGATAATTTCAACAACAAGTGAAGATGATATGTGTTGCATTCTCTTCTGTAGGGCTATGCTATTTGTTAGTCTTCCCATTCTCTATTGAGAGTTAATTGACAATTATGCTAATTTAAAAATAAATTTTAAAGTAGTCCATCTTATTTAATAATTCTTTTTAAAGATTATTTTAAATGGTTTGAAAGTAAATGTTGCAGTTTAAAAAAATCAATATTGAAAATAACTTTTTAATGATTACTGAAGAAAAAAGGAATATTAATTAATTACCTCTTTAATTATTAATTTTCAAAATTAGTTCATATGTTGGTTAAATGAAGTTGTTAATATAAGGTTTTGGTCAAACGAGAGGATTCTTCAGTATCCTTCTTGTGTATTATATTTCTGAGATAATTTCTTAAATTCAATAGATTTGCAAATGCAATTGTTAAAAAAAACTTTCCTGTAAGATTTTTCAATAAAAGAATATACACCTCAGCTCATTTTCATTGCTTATGTTTTAATGTTTCCTTGATAACAGGAATAGTATAATTATTCACTCTGAATGTACAGCCAATCTCTGTAATGTACTTTTAAAGTTCAAAGTTGCTTATAAGGTAGGAGTCAAATTTAAATCAGAGTCACTCAAATTGATTTCATTAAAAATGTTATATAGCAGGTTTAGTTACAGCAAATAAAAGAAAGCCTGCGTTAAGTAAAATTTTGCACTTTACATGCCCATCTCTTAAGTCCTGTTAGTTGCCCCCCCCCCTTTCTCCCTTGCTCTAGCAGACATCAGACAAATGAATAGCAAGTATGCTGTTATAGTTATCAAATTTATTAAGTTTTAATTCCTTAATATTGGTGAAATAGCCATCACCTTAGAACAGAAGAACAAGCAGTTGAAGAAGAATCTGAAAATGAAGGGAGTGATGGAGAGGCAGAAAAAAGATCAGTGCGTTCAAGATTGAATTATACTCACCGATTGGAACCTGGAGTGACAACAGTTGAAAACTATGGGCTCCGTCTGGCTGAAGTGTCAGGGCTTCCTAATTCAATCATTTCTGAAGCTCAAAGAATCCATAGTCTACTTTCTAAAGGGAGGAAGGTAATTTTAGATACTGCAACAGTTCTCTGCAATGGCATAGTTAAAACCATGCTTACATACTATTGGTCTATGAGCCTTAGAGATATATTTATTTTGCAACTGTCAATAAAGGCATCAAGTCAGGCATATAAATGCTTTATTGGTTTGCATGAATATTTGGAAGTTAATCCAGTATTATCAATAATTAGATATCCCACAAGGAAATGGAAAGTTTGAGTTTTACTGATTCATAATTAAGAAACTTAGGTTGCTATGGATATTTTTTGTGGACTTGATATTGAATAAGAATTGAAGTACTAAAATCAAGCAACTTGGAAAATAAAATCAAATTGCTTAAGTCTCTCTATAAGTATGCATTCTCATCAGCTGGAAAACACTGATTTAAACTACTCAATTCAAAGCACAATATTGGTCTTTTATATTTTTAATGGGGTTATAATTCAGGAGAATAATTTTCCCCTTTTTTATTTGAAATTCATTGATGAACAATTATTGGCTGCTTTTGCAAGAAAAGAAGTAGTAGCAAACACAAACATGACTTTAATGATAAATCCATACAGAATTTGGTTTTCGCTTTTCCTTACTTTTGGAAATAAAGGGGATAGGCTTAGAATAATGTTACATTATCTTCAATTTTTGTCTTATTGTTTATTTTGAAAATTTCAGCCATTGCCTGGTGTAGAAGTCAATGTTGACTTAGAATTCAAACTTCACCAAATCATGGGCGAAATTTTGCATTTAGGAGATGATGTTGCTGATCGTTTGAATGGTGAAGAGAATAATGAGCTTGACAAAAAAAGTACTTTTTCTCAGTTTATAAAAATAATGGAAGATGCTTCCAATCTTGGTAGTCTACCCTCATTTCATAACAGTGAGCAATTCAGAGAGAATCCACAGCTTGCTGCAGTACCTTCTACTTCACTTTGTACAATCAATGATAAGACAAACTCAGAAGCTGAAACTGAGCTCCTCAGTGATGAAAGTTTAGAAGAACTCCCAGATGTAACCGTTTCACATTCATCTCCAATATCTGATATACATTGCAGCCAACCAGATGATTCTAACACGATTGAATGCCCCATGGTTGAATGTGAAGTTGTTATTGAAGAAGAGTAAACTAATTTGCAACGTCCATTATGTACCATGCAAATTAGTTATTAAATAATTTAAATTGTTCAATCCAAGTGGAGAGTTAGAAACATCACCTTTAATTTTATTGAAATCATCTCATGTATTCAGTAAACAAGTGGTTTCTTTTAAGCTGAAATACTTTAGTGGTGGCTTTTGAACACATTGTAACAATAAAAATTTCACCTACAGATAGTTTCCCAAGTTATTTTAAACTGTTTCTTTAAAGTGAAAATGAGCAATTTCCTGGCACAGAGGTTGGCTGTTTATCATATGTGACGTCATCTTGGTTGACTCCTTTTATGTGGAAGGCTTATCGTAAAGGAATTTCTCCAGGTGACATCTGGAATTTAGACGTAAGTACTTTTAAAAAATTTATGATATCTAATAATTTTTTCTTTGTTTAATCCATCATTTACTACATAGAAATGAGATTATCCTAAGAACTTGCCTCCTGGACTCCAGTAGAATAAATTACTGTTGATTGCATGAGTAACTTCTTTGTGACCTCTCTCTGAAGATTAGGCATCTGTTATATCAGGTTTGCCCAACATATGGTCCATTGACAACATTGCTGCATTCTGTAGGGTTTAAACTAAACTGCCAATATTATGAAAGTATTCTGAGGAAATATTGATTACACAAATATTTTCTCCTTGATTAAAAGCAAAAGTTATTATACTGAAGTACAGAATACTTGAAGGAAAGAACGGTAGTCTAATTTAAGGAGCCATCATTGGCCCTGGTGTATGATGAACTTTTTAATACAGCCTACTGGCTGAAAAGGTTTAACAGCTACATGTAAGAAATATCCCATAGTTATGAAAAAGAAATATTTTCTAATTATTCTTTTTTATAGCTTACTTGGACATAAAAACGTTATCAATTTCTTCCATTTATTTTCATATACATGATATATCATAATATTTGTCATAATATATAATTAATCTTTAGTTTGTGTAAATTTTTCTCGGGTTAACATCCAGGTAAGTTCAATTGACAATGAAGTCGCCAACATTTCGATGGCTAACTCTGCCATCTTCTTCAGAGCGAATCAAAATGATGAAGAAGTGTCATGGTAAGGACAGGGAAGATTATTGGGAGACGACCAGATTTTTAATGCAAACGAAATCTGTGAGCTTATGTAAACCTCACGAAGTGAATAATATTCTATTATTATGAGTATGTTTTTTGGAATTCGGTGAACAATCTCAGCTTAAAATTATACAGTCCTGAAGAAGATGGCAGAGTTAGCCATCGAAACATTAGCGACTAAATTGTCACCCGAACTTACCTGGGTGTTAACCTGAGAAAAATTTACACAAATTATCCACCAGGAAAACATCAAATCTCTATAATCTTTAGTTTGTTTCACATTTTATTTTCTAAATGTTTCTGTATTCTGGTATTTCTCATTCATCAAAATATTTTATTTTAAATGTTTCTGTATTCTGGTATTTCTCATTCATCAAAATATTTTATTAAGATATGGCTAAAATATTATATTTTATGTTTTTAAATAAATATTTCTTACAGGAAACAGATAGTGCTAACCATAATTTCAGCCGTTTAGAATACTTCTGGAAAGATGAGCTGGAATCAAAAGGCTCCATTAAAGCTTCCCTTATGAAGGCCATTTGGAATTTTTCGAAAACCAGAACCTTGATAGCTATACTTCTGATGACAGTTGCAAGTGTCTGCCAATTTGTTGGTCCTGTAAGTCACAAATTCACTCAAATAATTGAATTTTATATTGATACTTATATTACTGGTGGTATAGGAACTTCATTGCTCAATTTCTTCCAAAATATAGGCATGGTTGCAAAATGCCTTACTTCATCATTTAAATGATGTGGATTCACCTATGTATTGGGGATTGAGTGTAGTTGGTTTGCTGTTACTAAGCCAGTACATCAGAAATATATGTTATAATGCAACTTGGATATTAGGATATCATACAGGTGCTTATTTTTCTTCAGAAAGTTAACTTAGTTTAGTTCTGGAAAATAATTCCCCCAGAAATATTACAGGTTTTTTGAAATCCACAGCAATCCGCATTATGGGATCCTTACAGTATATGATGTATATGAAATTATTGAGAATGAAAGCTCCAAGTGAAACAACAATGGGGAAACTGGTAACAATGTGTACAAATGATCAAGAAAGAATATGTGAAGCAATTGCAGCTGGACCTCTAGTTATTGGTAATATTTCAGCTGAAATGTCATCATTCATTGTTAAATTATGGAAAGAGTGCTTTTTTGTTACTCTATGAGTAGTTGAGTGTTGTTGAGTTTGTAGAGTGTTGAGTACTCTCCCTATTGTAGTTTTATTAAAAGCAAATAATTTAGATAATAAAATCGTTGTAAATATTTGATAAGATCTTTCATATTGAAAATGCAGGTGCTCTCTTGATGGCTGTATTGTCTATGGTGTACTCATACATGTTACTCGGACCTTGGACACTCCTTGGAAATTTCATACTCATTGGATTTACACCATTACTGGTACAAACTAAGTATTCCATTAACATATGCTTCTATCACCTTGAATTTAGGATTGGTATTTCCTTGAGATTTTGCTTAAAAGTATTAGAAAGTGTTTGGAAACTTTTATATCTAACATGATTGTATTAAAACCTTTGCTTTCAAATATGCTTTCAAAGAAAATTGCTTAAAGGAAATTATTTTTACTTTTTTGTGTTCAACAATTGGAATTTAAAGATTGCTATAGCCAGAATTGTCAACGGACTACGATTAGAAACAGCAAAACTTGGTGACAAAAGAATATATCTCACTAACAATGTGTTGAGTAACATTCGACTGATAAAAATGTATGCTTGGGAGAGAAGTTTCTTCAACCAAATCATAGGTATAGTATATGCTTATCAATACTCATAAGAACAATATCACTATGAATTTGATTACTCAAAAAATTGTTTTATTCATCATTTTAATGCTAGAGGAAGCTTTAGAACTATAGACGTAATTTTTTCATGGAGCTCCCCATTGTTGATTGAATTTATTGTTATATTTGAGTTATTCATTCTGAATATATATTTTTTCTTAGCAAAAATTACTTAATATATTTTAATAAATTTTTTTCCAGATGTTAGAAAACGTGAGCATAAACTTTTAAAGTTGGCAGCATTTCTACAATCTCTTGGTACATCATTAACACCGACTAGTGCTGCAGTTGCCAGCACAATTACTTTCATGGGATACACTTTAGCTGGGAATGATTTGAAGGCCACAGATGCCTTTGCTTTACTTACAGTTTTCAATGGAGTCTTATTCTCAGTTGGACGTCTACCATATGCCATCCGCTGTATTGGGGAAGCAGAAATTTCTCTTGATAGGATCAAGGTATGCTTCTGTTGTAGCCATCTAATACTTTAATGGAGCAAATATTTTGAGGTATTCTAATTATTTATTTGTATTATGTGTATGAACAATATTGTATAGGTACCATAAAACAAAATTTATATTTACAATGAAAGCAGATTATGGGTTAAATGGCAAATTATTTTCTCATTTGACTATCGTATGTGTCTTTTATCAGTTTACTTCAATATGTGATTATAAAATTAATTTTGCCTTATGTACTGAAAGTATACTTTTCTATTAACAAGAAAAACACTTTTTAAGAGATATGCAAAGAAAAAGGGTTAAGTTGCTCATAAACAAGCAGGTTTCACTAACAAAAAAATATCTTTACATTAGATCATCAACTTACAAAGATCATCAACTATTTTTCATGCATTTAATTGAAGAGTTATAAAACATTTTAAATTGGCTTGTTTTGAAAACATCAGGTTTTTGTAAAAGTATAGGTATAATTGTTTCTGTATTTCAAATATGATTGCTGTAAATAGACAATGACTTTATTTTCTTTCTACAGGAATATTTAGCAAATCAAGATTTTGAACCATTGATGGAAAAATCTGCTACAAAATATACTCTATCTGTTGAGCTAACAAATTCAACTTTTGCATGGGAGACAGCCCAAGTTGAACTGAAAAAATTGAAAAAGAAAGGTAAGAAAACTTATAAGAATAACTTCTAAGCTTTCTTGAATTTAGTTCAGTGCACCATTTGATGCAACAGAAATTATCTTTCCAGTATTAAAGAATGATGAAAAAGATCTTTTGAACTTTTTGTATAAAATATAAGTTAATTGTTGAACTGATTAAATATTTTTCTGCACATATGTAGGAAAGAAAAAGCCCACACGCTTAGTTTTTTCACAAGACAATTCAAAAGTTTTGGCCACTGTACTATTTGATCTGAATCTACAAGTGAAGAGAGGGACATTGCTGGGAGTGTGTGGAGGGGTTGGTTCTGGCAAAAGCTCACTTTTGTCAGCTTTAGTTGGAGAGGTAAATATATGGTTGTATTCATAAACCTTCAACTCATTGAATAATAAAATTATAACAAAAACAACAAAATAGAAGCCTAAAATATTGCGATGAAATTGAAAAAAATGATTCCTAGAATGGAAAATTAAAATTATGGGTTACTTAGAAAGGATCTCATAAATTATTTAATTAATGTTTGAAATTAATGAGTCAAATAAAAGAGAATATCCATCTAAAGAATAACTGAAAGTTAAATTTAATGATGAAAGGTTGTATATAGTCTAAATGAATCAACAAAAATTTTAAGAGTAAATTATATTGCTCTCTTTGTGTCACAATAATTGCTTTCTGTGGGCTATGTATGTAAATGTAAATAATGTAAATTTCTTTTAGTTAAACCTCTTAAGTGGAAAAATAAAGTTGGAAGGCACAATAGCTTATGTAACACAACAGGCTTGGATTTTTAATGATACAGTTCAAGAGAACATCCTTTTTGGGCTGCCTTACAATGAACAGAGGTTAGTTCTTCCTAAGAGTATTTGCATTGCAATGAATTGCAGTTTTTACTAATTTAACAATGGATGAAAATGAATATATAANTTTACCTCTAATGTGGAAAAGATGCACGTTTGAAACGAAAGAAATCCTCTCCTGCTCATTGTAAACATCGCATGTTAAGGCACAGGAAGGACAACTTTCGTTTCTTTTCAAACGGGAGGGCATATGTAGCGGTATTTTTTGTTGTGATGCTACATGTGTCTGAACTTACTTTAATTTCCAAAGGGTTCTTTCATTTTATGGTGTTTTGAATGTGTGGATGATACAACAGTATTTTTTTGTTGCACAAATTTATCTTACTTAGAAAAATTATGTTGACAAAATGTACATGTTGCAAATGTTATTATTTCAGTGTAAACTCTTTGTATTGCTTTGGCAATGCCAAAGCGTATTTGTTCAGCTGTTCTATTCTGAGGGTGAGCAGATGTTAGCTCACGAAATGCACAAAGAATCAAACCTGTTTTGTAAATTTATAATTATGCTGATGTTATGTGCTCCAATTGATACATCGCTAAGTTATCTCCGCTAATAAGTAAAATTTAGTTATCTTACCGATGAAGAAATACTGAAAACAAACCGTTGGTGTGCAATTGACTTTAAGTTACGACAGTGAATCTGTGAGAAGTGTTTAAGTGCATGCCGAAACCTGTGTCGCGCGATTGTAATGTTCATAATTGTGGTTCCGGAAGGACGTCGCTAGTGGAAAAAGAAAACCTTTCCTCGCGACCTATGGTGTGGAGGAGAAGGGAGTCTGAAAATAGACACGGTCAGGAGAGGAGTCTAGAAAGAGACAGTCGGCAGTGGTGGAGAGTCTAGAAAGAGACAGTTGGCAGCGGTGGAGAGTCTAGAAAGACATGGGCCGGAGAGGAGTCTGGAAAAAGACGCAGTCCGGAGAGGAGAGTCTAGAAAGAGACAGTCGGCAGCAGTGGAGAGTCTAGAAAGACATGGGCCGGAGAGGAATCTGGAAAAAGACATGAGCCGGAGAGGAGTTTAGAAAGAGACCGCCCGGTGCCTCCAATTGTCGCCGCATAGGACAAAAATTCGCCCTTCAGAACCTCTACATATTCTTTTCCATGATTTTGCATGGATCAAGCTTTAACCGCCTGCCATTCGGATGTCCGGGAGGTGGTGGCATTACAGAGGTCCATCATGAAGAAAAGAAATAACCCCCTACACTTCGCAACCTACAACTGCTGCAGCTTGAAGAGCAAAGATCGACTCCTGGAACTACTCAATGAAGCAGAGAAGATAAAGTGGGATGTCATCGGACTCAGTGAAGTAAGAAGAAAATCAGAAGAGCTGGTTACGCTCAAGGAAGAGCATATTTTCTATTATAGGGGAACAAAGGATGGAAGACTTGGAGGAGTTGGCTTCTTGATTAACAAGAAATGGAAAAATAATGTGGAGAAAATAGAAAGTGTATCTGACAGAATATGTAAGCTAATCCTAAGGATAAACAAGCGTTACTCTGTTCAGATTATCCAAGTTTATGCACCAACAGCAGCAAGCAGCGAAGAGGAAATTGAAAATTTCTACCAGACTCTCGGCAAGGAACATGACAAGGAAGATCACTATTATAAAATCATCATGGGCGATTTTAACGCTCGTGTAGGTCAGCAGGAAGCAGATGATGCTGTCACAGGAAAACATGGACTAGGACAGAGAAATGAACGAGGTCACCGCCTGGTAGAGTTTGCAGAGTGCACCAATATGTACATAACAAACACATATTTCAAGAAGAATCCTACAAGGAAGTGGACTTGGAGAGGTCCTAATGGAGTAAAAAACGAAATAGACTACATATTGGTTAACAAACTCTACCCAGTTACTAATTGTGAGGTACTAAACAACTTCAACACCGGCAGTGACCATAGGATAGTTAGATGCAGAATGAAGATTAACGTCAGAATGGAGCGAAAGAAGTTGGTCTCAAGCAGGAAACAGGAGGTAAGTATTAGAAAATTAGAAGAAAATAGGAAAGAGTTCCAGCTGGAACTTAGAAATAGGTTTTCAGCACTCCAAGAAGAAGAACTGGAAGCCAAAGTCATGGAAGTCGTGAAGGCAGCGGCAGAAGAAGTAGCAAGTACACCAAAAAGACCAAAGGATAAGAAGTTCAGCGACAGAACCAGGAAAATGATGAAACAGCGAAAGCAACTGAAGCACTCAGACTTGCCAAAGGAAAATATCGAATATGTCGAGCTATGCAAGTCTATCAGAGTGGCGATGAAGGAAGATGTAAGGAATTTTAACGAAAGAATTGTACAAGAAGCTATAGAGAACAACAAGAGTATGAAGAGGGTCAGACGACGCCTAGCAATGGGAAAGAAACAAATCTTGGTCGTCCAGAAAGAAGATGGCACAACAACTTCCAATAGACAAGCAATACTGAGGACAGTAACCGAATACTTCACCAACTTATACAAGAAGACAGAAAATGTTGAAGAGGAAAACCAAGAAGAAACACAAAACTCAGAAAATCCCCCCTCTATTCTCCCAGAAGAAGTAACAGAGGCCATCAAGAAGATGAAGAATGGAAAGGCAGGAGGAGCTGATGGAGTTTTAGCAGAATATCTGAAACTTGGTGTTACAGAAATTTCTCCTGTCCTAGCGCAGTTATTCACTAATTGCCTTAGACAAGGGAGAATTCCGAAGGAATGGAACCATGCAAAGATTGTCCTTTTGCACAAGAAAGGAAGCAAGGAAGATTTGAAGAACTACCGCCCCATCAGCCTCCTTCCTGTTATTTACAAAACGTTCATGAGAGTAATAGCTGCACGTCTGAAGACGTCCCTGGCAGCTGCCCAGCCCAGAGAACAAGCTGGATTTCGCAAGGGATTCAGCACTATGGACCACATCCACACGCTGCAAGAAATTATCAGCAAAATGAACGAATACGAGATGCCACTAGTACTCTGCTTCGTGGATTATGCCCAGGCCTTTGACTCGGTAAGTACCTCCTCCACACTGGAGGCACTGGGGAAACAAGGGATAGATACAAAGTACATCCAACTTCTACGCAGCATCTACAAGGACGCCACAGCCTCTGTAATGCTGCATGAAGAAACAGAGGAATTCCGGATTGAGAAGGGAGTGAGACAAGGCGACTGCCTTTCACCAATTCTTTTTACAGCCGTTCTGGAAGAAGTCTTTAAAACCTTAGACTGGGAGGAAAGAGGCCTACGGATCAATGGAGAGCACATCAGTCATTTGCGTTTCGCAGATGATATAGTACTCTTCGCAACCAACGGTGAAGATCTAGCATCAAGACTTCAAGAACTGAACGCGGCTGGGCAGAAAATAGGACTCAGGATAAACTTATCGAAAACTAAGGTAATGTATAATTCTTTTGCAGCACAAGTACCAATCCTACTACAAGAGGTACCCCTTGATGTTTGTTCAGAGTACACTTACCTGGGACAACTGGTTACGACAGGAGAGAAAAACAGGATTAATGAAGTGAATCGAAGAATGAAACTAGGCTGGAGTGCCTTCGGAAGAAACGCCCATATTCTGAAGTCGAAAATGCCAATGGTCTTGAAGAGAAAGGTCTTCAACCAATGCATTCTACCAGTTTTGACATATGGAAGTGAAACATGGGTGTTAAACGCAGCAATAACCCAGCGACTTCAGACTACACAAAGAAGTATGGAACGATGTATGCTTGGAATCACAAGAAGAGACAGGAAACGCAACACCTGGGTTAGGAAGATAACAGGAGTGACAGACATCATAGATAAGGTAAGATCACTGAAATAGATGTGGGCAGGCCATGTTGTGAGAAGAAACTACAACCGATGGACATCAGCAGTTCTGAACTGGATACCAAGAGATGTGAAGAGACCAAGAAGAAGACCAAGGGACCAATGGAACAGAGACATCATTCAGTATTTAGGGGTAACATGGCAACGAGAGGCTCAGAATAGAGAGAATTGGAAAGCGCTTGGGGAGGCCTACATCCAACGTCGGATTGAAAAGGGCTGATGATGATGATTTTTTTAACAATAAATCTTCTTCCCACTTTCATTAATTTTTTTTTAAACAGTATAGATCTAAAATGAAGCAACAGAGCCAGATAAATTAATTCATTGTGACTGAAAATGGTGTATCAGCAATGTTTGTGCAGACAGGATGATGAAATATCATTATTTTTTTCATCATAAAAAATTTTCTGTATTTGTTTATCATTTTCAAATCTACAGCTGTTGTTTTCATCACACTAATTCTAGTGCATAATTACTCAGGTACAATGCAACTATAGCTGCCTGTGGGCTTCAACGAGATCTTCGGATTCTCTCACAAGGAGACATGACAGAAGCTGGAGAAAATGGCTTTAACCTAAGGTAAAGAAAATAATTCACTTTCAAAATAAGCAAATAATCACTCTTAGAGCCTTAATTTATGAAAATTGTGAGTTTGATGATTAATGTTGTCTGCATTATTTAAGTTCTGTGTATATCATAAGAAGTGCATCAGTGCTATTTTATAATTAATTTTATATTAGAGCAATGATACATATTGATCATTTTCTTTCAGCGGAGGTCAGAAACAAAGGATCAGTCTTGCTCGGGCTGTATATTCTAACAGAGATGTTTATCTTCTTGATGATACTTTGAGTGCTGTGGATGCCAGTGTAGCTTCTCACATATTTCATAATTGTCTTTGTGGTAAGAATGCTATGCTCCATGGAAAGACAGTAATTTTAGCAACTCATAGTATCATGGCCCTTGATGGCTGTGATAGAGTCATAGTGCTGAAGGATGGAGCTATTGTGGAAGATGGCACACCTGCTGAATTGGCTAAGGTTGAAGGTGGAGAATATGCTTCATTATTGGATCAATTATCCGAAGAAACAAGCACAGCAAATGCTGTTGAGCAAGGTGTGTTTTATGATGTAATTATCAAGTGTGTGTGTATAGTTAATATTTTAAAAATATTTTCACTTAGAAATTCAAGGTTTTTCTTGACATATGCATAGTTTATCAATTTTGTGCATTTATGTGTCTGTAAAGCTCCAATTCTGCTAGATTTTATTTGCAGCTTAATTTTTTTATACCCTGTTTCACTCCCTTCTAGCATCATTGAAATTAGAAAACAGAATTAGAATTAGAAAATTAGAAAAGTCTTCCTTAAAATATATTGAATATCTTGATCCCTATTCATTGTAAGTTTGAGAAATATTTTAATCTCAGGAGAATTGGTTCTATCTAAAGATCTGTCATTTGACAAGAGGTCAAATCTTTTACAAATATGAATAGGTAACAATGTTAGCTTGTGAAAATGCTGAGACATTTGTTTGATAAATATTCATTAATTAATTATATTACAAGATAAACTATTGCTGTTTAAGACAAAATTTTATTAACAGATTTTTTCATATTATATTTGGNAACATCATCATTAGGCTAAAGAGTTGGTTGAGCAAAAGTATTTCAAGGTTATGAAAGGAGGACGCTAACGACCTACTGTCATCTATAGACAATGCAAGTACAAGCTTATTCTTCAAGGAGAAGTATAGCTACCAGGTATATTTTTCTGCTCCTTTCTAGCTGTAATACTGGGTTTCCTTACCCTTCCCCGGGCAACCTCAATGGTCTTAGGGCTAATGGGCAAACCCTTTCACAGCATGACAAATGAATGTTATTGCAGTTGTTTTGCTAAAGAATGATTTGTTGCTCTTTCAGTCAATATATCCTTGGAGTTGAGAATCTCATATTTTGCTTGTAGTTTGCAGCTTTTAAACGAAATCTTAGTGTTAACATTAATGTATTCAGAGAAAATAGTAGATATTTCAATATCATTACCGTAGATTGCTAAATGTGTTAATATCAACAGTAGAGCTTCAATTAAAAGTTGTACGTCATCAGCGAAGCACAAGATTTTCATCACAAATGAGATATTGGCCATATGTGCAACAAATGATTCTTTAGCAAAATAACTGCAACAATATTTAGTTTTGCCAATCTCCATGCTGCTTAGGGACCATAAACCTCCCCAGAGCCTCGCTGTGAAGGGCCCAAAAGGGTAAGTAGCATTGGAAGAGGTTCAGGAGGGCTTCATGTCTGAGAGATATTTTTTCTGCCAAAGCCTTGGAATACGGATACGATTCTTCGAGAATACCGCCGTCGTGAAAGGGTTAAATACTGCTCCTCAACCAACTTCCCTAACCTGATGGTGAATGTTGAGACCAACTGTTCTGTCTATTTATTTAATGGTGTTGTGCCAATCATCCATTGCTTGTTTAGTAAAAGTTACATGAATGACTTCTTTTTTGGTGCTAATTTTCAAATAATAGGCTTCTGGAAGAAGTGTAATTTTCCTTAATTTTATTAAATTGCTTCATTTTGCATCAAAGATTGTGTATTATTGTCCAAATAAAAATTATCTGAAACTTGATTTTATCATGATTGAGAATGTTATTAACCTTCAACCACATTTTCCATTACTTTTAGATTGGAATCTATCTAGCTACACTCATGAGATTGAAAGCTGATGCAAAATCCAGATTTACATCAGTGGAGAAGATCTTAGAATACACACAGGTATCTGCTTGTCAACTTAGTATGCCCATAAGCTTGAATGAGAAAAACCTTACCACTTTTTCATTTGTGTTTGATGTCCAATATCTTGTGTATTAAGTGTTGTGCTATGTATAAAACGATTTAAAATGCTTCATCAAATTTTATTATTTATTTGGTTACTAGGGCCCTGTTGAACCAGATTTTGGTACTTATACCCCTCCTGATTCATGGCCTGAATATGGATCAGTGAAATTTGAAAGTGCATGCATGCGCTATTCACCTCAAAAACCTTTGGTTCTCAAAGAAGTTACTATTGAAATTCAACCTGGTGAGAAAGTAGGAATTGTTGGACGAACAGGAGCAGGTAAAATATCATCCAGATTTTCTATTTATGAGGTTTGATCAGCAGCTAGAGAGATATCACATATATTCTTGGCAGAAGGAAAGATGGCAAATATCAATTTTATTGATGAACCAAGTCATCCAGTAGTGTATTTTTATTCATCCAGATACTTGAATGAAGCCCAAAAGCAAATTTCCAACAAGATATTTATTTTATAAAAAGGTATATTGAGATTGAGATTGAAAAACAATTGACTGAAAAATTGAAATCCAACTAACAACCTTAATACTGACGTATGTATTTTATTTACTGAAAGGATAGTAAATCAAAGGTAATATGATAGGAATATTTAATTAAATTTTAAATGTAAATTTTCCATAGCTGAATTCTTAACTTAAATTCCTCTACAGTTTCAGCTTTCCAATTCTTCTGATGAAAATGAGATCTATACTAGGCCTGTGAATGAGACAGAATCCATCCAGGTATTCATTGATATTTTTCTGAGAAACTGAGAACTTCCTGTTGAATTCTGTAATAATTTTATTTTCTTTTATTAGTTTGTGCCATGGATGACTCATGATGGAAATACCAGCTTTGAGAATGGACCAAGCTATGGGTTTCCCATTGACCATAACATTTCTGACTTAATACCCTTGCTTGAAAAAAATTCGTATCTCTCTGGCATCAACATCTCAAATTTGATTCCATTGATGATAGAGAGAGAGAATCAACTCAGTACAAATGTGTCTCACCTAATCCCACTTAATAAAGGAGGGAATGGTCGTATGATAGATAACCCTGATATTTGGTTTTACCTGTCAATATATTTGGTCTCCCTTGTACTTATTATTTTAAGCTGCATCTTTAAATCACATGCTAGTTCTTCATTACTGCTTAAGGGATCAAAAAATCTTCATAACACCATGTTGGACTCTATAATTCGAAAACCAGTCAGTTTTTTTGATCGCATTCAGAGTGGTCAATTACTGAATCGTTTTACTAAAGATATGGATGAAGGTATGAAATTTTTGTTTTGTTTTATAGCAAAAATTTTTTCTTGTGTCTTTGAATGAATAACACAACTAACTAACAATTGAATTTTTCTGTGTTTTCAAAGTGGATGTCAGGCTACCATACTTCATAGATGCTACTTGGCAGGGCATAGTGTCAATACTCTCCCAAATTATTCTAGTGTGCATAATTTTTCCATATTTCACCATTATATTTGCTGTTTTGGCTGGTAAGTATATATATATTCATATTTTACATTCATTTATTTTAAGGTGGGTTTACTTCTAGCTATGACTCTAAGATAATTATTTACTTATCTTGCTCCTGCAGGCATTTTCATCTTAATGGATGTCTGGACCAGTAGTGCGGTGAAAAAAATGAAGTCAGTTTCGAATACTCTTCAGTCACCTGTGATTCATTTCTTATCATCAACTGTTACTGGTTTAACTCTAATTCGAGTATATGAACGTGAAAAGGTTTTTAGAGAAAAGTATGTGCAAATTTCATCTTAACAAAAATATCTTTTCCAGTAATCTCTCTCTACTTTCACATTTCCTGATATGTTAAATATGGTTTACCATCAGTTATGGTTGAAATTAATAATGTTATTAATGTAAATCTGTACAATTCTCAAGATATTTCTTGTTCTGCATTTGAATAAAAGTTTCTTTTCTGGCAGATTTCACAAACTTATCAATAAGTACCTTGCAAGTGAACTTCTATTTCGCCTCTCTACTTGTTGGTACACATTTCGGATGGACTTGCTTGCAACAGCTGCAGTAGTTTTCACTGCACTAATTACTGTTTTGACAAAGGGATCAGTTACAGTAGCAGAGGCAGGAAATGGCTTATCTTGTATTTTTACAGTAAGTGACTTTATTTTTCCACAGATGCAGCTAATTACAATGAATAATAATAAAATACTAAGCAAATGAAAATCTTAACCTAAATTATGTATTTATTGTTATTTGATAATATATGAACTGTATTATATCAAAACATAACTGATAATTTCATCAACTCTTTTCTTGTCACTATTGTATTAGATTTTGAATTTGATTATAATATTATAATTAAATGGCAAATTTCAAATTTACATGAATTAAAATTAATCTTCTCTAAAATTGTCTGTTGGTAACCCATTCTAATTCTATATTCTTTAATAAACAAGCAATGGATAATTTGTAGGATGCCACAAAATAAATTAGGGGAATAGCCTGTTTTTTATGTTACAACATCATCATTAGGCTAAAGAGTTGGTTGAGCAAAAGTATTTCAAGGTTATGAAAGGAGGACGCTAACGACCTACTGTCATCTATAGACAATGCAAGTACAAGCTTATTCTTCAAGGAGAAGTATAGCTACCAGGTATATTTTTCTGCTCCTTTCTAGCTGTAATACTGGGTTTCCTTACCCTTCCCCGGGCAACCTCAATGGTCTTAGGGCTAATGGGCAAACCCTTTCACAGCATGACAAATGAATGTTATTGCAGTTGTTTTGCTAAAGAATGATTTGTTGCTCTTTCAGTCAATATATCCTTGGAGTTGAGAATCTCATATTTTGCTTGTAGTTTGCAGCTTTTAAACGAAATCTTAGTGTTAACATTAATGTATTCAGAGAAAATAGTAGATATTTCAATATCATTACCGTAGATTGCTAAATGTGTTAATATCAACAGTAGAGCTTCAATTAAAAGTTGTACGTCATCAGCGAAGCACAAGATTTTCATCACAAATGAGATATTGGCCATATGTGCAACAAATGATTCTTTAGCAAAATAACTGCAACAATATTTAGTTTTGCCAATCTCCATGCTGCTTAGGGACCATAAACCTCCCCAGAGCCTCGCTGTGAAGGGCCCAAAAGGGTAAGTAGCATTGGAAGAGGTTCAGGAGGGCTTCATGTCTGAGAGATATTTTTTCTGCCAAAGCCTTGGAATACGGATACGATTCTTCGAGAATACCGCCGTCGTGAAAGGGTTAAATACTGCTCCTCAACCAACTTCCCTAACCTGATGGTGAATGTTGAGACCAACTGTTCTGTCTATTTATTTAATGGTGTTGTGCCAATCATCCATTGCTTGTTTAGTAAAAGTTACATGAATGACTTCTTTTTTGGTGCTAATTTTCAAATAATAGGCTTCTGGAAGAAGTGTAATTTTCCTTAATTTTATTAAATTGCTTCATTTTGCATCAAAGATTGTGTATTATTGTCCAAATAAAAATTATCTGAAACTTGATTTTATCATGATTGAGAATGTTATTAACCTTCAACCACATTTTCCATTACTTTTAGATTGGAATCTATCTAGCTACACTCATGAGATTGAAAGCTGATGCAAAATCCAGATTTACATCAGTGGAGAAGATCTTAGAATACACACAGGTATCTGCTTGTCAACTTAGTATGCCCATAAGCTTGAATGAGAAAAACCTTACCACTTTTTCATTTGTGTTTGATGTCCAATATCTTGTGTATTAAGTGTTGTGCTATGTATAAAACGATTTAAAATGCTTCATCAAATTTTATTATTTATTTGGTTACTAGGGCCCTGTTGAACCAGATTTTGGTACTTATACCCCTCCTGATTCATGGCCTGAATATGGATCAGTGAAATTTGAAAGTGCATGCATGCGCTATTCACCTCAAAAACCTTTGGTTCTCAAAGAAGTTACTATTGAAATTCAACCTGGTGAGAAAGTAGGAATTGTTGGACGAACAGGAGCAGGTAAAATATCATCCAGATTTTCTATTTATGAGGTTTGATCAGCAGCTAGAGAGATATCACATATATTCTTGGCAGAAGGAAAGATGGCAAATATCAATTTTATTGATGAACCAAGTCATCCAGTAGTGTATTTTTATTCATCCAGATACTTGAATGAAGCCCAAAAGCAAATTTCCAACAAGATATTTATTTTATAAAAAGGTATATTGAGATTGAGATTGAAAAACAATTGACTGAAAAATTGAAATCCAACTAACAACCTTAATACTGACGTATGTATTTTATTTACTGAAAGGATAGTAAATCAAAGGTAATGACTGTGTTGAATATGTTGAATTTCTACTCTGTCATCCTTCAGAACAGATGAGTCCAAGCATTTACTCCAAATAGATAGCAAAAGTTACCACAAAGACTGGGCACAGTGATATAACTAAACTTTTTACTATGGGGTCCAAGTAGGGCCTAAACTAAATTGAGGGAGAAGTAGAGCATTCAGCTCATTGACCAATTTAAAGTGATTCTCTGCAAACATTATACAATATGAGCATATCTAGAGAGAAATGAAGAGGAATTTTCATAAATCATAATGAACCAGGGGGGAATTTTGGACCCCTCTGGTTCCTCTTCAGTTATGTCCCTGTGTGAACTGAAGAAAGTAAAGCTTGCTTGACTTTGAAACTGAAAATGAATCATTATTAATTGTTAGTTTTATCAATCTATTTCTGTGATAAGTAAATGTTGTGGTTCACTTTTTAGGGTATATTCCAGCTAGTATTCAAATTTTATCCACTTTTATTATCAAGGGTTAGAATAGAAAATAATATAAAACCTTAGGAAAAAAACATCTATTGGGCAAAAAAGAAATGTTGAATGGGCCATATATGATCTGTTGGTTTGACACAATTGCTTTGGAACATAAAAGAAATACATTTTAATATAATTTAATAAACTTGTGATAAATAGATATTGAATTTTTTTCAGTTTGTAAAATACTTCACCTGTTTTACTCGAGGAATTAGGTATTTTTATTTATCTCCTTTGTCCTCTAATTCTCTTTTTTTTTTTAACATTTCAACTTATTTTCATGGTATCCCTAACCATAAGGTTACAATATCCTTACTAATTTAGAATTCCTAACATTTCATTCTATAAATTTCATTATTTTTATTATCTCATGTACTTAATTAGATATTGGAATATTCAATCAAATATAAAACACATAAATTAATGGACAACTGTCTTCTAATATTTGTTAATGGGAGTGTATACAAAAGTCATAATTTAATTTTTATTATACCAAAATTGTTTATAGCACATTTTACCATGTATGTACATACATACCATTGGTTCGCTAAATTGTTTCTTTCCAAAATTCTGATTAATTATTCTTTTTCCTAGTGAATAGTTAGTGGAAAATATATGGCAGCATATTTTATTTTTGGTCAGTAGCAGGTCATCATATTTATGAAAACATTCAAACATAAGGAAATGTTTTGATTTGCCTTTTTTTTGCAGAGGGTAGAATCATCACAGAATTTGAAGATCGTTACTTGTGAGAATATGTGGTCATATTTCTTTTCCTCTTCCAATACACTTTCATTTACTTGACAGGGAAATCTTCTCTCATATCAGTACTCATGCGCTTGAGTGAACTTGAGTCAGGGCGGTTACTGATTGATGGAGTTGATGTATCCAAAATTGGACTCATACAGTTACGTGCAGCATTAGCAATCATTCCTCAGGAGCCAGTGTTATTTTCTGGAACATTGAGGTAAAGCCCCTTGCTTTTGTTTTTCCATTCAAAGGCTGTAAAATATTTATAGAAATAGGTTTTGAAGAAGTAAATTCTTGAAATGATTAATCATCTCAATTTTTTATCTAATTACTACTAACATAGAATAGAAGTAGTCACTGATGGTTGAATTAGTTGTCATTAAAAAACTCATTATTGATCATTCAACATCATCACTCAGACATTAAAAAGGAACCATCAAAAATTACAATGTTGATGGTTTTTGGAGTTCTTTCAATGACAACCAATTACTACTAAGCAGATGTTTTTTTCCATCAGGTATAACTTGGATCCATTTGATGAGCACACTGATTCAGTACTTTGGGATGCACTAGAAAAGGCTCACTTAAAGAGGAAGGTAAAGAGTCATATTTTAATATAATTCACTGTTTGAGAACAAGTCGAATAAAAGAATTTTGTGATAGGGAAAGCCAAAATACGATTAATTTTCATAATTCTATTGACTGTTAAAGTGTTTTAAAACCCATTTTTACATTGTCAATTAAAAATGATTAACTCATTAATCATTTCCTTTAGTAAATATTTATTTGTTTTTGGTTCATTATTTGAAGGCCTATTGGGTAATTTTCATAGCTTTCAAAATTGACTCCCCATATTGTGAGGAATATATGTAACTATAACAGGAGAGACTGAGTTAGTAATTACTGGGTAATAAATGAAATTGGACCAAGAGAAATGTTTTGTAACCAGTATGAAAGCCGAATTATCATTGGTTTGGACCAGATATGCCAATTTATCAAGTTTTCATGCATTAATGAAATTCTATGATTATAAATTTACAATTTTTTTAATATTGTCAAGAAGAATGTAAATAAATTTTCAGACTCAAAAAGATGACAAAGGCCTGATGATGGTTGTGGAAGCAGATGGAGAAAACTTTTCAGTTGGAGAGAAACAGCTGGTGTGTTTGGCAAGAGCTCTTTTGAGAAGGAACAAGGTGATTTCCCAATACTCTGTGAGCTGTGCTTTGGAAATCTAAAGGGAGACAATGGATGTTATCCATTGACCACATTCACAGTATTTGAATATACCATCCACTCACTTCTTCAGACAATACTGCTACTCCTGGACTATACTTTTTACCCAATTCTGTGCAAAACTAGTATCAGCCACAATGGAAAACTATATCATCATTAATGCTACAGCCCAAACAGTTTTTGGGCCTTTTCAACAGTTCTTTTCTGTTCTTCTCTGTCTTTCACTAGTTGTATCCATGTATTCTTTCAAAGTCTCCTGAAATCCTTTTTGAGTCCAGCCATATCTTTGTTGACCTCTTTCTTGGATTCTTATCCATTTTCTTCCTCCTGGTTTTTTCTTTATAATAATTATTTTGGGATTCTCTTGTCAGCCATTCTTTCTAAATGACTAATGCATCTTCTTATATTCCTGGTAAAAATATTATTCCTAAAAATTGTTGCAGTTATTTTCTTTTGTTCTCTGATCTTTATTTTCCTTTTTATATATTCCTACACTTTCCCAAATATTTTCCTGTCTCACATTCACTCTTTATTTTCAAGGTTAATGTTTTGGACCCATTCAAAACAACTCATTATTTAATTACAAAAATCGTCATTTTTTCATATAATCACATATCCTTCTCCAAAAAATTCCTACCTATGGGTTTCTTCTAATTATTTTGTGTTTAAAAATATTCTGTATTGCAAAGTAGGCGAAGTTCCCTGACTTTGGATGATTATTTATTTCTTTATGCACTGAGGTTTTCTGCTGCCAACAGATTTAGATATTTGAAACAAAACCCTTTATCCTGGTTGCAACCACTATGCTATGCCACTTACAACATGATTCTTCACCAAATCTCCTGAAAAGTATCTTAAGCTGACTTTAGTGAATATATTTTATTAACATTTTATATTTGTAGTAAATATATACATGATTTATTTTGGTTTTTTCTAATTCTCCCCAGACTTAATATTTGTTAGCAGTTGGTTTATAAGAATAAGAGAATCTTATTTTGCTTTATTGCTGTGCTTATTTTTGAAATCCTTGTCCATTGGTACCTTGGCTAACAAGTGACCCTGCTAACAAATTTTTTCGCTAATAAAGATGTTTTTTACTGGTTTTGGACCTGGCTGATAAATTTGGCTAAAGAATGATTTAAGAGGATGCACACTAACACCAAATAGCAAACATGAAAGGCCAGGCCATTCCAGTATCTTATCTTTTCTGTTTCTATGTGTGGCAAAATAACCACATCACATGGGGTCACCTACCAACCCAAATGGGTTGTTTACATTCAATACTGCAAGAAGTGAGATGCCTGATAATATCAAGCTACAGCTAATGAAGATTTCTACTAAAGAAATTTGATTCCAGATCAAATTATCTTTGTTAGCTGAGGTATCACTATATTTATAATTCCCTAAACTAATTTGATTTAGAATTTTCATTCCATTTATGCTTAGATTTTAAAACGTAAATCATGATTAATAAATAGTAAAATTTTAAACATTCAATTTTATCAAAGTGATCAAAGTTTTTATCTTTAGATTTTGATCTTGGATGAAGCCACTGCAAGTGTTGATGTGATGACAGATCGTCTTATACAGATTACAATAAATGATGCTTTTTCTTACTGTACTGTGCTGACCATTGCTCACAGATTGGACACTATACTTTCATATGATCGGATTGTAGTGATGGATAATGGAAGAGTGAGTAAATATTGTCTGCAAATTTATTCTCTGAGTATTGAGTTGGGTATAATTGAATCTATTGACATTGAATGCTACTTGCAAACACATTCAATAGCTTTATACGATTGTATGGATGCCGGTGATCAAAGCTTTTGGGCAGGTTTGAAGAAAAATTTATAATATGCATTTTAGAGAACAGATCAATCACTACTTCATTTGTGATTTCATAAGAATTTGAAATATAATTCTAACTGAAAAATACAAACAATAGATCTTTTTACAAATGTATTAAAACAAGGAACATTGAGGTAAAGCCCCTTGCTTTTGTTTTTCCATTCAAAGGCTGTAAAATATTTATAGAAATAGGTTTTGAAGAAGTAAATTCTTGAAATGATTAATCATCTCAATTTTTTATCTAATTACTACTAACATAGAATAGAAGTAGTCACTGATGGTTGAATTAGTTGTCATTAAAAAACTCATTATTGATCATTCAACATCATCACTCAGACATTAAAAAGGAACCATCAAAAATTACAATGTTGATGGTTTTTGGAGTTCTTTCAATGACAACCAATTACTACTAAGCAGATGTTTTTTTCCATCAGGTATAACTTGGATCCATTTGATGAGCACACTGATTCAGTACTTTGGGATGCACTAGAAAAGGCTCACTTAAAGAGGAAGGTAAAGAGTCATATTTTAATATAATTCACTGTTTGAGAACAAGTCGAATAAAAGAATTTTGTGATAGGGAAAGCCAAAATACGATTAATTTTCATAATTCTATTGACTGTTAAAGTGTTTTAAAACCCATTTTTACATTGTCAATTAAAAATGATTAACTCATTAATCATTTCCTTTAGTAAATATTTATTTGTTTTTGGTTCATTATTTGAAGGCCTATTGGGTAATTTTCATAGCTTTCAAAATTGACTCCCCATATTGTGAGGAATATATGTAACTATAACAGGAGAGACTGAGTTAGTAATTACTGGGTAATAAATGAAATTGGACCAAGAGAAATGTTTTGTAACCAGTATGAAAGCCGAATTATCATTGGTTTGGACCAGATATGCCAATTTATCAAGTTTTCATGCATTAATGAAATTCTATGATTATAAATTTACAATTTTTTTAATATTGTCAAGAAGAATGTAAATAAATTTTCAGACTCAAAAAGATGACAAAGGCCTGATGATGGTTGTGGAAGCANTAATTATTTATTAAATGAATTTATTGAAGAATACTGATTTCCCAGAATTGAAAATCAATTCTCTATCAAATTAATGATTGTTCTGTATGCTCCCAAATTGATCATTATAAGCTGACTTTGTATAAATAGTTACATAGTAGAAAGTGATGGTGCTATGCAATTTTATCATCAATATGGCAAAGTTTTCTTTATAATGGGAGATATTGAGAGAATGCATAGAAATTATTGATTACCTAAAAAGCAAGTGTTTATACTAATGCGTACTTTTGGGATTTAGTATATTATTGTTATTTATTTATGTTATATGCAGTTCATTTTGAAGTACATAATCTTGAGATACATAAGTGAAAAAAATTATTTTTAGATTTATAAATGGTTCATATTGATCTTTGAATTTTTATCCATTGAGAATAAGCTTAGAACTAAAAAAATTCATTATTTTCCTCATATTTTTTATGTAACAAGAGTAAATCTTATTGAAAGTTAGAAGATAGTCATTTCTTTATCATTTGTAATTCTAGAAAAATTAACCAATAATTAATAATAATAAATAATGATAAATTAATAATTAATACTACTGGTACTATCCTTGAAAATTTGTATTGGATTTTTTCTCAGGTGGTTGAATTTGATAAACCAGATGTACTAAGGAAAAGAGAAGATTCTATCTTCAGATCCATGCTGGATGCAATGGGAATTCAGTCCAGCAGAGAACTGTTATAAGTGGGCTATGATTTTTTAAAGTTAATTGATCATTTCTTAAGTAAGCAGTGGCAACAAGAATGATTATTTCGTGAAAACCATCCAACAACTTTTAGCTAAAAGTGAATCCAGCTTTAGGTAGAAAATTTTTGTTTCCATCTAATAATTTTGATACTGCATTAAGTATACTTGATAATACGTTAATTTATGAGGAAAAATAGACATTTTATGCAATAAACTTTCTTCTTTGCTCCCTTTTATAAACTAGCTATTTTGGTTGAGATATATTGGATGTTACCTGTGTTTGTCAAGTTTAAGGAGTGTGTACTCAAATCATGAGGCTCATATACTGATGGAATTAAGAATACCAAATATCAAGAAATTCAGTCTGAGTCACCTTAAATAATTTGTATAGATGGCAAGCATTGAGTGTATGTATACTGAAATTTATATGCTTCTCTCTCTCTCTTTTAATTACTTTTAGGAAGATTTCCCAAGTAGTTATCTGATAATCATCCCTGACCTATAATCATTCTAGATCAATATCAAATATTTTAGTTGAAGTACTCAAAATGAAAATTTTAAATTACAGTTAGATTAAGGCAGATTCCTGAAGTTAAATATTCAAGCATAGTTCAGATAAGCAAGGTATGGATATTTTGATAGTCATGAAAAGAACCACAGGTATTAAATTATAAGTATTTTGATTTGAATGGTTTACTGTATTCTTTTAATATTTACTGATATAGTCAACTTATTTTAAATTATGAAACCTTACAGCTGAAAGGAATTGAATGCAAAATTATGAATTAAAGAAAAGGTGAAGCCTCTACTTCTCAGATGTTTGAAATATTAGCCTTGTCAGTTATTCAGCGATGCTCTCCTCTTGTTTCCCTGGATGGTGCATTCTGAGGTTGGTAAATTTAAGAGTATTCAAAGGGCACTTAATGCCATGTATAATTATGTAGGAAATATATTAATTTCCCATTTTGGCAGTATTTGTCCATCAAATTTCCTCTCTGCCTGCAGAGGATGTAGAACTTAAGACCTAAAAAACAGATTCCATCTACTTATTTCACTGAAAACTAAATTGGTCCAAGGAATATTGTTATTTAATTTCAACTAAATATCAGGTGTATCATGTTGCTGCATCCAACATACATGCTCTTTAATTCTTGTGCAATTTTATGTTATTTACCATTAATGTCTTAGAAATTCTTGAAGAAACTGAATGGTCAAATTTTCAAATATCAGGTATGAATCATATATAAGTCTCTAGCAGAACTTGCTGTTTCAGCTGTTGCAGTTTGTGTAGTATTTTGGACTTCATTGACTTCCTGAGTACTGCTCTTTTATTGGGGTTTAACATAACTATTTAATTACTAATAGTTTATTCCATGTGTTCTATGATCTAATTACCCCTTCAATGAATTGATTTTATGAACCCTGTTTTTTTTTCTTCATTTCCATGCCTTATAAGTGTTCATCAGTCATTTCGAAAATAACTCCAGACAATGTGTAATCTATTCTGATGTACTACATCATGGTGCGATGTGTATCTAACTCTTTGAAAACTGTTTGTCCTGCTTAATTTTGTGAATTAAAACATTTAACTATCTCTCTGATCTCCAATAAAAATCTCGATTTAAAAGATTGTTCATAATTTGCTTAACATTACATGTTGCTGAATAAGGGGCTAATGCCTGTACAACCTATAAAGATAATCTACATATCTTTAAAACTGGTGCAAAGAGGCACTATTCTCATGAAATCAGGAGTTATTGGCTTTCAACCATAATTTTCATCATTTATATATGTACGCACCTCTTCAATGTCGTAGCTGTAATAATAGTTGTATTCATTGTTACGTTCATATTTTGGATGCCGGAAAATGAGTGCTGTATTTACATTTATCACTTTTCTCTCCAAACATCCATTAGAGAGGCTACAGAAATTCATAATTATCGTTGTGTATGACGGATACCCGCCCGTTCTCCTTATGTTATGTGATCGCTAAATGATAAATAAACATTCTCCTTTTGAACTACGCTGTGTAGAATGTGAAATGTGTCATGATTCTTTGCATTTACTATTTCGAACTTTAAACTCGTCGAACCAATTTACTAATCCATGGGATTCATCTGTTTCCAGTCATCTAATTCGTGTTCATTCGGAGAATATAATGTTGAAGTATATCTTAAAGAGAATTGTGAGAGGGAGGAAACTCGCTTAAAAGTTACTGAGTAGAATATCGAGGCGGCTGATGATTTGAATTAATTCTCTAAAGTGGTCCTCAAATTCTTCCTCTCGCTAACAATCACTATTTCTATTAGGCAATTTCATGGTATCCTATCATTCGCAAATATCAAGCGCAACTCTTTGCTTTCGCGCTAAATTTTGATTTTTGATGTCTAAAGGCTCACATCACCGCAACTCATATCTTATTTTATCGATTTATAGAAAAAATAAACGTAGAATTTATAGCAATGAAAAATCTACCATTCGATCAAAACAGAAAACCTTTCAACGCGATACCCAACGTGAGGAATACTTTAGCAGATAAAGAATTTGATAGATAAATAAAGTATACCATTCAGACTCTGCTATAAAGTATCAATGCTCATTGGAGTAGTCGGTCATCAGCCCGAAGGGTTGTTGGATCCTCAACTTCTTAACGTCCTTAACCATTACCTACCAAAAGCTCTGAAGAAAATAAGGCGTAGAAGCACCTGCCTGAGAGCGGCAGACTTTATGGGCAGCCAAAGATATATTTTTGTTTAATTTGATAAAACTTCGATGCAGTCGAGAATCACTGCTTTGAAAACTTTGCTTAACAATTACTGAGGAAAATGTTACTCAGATTATTCAAGAAAATTGTATGCGGATTAAGGGCAGCAATTATACCATTGCATTCAGGCGGGGGCGGGGTCTTCATATTGTGCACCATGAGGATGATGGTAGTTGGCCATAGCTGTCTTCAAATTAAATTGTGCAATAGATAGCAAATATTTGGTTAAGCCATCTTGCATGAATACGTTGAATCAAGGTATTTGAAAAGCGTTGTAGTAGTAGTAGTATCATTAAAAGTGCTTCGACTGCTTAGGTTGTTTCCCACATGAGCCCCCACCGGGAATCGAACCCGGGACCGCTTTCGCCGAAGTCGAACGCGTTGCCCACTTGGCTTTCCGGGAGCCCTATCTGAAAAGGTGTGTCAATATTGATGCCGCTGATCTAAAATAACTTCCTTCCGAATTAAATTTAAAAATATAATACAAAGTATAGATTATCATTGTATGAACGAAATAATCAAACTACAGATAGAGTGAGACAGTAATCTGAGATTACGGAATCTGATTTTCCTCTTGTCGGAGATATGGGGAGGAGAGTTCTAGAGCAGACGTGCCCATTGGGCACGTCTGCTCGTTGGGCACTGCCCAACCCGCGGCGCATGCGGCCCTCACAGCCTATTCGTGCGGCCCACGTAGCGTAATATTAATCACGGAAATTTTCTATAAATAATATTGACAAATTAATGACGTTTTTTCCCTTAAAATTCCTTCAGTTACGGGCCGTTTTTTAGAGATAGAAGTTCTTTCTACCGGAAATGTGTATTCACTTAAAAAAGTGTATATTTTTATTTTCATATTTAAAGTATAATTATTTTTAATAATCCCATTATTTGGGAAATGTCACGAAAATGCTATGGCACATTTCTGGTTGATGGGAATTTGAATTCTGAGACGGACAATCTTGAGATTCGGCAAATTGGTAAACACATCCGCGTACTCCTGGCGGAAGCGGAAAAAGTTAAATTTTTCGAAATATTTTTTGTTAGAAGCAGTGATCTTTAAAAGCATCTATCCATTTTTATCCAAATAATTATGAAAATTATACAAAAAAAATTGAAATTGAAGAAGTATTGGAAGATTTCTGGAAGAAATCGAGTTCCCGGGCATTTATAAAATAAAAAGTTACCCGAGTAGCTCAAAACCCGAGTATTTTGGATTTCCTTTTCATAGCCATCTTTCCGGTCCAATGCATGCATTCGCGACGTGACATGTAGTACGAGGAAGTTGTCTTATATAAAATATACTCAGCTCGTGTACTTTTGATAGCAGTTAATATTTTTATGCAATTGACAATCAAAAAGGACCGTGGCTAATTTTTTTACCTCGTGGTATTAACATATATTTTTTATTTATAAATAGATAATTAATCGGAAATCGGAGACACTGTCTGAAACAAGTAAACAACAAAAAATATGCTGTATTAATTGCCATTTTGTCACTGGAATTTGAGAATAGATTTCAAGATTTCAGAAAAACCAATTGTATTTCAGTATATTTGTTACTTCATTTACTGTTGACATTAACACGTTGACGGCGAACTTGCAAATGGAATCTGTAGAGTTGCAATCAGATATGTAGATTCGAAAAAAATTCATTCAAGTGACTCTATTGGACTTTTATAAGTTGTATGTACTTCCCTAAAGAAAAATACCCGGCACTTCAGGAATATGCGGCACTTCAGGAACATTTGGTATGAAGCATACCAAAAATAAAATTAGAACAAAAATTTCACATGAGCTTTTTTTATCTTTAGTTTTGTTAATATAAGGGTTTCCTAAATAAAGGGGTCCTTACTGGCCCGCGCTCCTGAGAAAATTTGTAATGCGGCGTTACGGCACCAAAAGGTTGGACATTTCCCAAAATTTTTTCACCAAAAGGTTGGACCTGTTCTAGAGAAAAGGATGGTTTGAGTCTGGCTCTTGGGTCCTTCTTCGGATTCGGGCCATGATCGGACCTCATGTAAGTGGAACAGTTTACAAAAAAATACTAGCACTAAATAGGCATTATTCGGCTGCAATAGGACTTTCATGTTTCACTTTAAAAATTCTTCTAATTTCAACGAAATAAAAACTCGGAAACAAAATGCGTTCCATTTTGTTTCTCCTACAGCGACTAAACAATCAGAATGTTCGTTTTCTTGTTCATACATCCAGCGAGTCCAAAACACTCTTTACCAATATTCATATTAACTTTTCGTTAAGCGTTCCCATTATATTATCTCGTAATTAAGAAAGTATTTGGTGCTTTCCCTGTAAATTGGATGAAAATTTCTTCATCTACTTAGTTAATCTATTTTCATATGCAATCTAAGATTATAATTGGTATATTTTCCTAGACATGAATTCCTTTTAACTCTATGAGGGCACGGCAGAAATGCATGATAATACGGATGCACAAATAGTGGTAACATTCTGAGTAACTTACGATATAATTTTCACTCAGCGAAAGAGCATTAAACCAAAAGACGCCATTTTAACTTATCATTAAATTGTTACGGCACACTCTCCAAGAAGTTTATTTTCAAGATAAGTGAGAGCAGCGTAATGAATTACACGGATGATGTAGCGTCCACATCTTATTCAAGGCTCTAACTAAACAGTCATTATCGCACTGCATATAATCCGTTCTGGGAACATTTCCGCCCCGAGCGGGTCCGCTGACTTCGAGCGCTCGGTTCGCAAGGAGTTTCCAAAGACAAACATAAATGAAAGGGACTTGGAATTCCCAATTGCTGCGTCAATGGTCAGGAGAGCCTCGATACAGCAACTCCTTCACTCTCCCATATGACTCAATGCCCCATCACCCTTTTCTCAGCTCATTTGCCAGGCCTAGGGGCGACCTACGGCTCTCAAACACCTTTCAACTCCCTCCATTGCTCTTTGGACTCGCGATGACATAAGGAAGTTTCTCGTGAGTGTACGGAAGTGACCTTGAAAAGTGTTGCTTAATTAGGGGTGACGGTTGTTATTCCCTACGAAGTTAAGTTGGCGGAATTCACCCACCTGATGCGAAACTCGCGGAAGTTTTGACAACAGGTATCACCATAAATGAGGACGTGTCAGGTCGGGAAAACACCTTTTATTTCTAGAAAAAAGATTTTTTTGGGAAGGAACATTTTCCAACTTCATAATGGAGGCTTAATCATTCTGCTCTCGAATACTAATGCGCACCCAAAGTCATGGAGTTTTCCGAATATCTGAATCACGTTCTAAAAAAGAAATTTACAAATAACTTCACCTCTACCGCTATACATTTGGGCTTATTCATTTGATAAATGAGTTGTCTAAAACAGTCTTCCGGAATTCTGCCGTTACAGAAGATCAAATGATATTCCTACTTTCGCTGAGATAATATCGAGTAGAGTAAAAGGAATCTTTAGGGTAAATAAAAATGGACGAAAAGACCTTGTTTTCTGTTTAGTAAAATTAAATTTAGTAGATGAGTCTAAATTAGAATCACTACGGAGTGCTTCTATGGTACCTAAGGGGACGGATACACCAAGAGCCGTGGGAAATTTTTTAGATTAACGTCATTTTATGAAAGGTATTTTAGAATTGAATATCATAATATTTTAAAGAAAATATTTTATATCGATATAATTTTAGACACGCATACACGTGTGAAAGTAGCTGTTGAACCCTACATCTGTATGTAAAATTTTCAGCCCGAAGGCCTGTTGGGACTTCATCCACTCTACCATTAGCTACGGAGAGCTAGGAGAGGGACATGAGACTTATTAGGGAGGGTGGAAGAGTGAGGTAGTTTACTCTTGCTTTCCACACTAAACCAGAATTCTATAAGAGGAACAAGTCCACATAAGTGAAGCATAATGACTCCACGGGTAACATTTTTCGTAACACTCCATAGGGAGAAACCTCTATTAACGCCATTATTCAGTACCACTCACCTCAATAGCTTTCATATCAATACAGTCATGAAAAAAACTGAGACAGAAGTGAATGAAAGTAAATTTTTTCTCTATCCCGTACCGAAAGAAAAATGAAAAACACCCTGCAACTTATCTCTATTTAAAAAATTAACATGGAATCTCTGTGTGAATTTGGTTAGCGCTTGATAGGTTTTCAATCAGATAGGTGTTCAAGTAAAGTCTTGTAGTTCTTGATCCTAAGCCATTATGGAATTTGATGTATGACATTGAGAAATAAGAGTATGTTCTCCGACAAAAATTGCTAGTTGTGGCTTAAAGACACTTCACTCATTTCTGTAAAGATGAAGCGAACTAACCAGAAACAGCAAGGTTCTTATTGAGGAAATTTAGTTACATTGCATAATCCTTCACCCACACCATTTAAGGCAATTAAGTCGACGGAGATATTTAGGACAGCTAAATAACAAGTTAGCGAAATGGTGGGTAAAACGGGCTTCTTAAGCCCTCAGTTGCCCGTCTGAGTGATGAATAGCTGTATTGCTGTATTCTTCCCTTCCTCCATTTAAACCGTGTTGGAAATCACGTAAGCATTCAGACCTGAGGCAGGAGTGCAACAAAAGCGTCATCTTCTAATTGAAGCTCGGGAAAGGGCGGACGGCATGGCCACCTCGTGGTCGCCTCGTTCAGCCTGCACGAATGAACGAATGACTTTCGCTGAGGTGTCTACGTGAGAATGTTGACATTTTTTCGCGCGAAAGATTAATTTCGATCTGATTAAATCAGTTTGGACCTAAGATATAATCTAAGATTGTTCGAAAGGAAGGCCATTATCAAATATCAGTCTCCATCCGATTTCAAGTGGTACCATCTGATTTCAAGTACTTTCAAGTCGTTAATTCATGTCTTATCGGGTACTAGGAAAGACTAAATATGCGTTTAAATAAAAAATGGGCGTTTTGCTAAAATGTTGCGAAACAAAAAATGCCATTGCATGAGTACAAAGGTCGATCGCGTGAAATTATCTGAGTAGGGTTACATAATTCTTGATTGCTAGAGTAGAAAGGGTATCTTACAGCTGCATTTCGCCGAGTACCACCCATTTTTAGTTAATTCGCTGCAGAAAGGTTTTTCATATATTTTTAATTAGAAGATGAATATGATATTTCTTCAATTGTCCAATAAATTAAAATATTATCATATTATAGCCGATCTCTGAGTAGAGTTAAGTTGTATTGTATGTATATACCTATCTCAAAGGAAGAATTAAAGGAAATAATATGGAGGTATTTTTACATAATTTCTTTAAACGAATAATCTTTTGTGCTCTAAAATATGAAATGAAAATGTTCAGATGAATTAAGATTGGATTTTATTTATTTTATTTGATTTTACTCGATAATTTACGGAAATTCTGGAAAGGCTTACACATATTTAAAGATGTGATTTCAAGAAATACGTTCCAAAAGATCTCGTTGCTAATGAAAATTTTTAAAGAGTATTCCTATAGTCCGCTAAATCCGAGAGTTAGAAATTAATTGATAATAGGCTACTTGTGTTAACTTACATAGGATACTTGCAACAATAATGTAACTCTTTAGTTAGAGACGTATTATTCTTAAATTTCTTAAGCGTGTAACTTCTTAAATTTTGAAGTCTGGGAGGGTGTGGGTGGGGGGGAGCAAAAAGATTATTTAACGTTGTATTTATTTTTCAACCGAAGGAAACATCCTTAACTGATCCATTGGGGATGGTGGTGTGATCAGAAGTTATCACCTTGATCTACATTAGCACATAAGGTTAATTTTTATTGCACAGTGCTACTTTATTGAATGAGTCTTTCTTAATGGAAAATATTTTCCTTATTGGAAATGATCGTTTCTAAGTTAAATAATATGAGCGTTAGATAGTGAGATGATATAACGCATTTAATTCGCTCGTCGGAGGAAATAACAAATTATAGCCAGAGAAAAAATAACCCTTCGCTTGCAAAAAGAAAATATCTATCTGCAAGTGACCAAAAAACCGAAAATTAGCATTCTTGCAGCGATCGAGGGTTCCAGAGGAAAACGCCGATCACCGAGAAAAAGATTTGTATACAAACAAGAATCGGTGTTGCTCACTATTTTGAAATCTAGCTGAAGTGAAAATGTCCCACTTCGTGACATTCGGAGGCAAGGGTTGGCCAAGCGTGATATTGAAAGAGAAAATGAGCAAGTGAAGGAGATATACATGTTTGATGCTTATTCAAGCGCACGGAAAAATGTTATGGAAAAAGCATTAGAATGTATCAATTGATGGTCAATATCATGATGAAATTCGAGTGAAATCAGTTATTGCGATTGGGTTTATAAAAGGATCAAATGAAAACCATTTACCCTATTTCCCAATATCAGCAGAAATTTAATAGAAACCAGAAAAATATATATATTATTCAAAAGAATATACTGCATACTGATATTTTAATAGATCGCAACAGGATAGAAATGGAGAATAAATTGCTCAAGAATGTTTTTTCCGTCTTAAATTTAATTGGTTTCTATTCCTCGTTCGATAATTCATAACGTCGCATATTACTTATCAGTTCTAAAGTCCAGTCTGTAACTTTTTTCTTGAAATGTCGATTATGAATTTACTTATAATTCAAAAGGAAAACATATAGTTTCAAGGTTAAATAATGAAGCATTCTTCTTTTCTCTTCTTTTAGAGTTTCTCTTGTCGTATTATCGTGACATTAATTCTTTTACCTAGCCATGAAACCTTAAGGAAGATGGAAAACAAATTTTCAGATAAAAATATGCCCTAAGTTGTAAGTAAACGCCATCATTTTAAGTATCTTATTTCCAACATCCTTTGTACTGCTTCAGACGTCGATATATATTAGGAAATAAAATTCCATTTTTTAAATTCTTTTTCATAAAGTAACCAGTGAGAGGACATACGAAGGAAGATATAAAAAACTTAAACTTAGTTATCAAAACTGCCATAGTCCCTGTGGTTTGTTCCGTTGTGGAAAGATGAATTTCATATGGATATTAGGTAAATTAGCTATTCAATTAATTGTAAAAAAATAACAAGGTGGACCTTGATTTAACCCTAGAAATTCATGTCCACCTGAAAGATTATAAAATTAATTAACATGCCTATATTTCATAAATACTTAATAGAAGCCAAACGTAATGTAACCCTAGCCTAAGGAATCGATTACTTAAGGGTAATAACAATCTCAAAATCCAAATATCTCCCAAAGGTAACGAAACGGAAGATAAGATTAAATCTAATTAAAATATTATTAAATTTTTATTACTTACGCGTAAATATATCCTATTATGTGGCCCAATAATAGCATATTTAAGAAAAGGGTTGTGTAATTTTATTTTCTTGGAGCAGAAATCTCTTGTGTAATTTTATTTTCTCGGAGCAAAGTATTTCGCAAGACAAACCGAAAAAATACACAAGCTCATAGAAGTCTTTGAAAATGAGTCAAATCGTTTGAGTTCTTCCATTGTTTTTGAGACTTGTGACTAACAAAAACAAATTATTCATTTCGCGATAAAAGTTTCCGTCGGGAGAGACGCGTTTCTTTCGTTATCTATGCATTCGTAAAAGAAAAAAAATACGATTCTTGGAATCGCTGTCGTATATCATCCGGAATTTAAGATAAGAACTTACCTCTGCTTTGAGAGATGACCTGTGTGCATCAATTCCGTGAACTTTGGATTTCCCAAATTCAATTCAAAGCCCGCCGCAGCGCAAACTGAAAGAAAAAAGTCAATCCACGTTACGAACGCGTGGGACGGATGAGAAATTGGGTGAGAGATAAAGAGTTAGAAGATATGTTCGAAAGTATTCGTTTTATTTATCTTCGTAAATCGGCCTTGATTGTCTTTTACCTCACTGGTTGCCAAGTCTGTTAGTTACGATAATTTTCTCAAACTCTGTTGACCTGTTAGTCAATTCATCTGTAACACACAAAAGTTACACGTATCTGAAACTTTGGTTATCCTTTCGTGAGGTTAAAGATTGAGGTACATCAATTAGCAGTTTTGTATTAAGGCAATGGAATCAGATTTTACGTTCGAATAGGGAATAGGCACTTAGTTATTATTGCCTGTAATTAAAAGAGAATGAGGTTTGGTTATTCATAAAAATGAATCACTAGTTAAATAAAACTTGCATCTTGTGATTTCTATACTAAAGGTCAGTTCCATATTTCTATAAAAATTTCAAATCCGATTTCAACATAATATCCCCATCAATGGGGAATTTCATCAAAATTGACTAATTGTATATAGTTACTGGTTACAAGCTCAAATATTTTCTATATATTTAATTTCTTAAAGAAACTCTCTATAACTTCCCTTGGTATAATTCTGGATATATTAAAAATGACCAAAATCAGTGCCAACGTTAATTTTTTATAACGTATTTGAAGATATTTGAACGATTTAATCCTCGATAAATAACTTTTCTTTTCTGATTGAGTAGCCTTTCTTATAAGGAAGGCCATAGCTTTTCAACATCATACGGAAATCGGATATCCTCTAATTCCCATCTGAATCCATTCCTATTCATTTTTATTATAATTAGAAACATTCTGTATTGTTCGAAACTCTCTTCCTACTATGCGATACGCAAAAAAATAGATTTCTTATTTCACTGACGATGTTTAAGTTACACGCGTGGAAGCGACTCAGAATTTTTTTCCCATTCTACTTATCTAGATTTTTCGTTACTACCATAAAAATTTCAATTTGAATTCAGGATAATCTAAATAAGAAATATTCTCCATTTGTTCCCAACATTTTTCCATTTAACATTAACGTGACTAAAATTATATTTCTCTATTACTTTCAGAAAATATTGTAGGACTCGTCTTTTCCTTCGTTCTTCATACGATACCATATGATTGCTGAGGACCGTAAGAGTATCTGTACTCTCCGTAAGGATTGGGAAAAAAATTAACAGGTTCAAATACCGTGTTTCCAGTGAACTTTCTGGTTTTCATCAACGACGGCAAGGATGCTGGTTTCGGTGAAAGCCACAACAGCAGCGAAGTACTGCATTGTAAGGATTTACTCCAACAACTGTGAGTGATGGCCGTTCTTTTCTTTCTTCATTACTTTTAGAATTTGATCCGTAGTTTGTTTAAATCGCTTTTAGGAAATAACTGTATTTATTTATTCCTCATTTCCGAGTTTCATAAACTTTTGACATACATGCTCGAATATACTATAATCGACACAATCTGATTTTAAAGAAAATGGTATGGAATATCGAGAGATGTTTGTACTTAGGTCAAAATGTCAGCGGAAACAATGGAAAATTGACAAAATCTCTGCGATCAACTCCTGTAAACAACACATTGGATACATTAATGGTATGTTTTGACTAGTTTAGCAATGTCATCTCTCTGGTAAAACATAGTGAGATTCTACTCCGTAACATCGGTAAGAGTTATTCTGCCAAGAGACAGGAAATGTCTTCGGACTTGTGAAGGAACCGAATAGTTATGAACTGTAATGAGCTCAAACAGAATTCGGTGGTGTAATGGTGAGCGTGTCAGCCTAGCAACGCCCGACTAACGGATTCAAATCCTGGTTAGGACATAGTTGTTTGTTATCGTAACTTGTGAAAGGTTAATCGTAAGACTGGTCTCTCAAAATGAAAATTCGCCCAATAAAGTCGTCATTATTTATTATTATTATTATTAATTCTTTGAGGAGGAATTTCGTTAAGGTCGTGTTACTTGACAAAAGCATGAGCTTTATTATCGGATTGAAACGATTAAATTCGATAGTCGGATCATAAATCTAATTCGATCGATTCTACGCAAAGACGATGCCAAATTCAGCTTTAATGAAATTTGATGTTCAAATGTGATTGATGCAATTTCATAGGAATTATCACTAATTTATCGTTCTTCGAGCTTAAACAAGTTTCGAAATGTGGTAACTTGAACTTGATGCAACTAATGCTCCGCAGTTAATTTCTTCGAAAGGAAACAGTTGCGTTAAAATTAATATCAAATTTCCGGATTAAATATAAACGCAGTAGAAATTCTCTCCGCGAACGAGACGCGATAACATGCAAAACAACGCTCTCAGGCGCTAACGGAAGCACGTTCTGAAATTACACCCCCTGCCAAACACCGGCTCGCAGGACATTGATGTAGAGCATTGACAACTTACTTGTGGGAATGAAATTTATCTTGAAAGCCGATATAGGTTTGAGCTGTGATGTCATCCAAAAAGGTAAGTTTTTATCGTTTATGTATGTAAATCACAGCGAATGTGTGGAAGACAGGGAGAATAGGCTCATTGAATTTTTCGAAAAAATTATTACAGAGCGTCTTCTAATAGTTTACTATCTATCTGTCGGAAACCTAATTTTTCGAACCTTTCTCAACCAGTGAAATTATCGTAATGAATCGGACGATTCGCTAGCTTTATCAAGCATACCGTTCATTTTTAACCAGTGGAAGAACACGAGAAAGTATTTTCACTCTTGAATAAATAAACACTCAGACAAGATTTTATATTCGCCTATATTTTCGCAATTTGCTCTCTCTTTTTTGAAGCTTGCCATTTCTTTGCAACCGAGAGACGCGTCTAAGGAAAAAATTTACATTTACGAAGACGTCGTTGTAGAAAGCTATAAGTGTATTTGTAAATGACTGAAGTGTCGAAGAGAGGCGTTGAATCTCGCATGGTGTGTTTACATAAGATGCCCACTCAAACTTGAACACTACGAAAACCTGTCCTTTGCGACAACCGCAGGAGATGTGAAAAATTCCTGTTACTTTCAGACGAAGTTGTGTCTTACACTCGTAAGTTTACGTTTATCAAATTCTCTCCATAGAGACCGAATTTCGAATTAAAAATGACTTTTAGCGAGGAAAAACCTCTTAATATAATGGCGTTATATGTACCACTAACTACTCAATAAAATAGAGAAAGGCAATGGTGGCAATTAATATTATGTTTTTCGTATAGGTCTAAGCCATTCTATTACATTTGATCCCAAAGTTGAATAATTTTTAACTGAATACTATCCAATTTAATTATAGTTCGTGCATTCATACAATCTACAGCCTCTTGCCATCACAATAGTCCTTTATAACTTTTCATGCATACATCTCATGCATCGATGCCAATTTATTTATTTTTTTAAATGTCGCTAGATGCACCTTGAGAAGTAGGTAAGAAGACGCTAAACTCAGACATTATATCATAAGAAGGGAAAATTCACTAGATTTGGCGTCTAAATCGTTAAATTTGCAACTATGGTCTCTTGCCACAGATATACCTATAAACCTCTCCACACACAAAAATTAATGAATATTTTATTCGGGATTTCATTCGCCACACACAATAGGCGTTTACTTCTACTAGTTTTTAATTTACTGGCGCTCTCATTCTCTTCCTAAGCTTTATCCGTCATTTTGTTTCCATAATTGGTTTGGTGGCAGTTGGTTGAAGGACAGCCGGTCGATTGGACTACCCGTCGCTAGACTTTTTGTCGCTGAGACATTTGGTCCCCTACTGGAAATTCCTGTCGGTCGCGACTAAAATGACGTCTTTCGACCAGCATGAAGTATCCCTTTCATACTTAATTCTTGCTAAGCAGCCTTTCTTATAGTCTATTTTCATTCGTTACCCATTCAGTACTGGTTATGTTCCGGTCCCGAAAATGCCATATACGGCGGCGTGGGAGTCGATGCAATGACCACGTGTATCCCACTGTAAATACCGCCGGTTTATTCGTGTTTCTGCAGGCATCCCGAAGTTCCACCACCGTAAAACAAATATATATGAATCATGCATCTTGTGGGAATGTGATGCTTAAAATGTCGTGGCAAGGGCATAATTTGATGAATTTAATCTTGGGAATTCAGCACATATCGCCTTTTCTTCGTCACAATTTTCGATTAATGGCTGCTTATTAAAATAATATAAATCCATGTCCGGCTGAAATTCATCATCCTTAATGCTGATAGGATCGACAATCCCTCAACCATTAAGCAGCAAAAGCTTTGGAGGGGAAATGAGGCTTACCAGGAAAGATGAGGAGTGAGGTAGTCTGACAATACTTTTCTCACTGACACTATACGTAGATGGCCCTCAACAGTGACAAGATGAGCGCTATTCATCGGCATCACTCATTCCTCAATAGCTTTCATATTATCTCAGTCAGGATCAAGAACGAGTAAAAAATAAATGAAGATCTTTTTTTCAGTAAAGAGAAAGGTAAATGAAGAATATTGTGTAAACGCACAAATGTGGGAAAGGATGGCACGTAAGGGTACACCCTCGCCACATTTTTCGGTATAATTTTAAATACAACTGTAAATAAAAAATTTACGGCACCTTTAATGTTTTAGGCAAATCACTGCAACAACCACAAAGGTTTTACTACCGGTGAATATACCAAAGATGAGCGTTAAAGAGGTGAAGAAAATTATCGTTAATTAAATCCAATGACTTGTCATGTCGACATCTCTTCCGATGAAAAGGACTCCTGTCTTACGCGTACCGATGTCAATGCTCATCGGATACGTTACTCAAGTCATTTAAAAGTATAATTTCGAGATTCATTTTTACAAAAAATTTCCTTCGAGATTTTTTCTCTCGCCAACTCTAAAAAGAAAATCGACTTCGCGTATTTCTATTTTTCGTGACACAAAAGCGGTCGTTCGCTTCGAAAGCGGCCACAAGATAATTTTGGTAAACAGTTGCCAGACATCTTCCGAGAAGGAAAAAACGGTAGTCCATGTAACTAGAAATATGGAGAGGTGAACTTTAAAGCCCTCAGAGATAAGACTTTTACGAAAACGTTTTGCGTTGCCTAAACGAACAAATATTGAATGATAGCTTTCATGGACGTCATCAAAAAAATGCCCGTTGTTATTTACACTTTCCATTTGCTGTTTTCGGCGAAACAAGACCTCAAATATTTTTATCTGTCACGAATTTCGAGAAACATACACGATACATTTTTAAAACTGTTCCTGATATTTATAATCCATAGGAATACATTTATAAGAATATTGCCATCAGTTTCTCAGACATCTCTCGATAATATTTTAGTTATTATAAATAATGAATTAAATTAAGTAAAATACCCGGTTGGCATGACCGGCATGTGTTAGAAGTGAATTTCTATTTCACTATAATTGAAACAAATTATTTTATAAGTTACCCTACTAACATATGTTAAACAAAATCATCATTTGTAATTATTTTAATTATGCTATCTAAAGTTGTAAGTAACAAGTACGTTTTGCTGGGCAAGAAGGTGAAATAGTAAAGAAATTTAAGTATCATTATTCAATATTATCGAAAAGAAAATCTTTGAAAAGGAATTCTTGATTAACGTCATGAGTATCACAGATCTCATTACGATGTTCTCTCTCAAGAAAAAAAGATTCTTCGTTGCTAATTGGTCTTGCCCATGCTAGCAAGGGAAAGGATTCAGGAAGTTAACAAGCGAAGGACGAAGTAAACGGATCATTGACCCTAAACTTACGAGTCATTTATGAAGAGAAAGATTTATTTTTTCTTAAATCCTTCACTCATCATCAGAGTTGAAAAACGAAGATAAAAATACAATGATTTGGAACAATGTTGTGTAATATTTCCGAATATTATTACCCAATGATACTTAATTGTATCATGTCTCAATAAGTGAGAAGAAAATGAATTGACTAAATTGACAAATTTTATCGCTCTTAAAAATTATCATTTGATTTTCAACGTTCATAATTAATTTTGTGAAACTTTAGTTTTATGAAAATGACAATTCTCCAAAAAATGTTTACTGAGATCCTTCGATTGATTTACGAAATATCATCCAATAAACTATTCTAATATTAGTTATCTAAAACTTTCTCACAATTCGTCTGCAATCCACATAGAAATAAGGAAATAACTTTGGCTGATTTTGAAATATATATATATAAGGCTCACAATTTTTTACAAAAATAGGAGAGGATCGAGATGAGAGCTCTGTGAAACACATGCTTTCCTGGGAAAAAAGATGGTTTGGCTTTGTACAATAACTTACCAATAAACTCTGTCCATAATATGTATGCATGTATGTCTGGTTCAAAAAATGTCGCTCTTTATAGTTCATATGCGAGAATTATTGACGCAAGAACGGGTTTCGTACACAAATTAAAAATTACATGACCGTTGCTCGTTTCTCCTAACTAAGTTTTTTCGATTTCAATGAAAATCCGACTCGTAACATTGCCGCCATTCCCTCAAGACTATAGCAACTAACTATAGCAGAACCACCTTTTAATGAAATTCAGGGGAATTCAGCGAATAATTAAGTCCAATTTTCCACATTCTTGTCGATCTGAGATGTCGACAATTCTGTTTACTTAGTCTCAATGGTGAAATTACTATCTATAAAGCAGTGTTACACTATTTCAAGGGACATAGACTCCAAAGTTGTTCTATCCTTGTTCTCTAACTCCTAGTTCTATCGCGAAAAATTTCGTGCTTTATCTTTAGAAGGGCTCCAACCTCCAAGGGCGCCGGCCCAGTAACCTTTTGAGGAAAAAACAATTCTGTAAAACTAGAAAAAACACGTGAAAAGCGTATGATTCAAGAGCACCAACAAGGAAAAATAGGGAATCCGATGGCTGTTATGTAAGGAATATTTGTGCAATCCCTTTGTTAGCGAAGCAAAGTTAAGAAATCGCTCTATAGCAATAAAAAACGACGTGAATTTATTACAGGAAAAATCTGAAAGTTAATGAGTGTATAACACTCATATCCATTCAGTTCAGTGCCTCTTTTTACTCGACGCTTTCCTAGGGAATCTTCCCTTCTTATCGAATGCGTTATATTTATTTCATGATTACTTACTAAAATATATTATAAATACAAAGTTTGTGGTAATTTATTTATAGAAACCCCTCCTTCAATTCGTTGAGCTTATCCTCAACACTCGACCCCAAAATTCACATCATCTGCATCTCCAACGACATGAATCTAAAAAATTGTAATTTTTCTGAAAAAAAACGTTATTTCCCCGGAATTCACCATAATTTGAAGCGAAAAGTATATGTAAGATATCGATATATAATTAAAATCCGCCGAGTAAGGACAAAAAATGTAAGTCCACACCTACAGGTCTTCCTTCGTAATTGAATCCAGTGAATCGTGATTTCTAAATTTTAGATTTTTTCAAGAAGAAAGTTGCAAAGAATTCGTTTTTCTTCAGAATTAATTATATTCGTGTGATTTATTTCCCTTCATTCCCCGGAATTCAATCCATTTTTCCCCTTATTTTCATAAATACCATTTTGGAAAAAATATATCCACCACTTTCATCGCAAATTATTTCTCAGCAGAAAAGCGAAGGTATTCTCGTGGAACTGTAACCACAACATTTCTCGTTAATCTTAAGAATGGTTGATCGGTCACGTGATATATTCACCACGATCATTTACCAGCGTGCAATAAATCCTCTCCGATGAATCAATCTTGGTATCATCATCTCTTGAATATCTAACTAAATGCTAGTTATTATATACACTCAATGATTCTAACAGAAATTAGTCTCGTTAGAATCTCATTGGACTATATAGACGATATGTTTTAATTTTTTTAGCTTTTTGAAAATTTGAAGCAAATATCATCTTATTCCTTGCCAAATTGGAATAAAATACAATAATTTAATCCAATATCATCAAAAAACAATTTCCACAAACCGATGTACATTTCGCCAGCGATTCTAGCACCTTCAGGGTACGGGTACTTCGGTTTGTGGCGTTTGTTTTTTTTTGTATTGGAGTACTCCGTTTATTGAATTTTAACTTTACTGTCAGTGGTCTGTCTACTTCTAAGTAGGAATAAGATAATATTCTCCACCTCGGAATTTAAACCTGTCGCAAGAAATATGTGGTGGCGAATGTTTATCGCGAGCTCGTAATTTAGTGGGCTAAAAGATTGTAAGAGGGGATAGAAAACGTCATAGATGGATCTCGTCTTGGTCGTCCACGAACATCAATAACTGATAAAAACATTGAAAAGGTAGTATAATAGTATTCGAGAAACATTATATAATAGTATTTGAGAAAATCTTCTTTTCAAAATGAAAACAGTTAAAAAAGTTGAGTACCTCGAGAACATTCACAGCCATTCTACACCATTCTGCAAACTTAACATGACAATTTGAACGAACAAAGCTTGAACTAGCCCTAGAAAACATAATAACGTTTGATGAACTCTAATTTTTTACGCATGCTCCTGAAACTAATGCCTAATCCATGAGACTGAGTAGTTCTTACTCACCAATGCAGAAAACGCACGAATGGGCAAGTCAAATTTCAAATCCATGATGATCGTGACCTGCAAATCCGAGGAATGTTCCCTATCGTCAAAGTTTTCAATTAAATGTTTAAATAAATCTAATTTCCTATAAAGAGGTTTTGACCTCCGTACGTGAACGCGTGTAAAGAAAAGACCCGACAAATGGAAAAATGGTTCATGGACCATCACCGCACAACGCACTGACAATCACGATGTTTTCAGTAAAGCTTAGAATTTCTCTGTAAGAGAATCTACTCTACTCGCCTGATCTATCTCCATGTGATTCTGGAAAAAAAGAGGGTCAGGAGTGTATCAATAGGAACATGTTTTGAATCTGTGGACGCAGCGAACAGAAAAGAGACAGAGATGATGATGGCCATATTAGAAGACGATCTGTAGCATTGCTATCAAAAATATAGAATTCGTATGGAGCGGTATAGGTACCGAGGAAGTATTTACATTGAAAGCAATAAGATTTCTAATCTAAAATAAGTTTTTAAAAAGTTTACATTACAGAGTAGACACCATTCTAAAATTTTTGTGCAAAACGAACTTCGAAAGCAAGAAAAATATTGCTAGTTTTACTTAGAAGAATCTTTCTTGAATGTAAGTTCGCCTATCCGAATGCCCCGATGATCTTTACCAATATTTGCTACGTAAGTCAGTCTCTGTCGAAGGGAAGAAGATTAAAACCTACTATTCATCATTATCAAACAGAGAAATATGAAGTTTTGACCGAGGAAGATTACATTCGGGAAACAGTTCTCATGAAGTCATCTATTTCTATTTTGACTGGACCTCCTGTTTACCTCGGTTACCTCGTAAGCTTTAAGGACTGTAAACAGATGGATACATGGTCACTAAATTTGGCTCCACATCGAAGCATAACATCAATAGATACAAATACATACATTGGAACGTTTAGAGGGAACAGAAAATATCTTAATCGGTGTAAATATTGATTTGATTCGGGCAGTGGCACGACGGAGAAAATTACGCGACGTGAAAGTAATGTTGAGAACTGGCTTGAACTGAATAAAGTAAATTAAATTACTCGTTCTAGAGTGAAGTGAACTAGAATAACTAGTGATGAAATAAGTGTAATTTCGGCATCTCGTAAAAGTCATTATTTGAAGTTAAATAAGTTTTAGCCATGTAATATTCAAATCAGTATAATTTCAGGAAGAAAATATTCATTAACTCAATGGAAAATTCTTCATATTTGGCTCGTAAATAAATTAGTTACGCTAAGGGGTTGGCTATATCAGACGCTCGTAACATGGGTTAAATTTTAACTAATTTATTGCGACAAGAACGTAAAAAAATATCAATATATTGTACAAAATCCGCATGTTGTGGTAGATCAATTTGAGGTTATTGCAAGATTGTGGTTATTTTAACCGATAAACTTGTCGCATTAAAGCAATTTAAATGATGGAATTCCTCCAAGTATTATTTGATCAGTTCAATTTTATAGATTAAATTTCAGTTAGAGCTAGTGGAAAATATTGTTTATTAACAGCATTACTACTCGTTTCTAAAGTCAAATAATATTTTAAATGTGACTTAACTCTGAGTGGAAATTAACGTAGGAAGCCTTAGTGCTTCTTTCTGTCCAATTTGCATCATTCCGTGAGAATTCTCCATTTGATTTGGCAACACATTTTTTCGGAGGTACTCCAGTTCGCTGAAAGCCATACAACAGACGAAAGGTTCACTGTTGCCATTATTTGAAGAGAAATAAATGCTAAAGAGTCAAGCGAATTAGAATCATAAATAGTGCAGGTTCTTGGTGTATTCCCAGAGCTATTTGAGTAGGAATACATTTATATATACATTCTAAATCATGAAACTACACTGCGACTGGTGATTTCTGACGTCAGTGGAAACGTCATTCATTCAATAGGGAAATTTCCGAGCAACTCCAATGGGAAGTTGAATGAAAGTCTATGCCGCGGTTCATTAGAGGAACTGGATTCAACTAGTTTCACTCTTCAGTGGTTTCATTTTATCTTTCTTGGAAGTTTGATAGCCATCTTAGAGTCTATTTGTAATAAACTGAAGCAGAGGAAGCTTTTCAACGAGGAAATTTTCCCACGCTTGTGGTAACGGAATCTATGTCCTAAATGAAACATTCCAAAAGAAGAAATTGGGCTCTATCTCCATGTAAGGAAATGAATTCGTTGAATCACGTATTAAAACTCTCAGGCATACTCATCGGTAAGAATTTCTTTTCTGACTAATACATTATAGTTCCTCGCAAAATTATTTAGAAAATTCCTCAATGCAGTAAAAAATAACAGCCTTCGCTGAGAGTTCATTCAAGAAAAACCGTCATTATTAACATAAATAATCTCTGAAGACGTGGATCTGATATTTTTTGTAATATATAGGAATTAATATTTTTATAAACTCAGAGGGTTGTCCAATGCACGTTTTCAAGTTATTACATTTTCTTCACATTCTACTAATGTTCTTAATCTATGAAACGAAGTTAATTTGGCTATAAAATGAATTTTACAGATTATTACAATAGACCTCTTTCTGTGTTTTCTGAGCCTTATGTCCGAAAATGTCAATGTAAGTTCCGTATCTGACATTGTAAATTTAACCATTTCATAAGACTCTGTAAAAGAAAGAAAATCTTGTGCGATTGTAATTGCCAACATATGTACCTAATGTACAGTATCTAATAATGTTATTTATATGAGGAAGCAAGGGTCAAAAGGAATGTTTGCTCTATATGAACATTAAAGAAGAGATGAACGCCCATTGGGATTCCACAATTGGAAAAATGAATTCAGCTTTGCGGAGCGCATTAACTCTTTCAGTTTATTCTTCATTTAATGCTAGTTTATCTTCATCATCAGAATGACTCGGTTGAATAAATGCTTCTTTTTCTTACTATTCAGTCAAACAACTTCCTTATTATTTTTGCGTGAGAATCAGATGCGGGGGAAACCGGAATAAATTGATCTAATGCATGGTGTTTAATCGCAGGTAAATTTGAAACACTTTGCTCATTACCCACAATTTCTATTTGCCGTCAATGTAGCGCGTAAAAGTCATTTAAAGATTTCAAGCTGATTTATTATATTCCCTTTGACCATTGCGTGATCAGAAGCTTCATTTAGCTGCTTTCCTAACATATCATCGGGACAAATTCCAAGTAGACTGAAGTAGGACCGAAACTCGGTGAATTTCTTTCAAATTGTTTTTATTAACGAAGCAATTCATTAAAAATCTGTGATTTTACCCAGTTGTAATTATTTAATCCCGAAACTAGCTTCTTTATGGAAAGAGCGGGTACCGCGTTCGCCTTTGATGAAAGGTCCTGGGTTCGATTCCCCGTGAGGGCTAATATTTATCGGTGTCCACCTATGCATCGCGATGAATATGGGTAACTATCTGAGGTAAGAGCGGATCCGGTTTAGAAAAGCCAAAACGGCGGCGTGGGAGTCGATGGGCTGACCACGTCACTAAGGTGCCACCTGGCAAAGTCATATCCCTTTAAGATGAATTACCACGGACTTTACCGGCTCATCTATACCAAATTATACAGTAGTAATGATAATCTTCTTCTTCTTAGCATTTATATTCTAGTATATAATTTGATTGGTTGATAATTATGATGATGAAGATGATATTGAAGATGTCAATTGGCTTGGTATTGGGATTGACCGTACTACTAACCGATATCGGGGAGATCGAGCTTCCACCAGGCCAAAACCCGGGACTACTTCCACCGAAGGTGGACGCGCTATCAATCAGATTAAGCAGGAGTCATCACAAGTTTTTCTAATCACGATGGCTTGAGAGCTCTCCCTCTAACTTCTATTATTTGGTAAAAGAAACTGAAGATAAAAGCAGTCCTCAAATTTCTAGTAAAAGTCTCTTCACTTCTCTTACAATGATTTCCATTATATGCTTAGCTCCGTCAAAGCAATTATTAATCAATAAAATTCCTTCGCAATAGTGGTCGCAGATATTGGATTCCTTGATAATTTCTATTGCGGAAAGTACACAATTGTTTGTTAATCGAAGGAAGAAAAATATAACACTGTTATACAAGTGAGTCATTCGATTGTGAGAAAAAATACGAAATCTTGTTCCATAGATGATGCCGGAACGAAAGGGAAAATGAGAGATGACTCAGAGTGAAGTAATGGCTTCCTTCCAATTCTCGTCCAAATCGTTTAACGTTTTTTGATGCATTCTTGCGACGCTATCGATGAAAGCGTCGCAAGAATGGTTTGTACAATACACAGTTTTCCACATGTATGTGAGTAAACACTGTCGCATTTTAAATGCACTAAAACCAAAATGATGGAATAAACGCAATGATGAATCTCAGAAATATCCTGAAAATGAAAAGGAAAAACTATGGATTTACCTTTAGACAATGAGTTAAAATTAATAATATGGTTCCCAGATAGTACGGTGACTGTTCGGTGACCGCTATTTCTGTGAAAAAAGAGATAACTTGGCGACAGTAGATGCTGAGTAATGATATAATAATACACATATAATACACTTATAATACACCTTCAGTCGAGGAGGAACCCAAATCTTTGTTTTTATTTGTATCTATATTTAGTTATATGTATTAGTTTATATTTGCAATATTTTATATACTGTTTGTAATATTATTCTTTTACTCATTTTACTGATTTTTGATTTTGTTTTTAGATTTAAGTTAATTTTTGTAAATTATTTTTAGTTATAAATGTAATAAAATATATTATTAATACCATGTAATCCAAGTACCATACCATACCATGCAGTCCATAATACGTAGTCCATGTAAACCTCCAGAGGATAGGTGGAAGAGAGACTATTTTGGTCTAACCTCGCCGAAAGAATAAATAATAATAATACACTGAGTCAATGACGCCTATTTATTCCGTTATTCCGAAAATGTCCATCGTGAATTTAGGAATCTCCCCTTTTTGCGTGATCACATCCATTGCATTATAATGGTTAAATGTGACTTATCTTGTATATAAATAAGAGATAAGATACGGGCTTCTTTCCGCAGATTAATTCTCTTACCTTTCTTATGGGCCACAGCTTACATATGGTTCGTGTTTTATGAGTAGCATCTCCGAAATCTTGGTAAATCTTTCATTTGATCAGAGAAGATCAAATTTTTTGAGTTTTAAAAAGTAACTGAAAATTTTTTAGGGATCATTTACGATGCTTTCTGATCGCAGTGTTTAATTTCTGAAAAATTAAGCGGACAGTGTAATGTGAAGGTTTTACGACATAAAGGAATCAGGTGGTTAAATTCGACTTCCATTTGTTCAATGACTGATTTTAAAATATCTCGCCAACGGTTAAATGCATACCTTTCGAGTTAATAAGAAAGCAGTCTCATCTCGGCTTGATTGAAAATTGAAGTCATACGTGCAATTTATACGGAAAAATCATCGCATACTGCTATCTCACAAAAGTTGCTCTTTAACCTCATAAAACTAAGGGAATAATTACAAGAATCGACTGTGAAGCATCCTGTATGCGTTTTCAAATGACGCACGCTTTCCAAGAACAGCATTGCAGAGCAAGTATTTTTCAAAGATTGGAGGTTGAATCGAGAAATGCGTTTGTTAAAACAAAGCGATGAGTCACTCAAACTATTATGCAATGGAATAGGAAACACTCGTATACTCATTAAATCATCCCTCAAACACCACGATCACGATGACAGGTTCAATGTCGCAAATAAACGGTCAGGAGTCCAAAACAGCCTTTCCACGAACGTAATTCTTTATTTTTCCTACATATTTGCTTTTCTTAGGAAGAGATCTTTTGATATTTTTCACTTGGGAATTCGTTTCTTCACGAAGAGTTTTGTAACATCATTTTTACTCCGGTCAATAGGTTACCATGTTATATATACATCTATAGCTGACTTTTTTCAGCTCTCGGAAATATTCTTCCTTGAAATTGATAATTTTTTCGGTAAATGGAAAATTTATCGTGGATATGAATTGCTTTGAAATCTCAAGTAGTAATTATTCTGAAATCGTCATCTTATAGGATTTTTAATGTCCATCGACTTCTTTCCGATCATGTTACGGTTACTATTCCGCTAAATCCAAAAAAAAGTATTTATAATTGCTTGAAACCGTGGGAAATATGTCATCGTGCCTTGATTCATGTGGTATTGAAGCGAAATTCGAGAGTCAGCGATTATGATTATGATTATTGGACCCTTTAATGGCGAGGTTTGGCCCGAGGGGGCCTCTCTTCCACCTAACGTCATATCTTATAGTAGATTGGTATTTACTCTTAAAAAAATACAAAAATTAAAATACACAAAAAAACAAAAAGATTTTCTTTCTCACACAGGACTGAGAAATACCCGCGAAAATACAGAGAAAAATAAAAGTTATAGTTAAAACAAAAGGAATTACATATTAATAAAACAAATGTATATTTTCAAGAGTTAAAAATGGAAATCGGCATCCTATGTCATTTACACACTATCCGCCCACAAAAAAGATTGGGCTTTCTTTGCAAACAATTCTACCTGCAAGGAAAAGCTTATTGTCATGTCAGCACCATTATATGTATCTAGTGTGAGTAATTTTTATCTAAACGGATTTTTAAATTAAACGTACAGGGAAAGTTACATAGACTCACATAATCGTATTATTGGCATCAAAATAACGAATAATCTCTAAGAGTAAATGAAGTCTTTCAACATTTAATACCTACAATTATAATCTATAAAACAAAGCTTTTCGGCAGAAATGTTAGGATAATGTATCCAAAAAATTATTATTTTGCTTATCACTCGTTAGAAACACAATACTTTGTATAGGAATTTAACTGTTCTATCATTTAGTTCATATAAATCCTATCATAAATGACAGCAGTAGATAATAATCACACCATTAAAAGGCAATAGCTTGGCTATTAATTCCATTACAAAAAAAATCGTAACAGTAGTTAATCATCCATAAATCCGCTGGTTTGAATGAGAGTGCCTTGGGGATGAGATTCGAAAGAAAATCATGGTGGTTCACGTGTCCTAAAATTTCCATCTGAACGCTCTTTTGTTTACTTCCTGATAATTTACTTCTTCCTTTCCATTGCTAAACAACTCTTGTTTTTGTCTCCGCCTCTGAAACGGGCATCCGTAGAAGAGTGTGGACTTACAGATACACCTTGCTAGACCCCTACTGTGAGTGGCCTACGGTTCATGTAAATGAGAAATTTTTTCTTAGTTTTTCATCATCATATTTTTACAAAATAATCTGAATTACAACATCGGTGGTAGCGGCTAATTTTAAGTATTCGTACATGATTTTATAATTATCACTCATATATAGTTACTACTTACAATGTAGTAAGAAGGAACGCATTATTGCTAGTAGGTCTTTCGATATTTGTTTTAATGTAGGATTTTCTGCTCTTGAATACCCCTTGATTAGGGTTAAATGGTGAGATTTACTACAATGACGCCTAACTTAACCTGAAGATGTATAATTTGTGATACATACTATGTTATTTCACAAATTGATGTCTAAACAAGATTTTCATTTCGCGATATCTAATAATTGAGGGCTAATATCAACTAAACTGGGAAAAGCAACACGCGTGAAAGACTGACTGAACTAATACATATTCTGTGTCATTAAGGCTACGCCAAACTTAGTTTATTATTTATATTCCGAAGAAGTAGACATTGCTCGTCAAGGACGTTTATCAAGGAAAGGTCGGTACTAATTTATGATTTTTTCGCATGCGTTTGTATAAGTAGATTTGCCTGTTAATGAAAGGTGCCAGTAACATAGCAGTTTTAGATTTAATTCCACATTACTTTCATCGACATTTATATATGAGAAATAACTCAAACGTTTTCCATTCTTTTTGATTCAATCGTGATTTCCAATTTTCAGAATTCGCCCATTATTAATTTCCACATAAGATATATTTTTATTTAGAAAAATGTAATTGATTTAAATTTGAAGTTAAATTAGGTATATATTTCTTGAATTGTTTTATTATTTACGCAAAAAAGTTATTAAGGGCGGGAAAATTATGAACGGGTAGATTCAAAAGCTTACGTTTTCAACATTGTTCATGTCGCATATCTTTCATTGCGATTCTTTGCAATTATTTTTATCTTATTTTCATCTGCAAAATCTCTTTATGCATGCATTATCACGATCTCAGAAGCATTCACGTGGAAAAGCGTGCTCTTACTTCACGTCCACATCCTTTCCTCTAACCCTACGAAAATATCTGTCCATGGCAATGCATTTTCTCTCTGGGATTCCCACGAATGGTTTCACCTCTAACTGCCCGAGACTTGTCAGGAAGACCTTCCGTTAATATTTATCCTTTAGCTCCCCATCTGTCCGAGCTTTAATGGAAGACATTTTCCATTCATTATTTCTATGAATTACACACTGTTGACGTCAGTCCCTGACGGAAAGCAGAAATATACTCCTGCTGATAAATTTGAGCAAGAAAGACGTTTTCATTTGGAGTTCTAATCTGTGTTTCTTATTACCCCCAAATCGCCGTGAAAATATCCTTTTCATTCAAATTAGTCAGACACTGCTTCGCTATTTTTAGGTTTCCTATCACTCGGTTTGCCCCGGAAGAACGGGAGATGGTGTTTCACAAATTACGGCGTTTGAAACTCTCTTTTATTAAATGTTAAGGGTTTTTATGGAAGGTAATTTTTTTCAGCATGTAATTATCTTTCATATAATAACCTGTATGTAGCTTGGTTTTTAATATCAGATGTTGACAAGGATCGTTTGGCTCTTGAAATAGATCGCGGTTACATAAAATTCCTTTGGAATTAGACACCCTGCAAGCGTCTTCAACTAGTAATTTTTCATGAGCTTCTGGTGCATAAAAGGGAAAATTACTTTTTGAATTTCTTCATAGCCATATCTTTCGTGACCAACCGTTAACTTATAGATAAGAATTGAAATTATGTTAAGCAACGCTGAAATTTAAGTCACGAAAAATTCCAATGAATGCTTTATTTTCCAAAATAATTCAAAATCTTCAAAACAAAATAATAAACAATAAAAAATAATACAAATAATCATCGAAAAACTCACATATACATATATGGAAAAAATGGCCATTTACTTTTCAATAGTACAAAGTGGTTGTTCACGAACGAGTGAGTTTTTGCAAAAATGTTCAAATGAAAATGCTTTTACACTCATTTATTATTGTTTTAGGAAATTTTAGTGAATATTTAAAGGTAGTAAAAGAATCCCCCTAAATCACGTTTCATTCGTCTGTGTCTACATGTGACAAACAGTGATTCTAGTATCACATAGAGACTCTTGTCCCATTTCGCAATCGTACAGCGTACTTAATTTTACCTTGATAAATTTTATTTTCTACCACTTATCTCAGCCAATTGGCGTAGCTGTGAAATGCTTCTACTCTTTCAATGCAAGTATTACATAAAATATTTACAACAGAATAAGAAAGGGGAAATATAGGAACTCCGAGAGGAAGACTTTTTATGGGGTTACCCTTAATACAAATTTGCATGCAGCATTAAAGAAAATTGTATATACCATAAATTTATTTTAACAAACAAAAATTAGTTGTATTCATTACCACCATAATTCTTCTAGAGCAGAGGTTCTTAACCATGGGTGCACGCACCTCTGGGAGTTCTAGAAGCTTGTTCAGAGGGGCGAGACGTTATGATAAAAAGAAATGGCTTCCTACATATTTGGAGAGACAAAAAAGTGAAATATCATTTGTTCTGACGTTTTTCTCGGAGTTAATTTCAGATCCACTTTTCTTGATAATTTCTCCGTAGTTTATTAAAGAAATTTGTTTTTGGAAGGGTTGCGAGAACCCATTTTGAGAGTTCAGGGGTTGCCAGCTGCAGTGAAGTTCAAGAACAACTATTCTAGGACCTAATTTACCTTAAAATTCTTCATACGAGGTTAAGTGAAAGAGAGGTCAACATGCGTCAAACCACGCTAAGAAAAGGGCCAAACTATCTTTTCAAACACGCTACGCAGTTGTGTTTTAAACTTAAGTCATAGTAACAAGAGGAAAGATATATTGGGGTGGTTTCTCCGCTTAACAGCATATTTTCTATCGGAAGAGAATGTATGCGAATCGGAAAATTAATGAGTGAGAGAAAGTTGAAGTGTAACTTCATCTATAAATCTCCAATGGCTCGCGATATCACATTCCATCATTACTACAAACTCGTACCCAAGATCACGGTCACGTGCAGCTACAGCTCCTCGATCACCGTGATACTCGTAAAGCCAAGGCCATCGTTACCGCAAATCCCACCGTTTCCAACTTCCAGTGTGTATTTACACTTCTTAAATGAAAATAATCCGCAATTACCTTTGAATACATGTGTGAAAGCTATGGCAGCTTGTCAGCCTCTCACTAAATGACGGGTGTTTCTATGCAGGGAAGACATTTGAATCGAGATTTCGCAGCATCTAACTACCATGCCTTTATAAGTAAGTTCAGTTCCACCGTTTTTTGCTGACACATATGATATCTCGTGACATACGTTATCTCCAGAAACCTTGGTCCTCATATTGATGAAATCGTCTACAAATCTCTGAATAGTATATCATAGGTAATGTACTTTCCAGCTCGATTTATTTGTTACAATCACCAAAAGGAACGATTTGTATCCAGAGCTGCGCCTATGAATGCGCCTACTGTGGTAGGCACTATATGTCACCCGGGCGCCGACTTGACACGGACCTTGACACTCAATGACAAAAAATTCACGTGATTTACTTGTGAATTGCAAGAAACTTGATATGATTGTTTATAATGTTGGTGTAAGCAAATAAGTATATTTTAAGAGCAAAATGAAAATATTGCTGCGAGAAACTGAACTCTTGAAATGAGGCGCAAGTACCTTGGATACAAAACAGAATACGGGCAGGCATGGAGGCATAAGGGTTTCGTATGGTATCCTGCGACATATCTGATCATATTTGCTACTACTGGTTCTCAAGATCTTGTAAACTCCTAGGCTGCTGAATTTGGCGTCCCAGATTGTCCCAGACATGTACGGTTGGTGATAATTTAAGCGATTGGGCAGGCTGCGGAAGTGTGGCAATGTTACGGAGGTATCCCTGTGACACCTTTGCTGGGTGCGGCCGAGCATTATCCTGCCGGAGGAGACCTCTTGGAAGCCCTGCCATGAGTACCAAAATATATGGCCGCAGGGTGTTCTGCACATGCACATGGCTAGGCTGTTGCTATCCCAAATTTCACTTCTAAGGGTGACCGACTGTCACATAAGATGGTCCACGAGGCCATTACGCCAGCAGTGGGGTCAGTATGTCCCGCCAAACCAAATGCAGAATTGAGGCAATCACCACGAGGTCTCCAAACTCGAACACGACCATAGTCAGAGCACAAAGAAAATATGGATTCGTCACTAAGAATAACTCGGTGGCAGTCCAGAGAGCTAGTTCACGACACTAATGGAAACGAAGGCGACGGTTGGTGGGTGTAAATAGTAGGACTAGAAATGGGCGCCTTGAGATCAAATTTTCTTCATTCAAGCGCCTGAATATGGTTCGGACAGTCACAGGAGCCTGTACGATGGTGCTACCAGTGTCTGAATAGAGGACAACGAAATCGTTGAATCTGCTCGTGCTTGTCAGAGATTCGAACTATCTTCCCACCAGCTGGTCAGTCGAGGGCGCCCTAAGCCTAGTTGCTGTGTTTGCTTATCTTCATGCATCCGCTGGTCCCAACAAGACCTAATAGTCTGATCAGAACGACCTAGATGGCTATTAGGCCTTGCACATTCCAATAATGCTCAAATTCCAATAATGCTCAAATTCTTTGAACTTTGAAAGGTATAACCTTTTCACTGGTGTAGGAGAGGTATATCCAGAGGTTGAAGAATTTTTCGCAACCAGAAATAACGGACCAATACCTTCGAATGACCTCTGCTATCCCTTTTATAGGCCACGATTGACAGAGTGTTCACGGCTTCTGGTGGAGAGATCATTCTCCTAATCTCGTCACTATACTAATCAATTGATTGTCTGAGATGTAACTGTTTTCCGAGTTTTGCTCCAAAACGATAACTCCTAGGCGCGTGATTTTTATTACCAATGAGTGTATTTCCCCCATCAAATAAATGAGTTTAATGATCCAAACGTGTTGCATCCGGGTACCAAGTTCCCAAGGTCCTGCTCTGTTTCTTTTTATTCCTACTTTGACAATTAGTTTTGTTTGGTTCGATGAAAAAAATATGACTACGTCCACAGAAAAATTCAGTTGAAAAACACGAACGATTTCGAGAAATGAACAAGTACGAGGATAAACAACTTCCACCAAATTGGTTTTGTCCTCTGAATACGGCCTCCGAGGAGATTGTGAATACAAATTTTCTCTTCGGAGACGTAACTAAAAGAAGGCCAGAGTGCCTCAAAACCCCTTGTATCTTCTAGGTTCTTCTCTAGTCGACAGCCTGCCTGACAGTGGATGATCGGATAACGAACACAATCCGTTCTGCAGCGATTTTTTATGTACGAATAATTCGTTAATCGATCACAGATAAGTAGACCTTAAAGGGAAATAGATTAGATCTGAAGACCCAAAAATGTTATGCCTCCATGAAACAATATAAAGATATTTATAAAATTATGTTACTTTATTTAATGAGCTCGCCATGGAGTACGTAAGACTTGCACCTTTATTTTCTGTTATATCCTTTACTGAGAGAATAAAATCATAAATTGCCGGGAGAAAAATTATAAAAGGTTGCACGATAAAATATCAATGTTAAGCTTTGAATTTTCCCTATTCTGTCTTTTCCTTAGTCTGAACTGACTTTTATAAAAGGAGTAGTAAAATATCATGCATTTTCATGTGAATTATATTTTATGCGACATTCGAATCATATATTAATTTCTTTAACTCTAGCAGGCAATGCGGAAGAAGTATCTTGTCTGTTTCCTTACCATAACCTTCTTACAATTAGAATAATTTAGCCTCATGAATCTTCGAATGTAATCAAACTCATGTTATTTTTTAATTCTGCAGTGAGGTTTTTCTGTTTATAAGTTATCAACTCCAAAGCAATGAATAGAAGTTATCGCATTTATATTTAAAATTCTCTCCTCTTTAAATTTACGTGTGGGATTTTTATTCCTTCAATATTACGAATGAATAAATTTCCCTCGGGAGGAGAATGAGAGATTCACATCAATTACCATGTTTGATCTAACTTACAAAGGCGAAGGAAATTTATCGATTCTCTCTTTCGTGGTATTTTGGAGACATTCATCAGAGTGGCAGTTGTTTTTATACTAAGGAATGGAAAAACTATCTCCGAGTTGGTGCACCAACAGTAGAGAAATTTGTGTAGAACGCGATTTCCAATTATGTTAAAGTCCGTGCTCTTTGAATAATTAAATGATGGTTATTAATCTCAAATGTTAAGGCTCCGTATTAATATTGTTGTGGATAGTTTTATTATTATAAAGGGGATAAAAATTAATTTACAGTGTCATTACCTATAGTAATATTTTTGAAATGGGACAATATATTTGGAAGGTTTTGCCACAATGTCTCTTCAGCGCAGTTAACTAAAATCCTGCTCGAAAATGGCTTGTTTTTCTTTTCAGTTCCTTCAATTATTCTTTAAGCAAATTATTTTTATTTATACATTCTTTCGCGCCGAGGAAAAAGCTTCATCTACCTCAGGAGTTTGTGTACCTCTAGTTAAGATCTAAATAGGGCAAACATGAAATTTGGGTGAAAACTCTGTGGTGCCTCGACTTGAGAACCGCTTTACATACGATCCTTTGGAAACACGAACTTCTAATGTTCTCCATTTTGACATCTATATACGAATTTTATTTTGAGATACGAATCGATAAACTGGAAAGTTTATCAATTCGTATATAATAATATAACGGAAAACTATATTTCGTGTTACAAACACTTTCCAGTCATGAACATCGTACAGGAACAAATTAAGTTCGTAAGTCGAGGTATCACTGAAGAGGAAGTCGTCTGTCATGATATTCCTGTCTTTGATTATTACGAATTCGTACATCTCATTGTAGAAATCAGCACCGGAGAGAAAATTTCCAATTGATTGAGTACGATCTATCTTTCATTTCAATGGTTGTCAGACCCTTTCACCGATTCAACAGACATCATTCCCCAACACTTTCCCACTCATTTCAGCTTTTCATTAATGTTTCGAGCAAAATCATTACAATTTTTTTTAGCTCTTCATCGTAGCAGCCTAAAAAACCCCTGCTGCTTTCATTTCTTCATCAACATTATTTTCTCCGATGTCATTTACCGACGTTGAGCTCCGTCATCGAAGAATAATATGACCCACGGGCGGTAGTAATCAAACCATGTTCCCTTCGTCATTCGCGTTCTATTGTTCCCCCGGAGCTTTCTTTCGACCAAGAAAACTGAAATCAGAGTAAACAAAGCCTTGATACATTGTCTGATCTCGGTAGGTATTTCAGACCTTGAAAAGTTTTTGCCGTTGGAAAGTGCAAAATGCTGAGAAATTGCATTTAAGGTCGTTGTTCTGCAACTGTTAATCTTTTTTATGCCGCGAGATACTCAAGGCTATGCTATGTTCACATAGTATTTGATCACATTCGATGAGGAAATTTCGTTAGGCCTTTCTCCTCTATGAGCGCTGATTGGGTGCAAGAGATCGACGGAAAACAAGTTATTTTTTGCTTCGTGTTTCTTTTGTTGACTGTCCATCAATTGTTTGTTGTTAGTTTTCCTGTCGAGTGAGCATGTGCCCAGTAAAATGGAACGCGATGAAGGAAAAACGTCAGCGGTCTCTAAACATCAAAGATAGAAGTCTTAATCTCTTTGGGATAAGTTTAGAGAAGTTGGGAAAGGTAAATATCGGTCATCAACAGATTGTTTACGAAATCGTTTTCCATTAAACGAAATTTAATTTGCAAAACAAATCCAGCAGTAGATATCGCGGTATATATATATAT
>KZ308239.1:1311295-1336048 GCA_000376725.2 Ladona fulva
ATATATATATATATACACTGCTTTTAAAATAATGGTAGCCTACTAACACATCAAATTGGCCAAAACTAAGTTTTAAGGCTAAGTTCCGATATTTTCCCCATTGGAATCTCCTCATAGTTCTATATGTCCCGATTTTTTGTGATAAGAATATGAAAACCCTATTCATATCGTAGCAGCTTTCGTATTATCACGGCCATGATTTGAGAAGAAGTGACGGATGAATTGTATATTTTTTCCTCTAACCTGCACCAAAAGACAAGTGAAGAATTTATCAGACGATGATGGAAAGATCTGTATGATGATATTAAAACAAACGTTCCAGTTTTATATCTTAACTGAATCACCAATGTCCTGAAATGCTCTTCGCGGATTGAGGTGATAAATCCGGAGCTAATCTCGGAAAACCGAGAGATTTCCGCTGCCTTCTTAATAACTACTTACTTCAGTGCCAAACGATTAAATCTGTTCACACAAATTTTTCAAAATTTTCAATTTTTCACACAAAGTTCAAATTTTCATACATCAAATCTCCAACTGCTTGCGAATTCATCGTTTCCAAAATGTTCTCTCTCACTTATTGAATATCTTGAGAGATCCTCATCCCATAAGGAGCGAAAAAAATTAAGGACAATTAAGCAAGCTAATGGTGCCATCTTGGCAGAAGGACGGTTTCAGACGAGTGCCCGCGAGGGCTTCATTTCTCGCGGCAAAGATATCATGTGAGCCGGTTTTCTAGGTCTTTATCCTCCCATTCTTTAACCAATCACATTTCTTTCGGGCAGTTTCTTAACCAGGGTCGCACGAAGTCCGGACGTGCAAAGCTTTCGCGAGGGACGAAAGATGTTTCCATAAAACTGAATATTTTGTAGCATAGTTACGGAAATCAACTATTTAAATAGCTTAAGTTATTCTTTTTCGTAGTTATGCATCATTAACATGGCAGCAAAATATTTTCAAAATCCAAAAATATGTTTGAATTACAATCGGCGAAAAATAAATAAAAAATATTTATGAAAATAAAATCAATCTAAATGCTTTTTTTTCGTTGAAACGTTATAAGAAATGTTTTATTCATATGCATTGATTGCGGGAAGTCATATTTCACTCATACCCTACTGTAAACAAGAACACTTTTTCAATCAGGTGCAGGAACACGTTTTCTAGCGATTCTACAAGCTAAGCCTGTTGTGAACCATCGCTCAACATCTATTCACTCATCTATTAGTAAAGATAATTAAGATTCGTACTATAACTGCGGCCACGAATATTTCAACAGCAAATCGCTTAATAATTGAAAACTCCATACTCATTATGTCATAAATATCAATAAAATACTCGAACTTTATCGAAATCACATCTAATTACTCCGTGAAGGTAATTTAAGGCAAGATTAATTACGATTATGAATTTCCTTGGGAAATGTATAATAAATAGTTCTCAATTTCCATTTGGATACCAAAGAGAAAATCTATAAAATTAGGGGTGATAATGGGCAGAATTTTCCTTTAAATTAGCGGCTTATACCGAGATCTTTTTTTAAAGAGCCCTTAGTATCAACTAATTTGATAACCAATCGGTGTATCGATACGAGAATATTTTTTCTAAATCTGGAAATTTATAAAAAACCACCTTAACTAGTTCATTCGATATCGATGTATGTACTTTGGGTTATTATCCAGTTAAACCGGCTCCATCCTGTCGTTAAAAGCAAATATTTGTTCTAAAAGATGTTTTCTTTAAGTTATCTTTCCTCAGTCGCACCTGTTTCCCAATCCAAATTTCCTTTCCTCCTCCTCAAAATGCAGCAGTACAATCAACCGGCATGGCCATATATTTTTCTTTATTTACTCATAACTTGTGCTTGGTTGCGATAGTAGGTGTCTCGGCGTAGCCTCCTTCGTTTAATCGTGAGCAAGCACCAAATTATATGGTCACCGTTTCAACTTCAACATCAACATCCTTCCATACTTTTATGAATCATTAATAAATTCTTTCAGCAGTTCCGGGTTCCACAGTCAGTAGGACTATACAATAATGGAAACAGGAAGTTAATTCCAATTACATCCATTTTAATAATTAATTAACAAATTACCCGGCTAACAAAGGACGAACACAAACGACCATTTCCTAACCGGAAATATTCGACTAGCCTGTATTCGAACCTAGCTTGGGGGCGCTAGCGTGCTGGCACGCTAACCAATCCGCCACCGCTACGCCACACTATCTAAATAGTTGACGATCACATTTAGTATGCTAAAACTTTGAGATTAATATGCTACTTAGACGTGTCGGATATTTCAGCCTAAGTACCATATTAAAACAGCTATCAATAATTTTTTTTTCCACACCTGTCTTGCCAAGTTACTGTCACAGATTTAGGCTGCCGAATGCTCGAAACGCAAAGATCTAATCGAGGAACCATTAGGAATTCTAAAGAAAATGCCTATTTTGTTATGAAATATATAGGAGTTCTAGAGAACTGCAAACCCGCAATTTATCCGACCCTACCCGGGGATATCGGCTGGAGGAGTTGCGTGTCGGGTCGGATCGGCTCCAATAATTACAGCCTTTTAATTCATGAATTTTATTTATTTTATACATACATAAGTGAAATTAATTTAAATACGTACATTTCTTTCTTGAAATATGAAACAGGAATCTTGGCTGTGTAAAAATTTGAGGAAGTATGCAATGGAAAGAACCTAAGTCTTGCTAAACTCTCCATATGGATTAGGATTACCGCGTCTAATCATGAATAATAATAATACTCAATTCAATCCAAACTTGAACACAACCCTAAGACATCGAATTCTGCGGCGCAAAGACGAAACCGAAACAAAGCCAAGAATCTTCATATAATCGGCCCAGATTCAACCCTGCGATAAGGATGTTATTTGTTCGAAAAAATCTTTTATCGCTATCAAGTTATTTGGTTGACTAAATTAATAAGTCTTGCAACTTTAAAAAATAACATTTGATGCAAAACATTAGTCTTTAGACAATATTAAAATAAACATCTTAAGTAAGAAACCAGGAAATGTATGGAATTTTGCGTGTGAGATGCAACAAACGAATAATGGAAGTCGTGTGAAATTTATCTAGGAAAAATGATTCCCAAAACAAGGAATCGTAACGACTGAGAATAGACAGATATAATTAGCTTACATGTTATTTTGAGAGGAAGGTAAGCTGTAATTATGACAATACCTCTCAATTGAAAAGTTATTACTTACGAAAGTTGTGCGTTGCATTAGTTTTAGGCATGTATGTACGAGTACTAAAAATGATGCATATATAAATTACAATACGCTAGAGCAGGATTTCCCAAAGTGTGTTCCGCGGAACACTGGTATTCCACGAAGAGTTTAAGTGTTCCGCGGAAACTTACGAAGAATGATAATTCTTCTTACGAATAATGATAATTTCAGTTTTGAATTAAGAAAAAGTACCCCGCTGATATCATAGAATTGATAAAGTGTTCCGCCGGAGAAAAAGTTTGGGAAACTCTGCGCTAGAGGAAAACCTCATTCATTTATTTCGTGAGCAGTACATAAAAATTGGTTACCTTTAGTTTTTGAAACGTGTGAGACCCAATGAAGCTAAATATTACGAGTTTCGTGTTGGTGTAGAATGATCTGCATATGAATACGTACAGAATTACAGAACCCGAGATATTTAATAACGGCGTAAATTACGAACATTAGATATAATTTAATTAATTAAACAATAGTATAACATCAGTTAACCAAAAAGTTATTTCCCTCGAAAATAATTTTATTCTCTCCAACTCAAAACTGAATTCGATTTCTTGTATTCGCTTGATTAAATTTGATGAGGAAAACACAGGAAGGTACCCGGTCCTTAATTAATGAGACATTGAAGCTACTGAGGTCACGTTGGTGAATGAATTCAATGAAAGCGTTTGATGAAAATTGCATATAAGATTGCAGAATGCATTCAGTTTACATCCGGAAGTACCGTTACAAAATTCAAATTCAAAGGACACTATATTTGTACCATCAACAGGTTCCGGCCTATAGAACGTCCTTGATGATGGCCATCTTACCACTTGAAACAAGCTATTTTGATTATTGAGGATAATATGAATTTTAAGCAAACTGTAGAAGCTTCGAACTTTACCATATTTCTTGGTTATGCATCTTTACATATGAACACCATTTTTGCAAGGTATATTATAGATACTTTCGGAAGTCTTCGTTTTCGTAGTTTTGAAGTTCTCATCCTCTACAGATTCCTTTGTGCTATATTACGCCAAGGAACAATCAACAAGGACAAATTATCAGGTGCTAGTAATAATCATAGCGAAAAGGTTGTAATGAAACATCGGTTTTATATTACATTCCAAGAGTTTAATTCTATGAGTGTCATTATGATTGTAGCTTTTAGAGAGCGACAGTAGTAAAGAGTAATATATTGCTTGCTTTTTAATTTTTCTTTTGCTAGAGAAATTTGAGGTTTAACATGGAATGTATAAACTATATTTGAGATGCAAATTCTGGTGATCATGGCAGAAAATATTATATCTAGGAAGTAATCGAAGTTTAAGAATTATAGTTAAGAATGGAAGCTCCGAAATACGAGGTTCGATATATTATGCGGAGGAACAGCACATTCAAGATAGCAAGTAGAAGCTTCGAATTTTTCCATATCTCTTGATTATGCATATTTTCATATGAACTTATGAGAAAACACGTCGTATATAATTTATTTTGTCTAAATTTAAACTTCTGAATAATAAAACACGGAGAACAGAAAATAGTTCTAGCTAATCCAGATATCAACGCTCTAACTGAGCCAACAGTACATCGATTCGATGGATTTAATACAATTCCTAAAAATATATTCCCGCTTCAGGTACCTAGGTTGTTTTCTAACATACGATGGAAGTATATCAAAACGAACGCAGCTGGTAAATGATGTCTTAACTGCCGCGGCTATTGCATCCCATAAAAATTCCGGAGGGGTTGCTTCACAACCTCTAGAAGAATATTTTTTGAAGGAGACGACTCCGCTTTCCGTGTTCTTTCCTTGTTCCATTCACCGGTTCATTCTGCCTCTGAATCCGTAAATTTTACCGTCAAATTATTTTTCCCTGACTTTCCTCGTAGTCCAGGAGATCGATCCTGTTGTTGGGCAATAGCCACCCTCTAATTAGACGCATTATTCTTATCTCATCAGGAAGAAGTGTGAACCGAGAAATTCCGGGATCAAAGAGCTTGTGTTCCAGGAAAAAACTCCCCAGATGAAATACTCCATTCGTAAGTTATGTCATTATGGGATTGCATCGCGTCAATCAGTATATAATTCTATTCACTGTGAGACTGGAAGTAAATCCATTAGTTTTAAGGTGTTATTTAAATACAGTTACACCTAAAAGCTACAGAAATATTTGTAATACAATATACCTTTTTACCTAAAATTATTAATAAATAATGAAGGTACTGGGTTTTAATCACGCATTTCAAATTCTATAAAAAGATATTTAAAAGTATGTGGGAAAATGTATGTTAGTGTTTAAAGAAATGGACGAGTAAATATTCTTATGAAACCGCGACTCGAACCCGGATCCTCCACTTGCCGGGCGACTGTTATAACCAATTGACTAATCTCGCATAATAATTTTCCTTCATTTTAAGGAGGCTCTTAGGCAAGGCGAGTGTGGTTTCGTTAGTATCGTCCACAGCCATGGTCCTCCCGGAGCAGGGTAGCGAACCTATGGCACGTGTGCAATACGTGGAACTCTAGCGGCACTATCCTTGTTACGTATTAGTCACTTAAAAAATGAAACCCAGAGTAGATAAATGTAAATTCTATTCATTAGTAATTATAATCAAAGATTATTTGCGTCAATTACTACAATTTAATCACACCGATGAAATAATAAAATAGATGACATTAGCACCTCACTTAATGTGTTGGCACCACGTTGGCGCGCAAGTTTTTATATTTATCAAATATAGCACTCTCGTGTCTAGATGGCATCCCTGTCAAGAGTTAACCAGTTTTCAAAGAGAAGTAAAGGAGTACTCCCCCAGGAGTACTAGGATAGTGATTTCCTGGGTTCACGCCATCTCGTGCTTCACCTTCACCTTTCCTTGTAAATTTTTCTTCGATCTTAGGGCTCCTGGATAGTCAAGTGGGCTACGCGATCGACTGCGGTGAAAGCGGTCCCGGGTTCGATTCCCCGCCTACATGCGAGATGACCTTAGCTGTCGAAGCACTTTTAACAATACTTACACTACTACTTTTCTTCGCTTAGTTTCAACATTCATTTGATTAATCAATTTTTATTTTATTCATATTTGCAATCTTCGTTTCATTTTCCAGAATTTTATATTAAAAATTTGTCGATATATTCAGGGGAATTATTTGACTTTTTATTCGCTATCTAAACCGAACACTCACATGTAAGCGCTGATTCCTTTCAATTATAAATTTGCCATTTTAAGAAAAATGTGAAATTAACTTAATGAAGCAGTTAGCATTAAAGGATTGGAATGTCGCGCAATCTTATTAATTTTTTATTGGTAGAAACATTTCCCTTTTGAAATATTACAAATTCTAGAACGAGATAACATAAGGTGTTCGGAATTGTATTTTAATACTTTCTTTTTATTCAAGACCCACCATTGTGGTACTAAGCCTATTCTCTTAGCACTATCTGTTGCGGAAGTATTTTTATATTGATGAAAAATATGAAATGGTAGACAAGATCATTACTTACTGATTTACTTCATTTCGCGACTTCAAATATTCCAGCAAATATTGATTTTTTTCGCGAACGAAAACAATTAGTTATCTAATTTAAATGCTCTCATAATTTTTTAGAATAAATTTTTTAGTAAATTTAAATATTTTAAAGGTAAATTGGACAGCAAATACAATAACACCCATAAAATTATTCTTGCTAAGAGTGAGCTTTATTTTCCTTGCTTACGGAACAGCGTTTCAATGTCTGTCTTTATATTTTTTGTATACTTTGATTCGAGTTCACGTAAATGGACTTGACGGCGTAAATAACCAACATTATAATGTTACCGACTTTCTGATACGGTTATTTTCTTTGAGGGGTCCTAACTGGCCCGCATCGACGATAAAAAATATCTAGAATGGTCCCCGATGCCAAAAAGGCTGAGCAGCCTTTTTCCAAAGATAATTAATATTCCGGCGCTTTAACTCGGAAGTGGTTTTCCCGGAAATATCGTGACAAGGTGTATCAGTGTATTGATAGTGCATATGGTGCATTGTGGTTAAAGCTAGGAAGAATATGCGTCATCTACGACTCACCTGCGACCTCCGCTATTAAAGTGAGAAGGATAGCACTCTCATCTTCTAAGTACTCTAGAAGGCGCTAAGTGGAGTAATTCTTCGAAGATCATCTAACTGAAGAATTACATTTACCTTACCATTATGCGCACCACGGAGATGCGGCACAGGTTTAATCGTAGACAAAGGCAAGATCTTTCAACTTTGGGTGTATCTAATTGACTTTTTTCTAAATTCCAATAAGTGAAAGTGATGGAAATCAGATCGAAGATATTAATAATATTAGCGCATAATTCTTTCGAGGAAATACTCGTATAATACCGTTAAGGAATACTTTCCTCTGATTTGGAAGCAGAGCTAAATTTTACTTCAAACCAATTTCAGCAACAAGTTGCTATCCAGCGTTGTCATATTCTTTTGAAATTTACCGTTCACCGTTTGTAGCATAGTTGCCAATATTCTAGGCGAATTTCCGTCTCCAGAAGTATCTTCTCATTTCAAAACTTTCCGAGGTAAACTAACAGAGATGTATTATCTTACTTCTTATTTCAACCACGCTGTAAAATTCTATCTCTTGTTGATTCTTCCCTCATAGAACGACCCAGGTAGCTTATAAACCCATGAGCTCACTGAAAGTAAACAAAAGTTACATAGGAACTTCACGTGGAGCTACTTTCGAAGCGCGCTTACCAAGAATCCATATCTAGGTAGAAATTTTAACAAGTATCTCAAATCGTAATTATGCCTAAGTATCTTAAATCGTAATTATAATTACTTTATATTTACGCTGAGAATATCTACGATATATTTTTTGCGCATCGTTCTTTATAACAACTTCAGCTTAAACAAATCAAAGCTTCAAATTCTATTCACAGAAACTAGCAATAACTTTCTGGTGTGCTTCATTGGAAACTAAAAGTTTTAATAGTCAATTCAGATCCAAATAAAATTTTTCGAGTCAGCCGATGGCTTGCATTTTCTGTAAACCCAAGGGGGGATTAAGTTGCAGTTTAGAAACGATTCATAAATTCGTTGTATTGTCATCAGTGATGTGATTATTGTTTTTTGACGAAATTTTATTCTGGAATCATCTGTAAGAGACCTAAGGAAAGTTTGGAAAACAGGTTCCGGTGTGCGTAATCCTGGTCGGAAACACCGGCCGCAAGAACGTCCGGTGAAAATTATACAACAGCGACTTATTCTCGGATTCCTTTAGCATGCATAGCAAATATGGTGGTGACTTTGACGCGAGAGCTTACTCAAAATAATTCACGGATGGATTCTCACGGAAAATAGTAAACGTCAGGATATGGGCAAAGGTAAGGTACTAGATATTTTGAAAACGTTCGCATTTCGCTTCCATCTCCTACTGTTTGAAGTTACCTAAAAATTTGTTTCTTGCCATGAATTCGTGGTAATTGTTTTCAAGCATGACTTCGCGGTATCTAGTTTCGTTTAAGGTATACTTTCCTTCATTTGCTAAAAGGAAGTTCGACGATCACATTGAAAATCCTCCGGAAGAGATAGATACGAATAAATTCGTATTTATTCACTCGGTATATTTTTATTTGACCCTTTGATTCTTCTCCCTTTCTTCTTTAAGTTTTCGAAAAGGTATTGATGTATTTATTAGTGATAAATTTTTAAATTGCACCTAATTGCAAATAATTTCCATCAAGATGAGCCACAGTTTTAATTTTACGACCGTTCGCATCCAAAGAGCTGATAAAAGTTTTTGTGAGCCAAAGTGAGAAATCAGTATCTAATTGGATTCTCTCAAATTCCAAGTAAATGGGAGTGTTGCAAGTCACGATGATTTTCCTAGGCAAGGATACAATAGTAATTTCTATTTCTCTATTCGAGAAGAATACTTTCACAGTTCGTGCTCTCAACTCTTCGAAAAGGAAAGGCACAACGATCCTTTTTACAGGATTCAGGAATCTAGATCCTTCGTAGGCTTACTTCTACCTATCGCTCAATTTTTCCGTATGGTTTTTTAAAGCTCGCTTCCTAAATGACGGAAGGAAAATATAATGGTCGATGTATGTGAACAATACGTCGGTGATGAGTGTGTAGGCAGTATAATCGACTAAATACTTCTATAGTATTACCTGCGGTATTTATTTCCAAAAGGAAATCGGCGGTGGATATTTATTTTTTTTTTAATTATAGCTCGTTAGAATAGTATTAACACTGATGAATGAGGAGTTTCGTTAACTAGTGCTTAATATTTTTCAAAATTTACGCTACCGTTGGCAAGTGTTAGGATACTGACTGAATTACTTCCTAGGTGATTCTTTTATTCAACCTCAAAGATTCCTGCTGCATGAGCAATAGTAAATAGGAAGGAGTAATTCTTCTCTAAATGCGACGAAAATTTTTCGAACTTCCCAGCGCAGCGTAACCTCAAAGAAACCACAACTTTGTTATGTAAACACTTCAGTGGACAACTGCGCACCGATAAAAACAACTCGACGTCCACTTTCTCCCGACGAATTGACCGAGAAAGACCTTAGGAACGCGGTACACTTCTAAATTAGACGTCGGACAGAAAAAACTCCTTTCAAGGACGACGTCGAAAATACTTATTTGAGCGATATTTTCCTTTAAAGGATTGAGAGGCTTGGAGTGGAATTCGAACAAGCTTCAGGTTTCATTTGAGTTTTAAAAGAAAATCCGTTAATTTGTAAAAATTTACCGTGGAAAAAATGTGCAATAATTATAGCTTCCCATAATACAGCAAGAATAAGCGTTAATTCTGTATACATGGAAATTAACATTCATAATACCCCAAACTCATAACATAGCTCATTTTCGTACTGAAAAGAGCGGAGAATGGTACGCTACTTGCCTTCCTTCCCAGGATTTAGTTATTTCCGCGAAAAACTTGTTGATTTGGTAATTTCATGAAGATTGTCACTATGTAAGAAACACATTTAAGTAAATTAGTTCGCATTAGAGTTCGAGAAGAGCTCCAAAAAGCCCTTGTTTGCAAACTAACCGTTGTATGACTAATAATAATATTAATAATGACTAACTGAATGACTGAACTGAATAACACTGAATAGTGAGCTTCTTCGAGGATCCAATACTATGATCACGTTTGAGCAATACCGAGGTGAAACTTTTTCGTTAAGAAGCAAGATGTTGTTGGAATGCTCGATCAACTCATGGAATAGAATTGGGCTGTATTTTAAGGTTGGGAAATCGTAAGAGTAAGATACGCATCAAGAGTACGTCAATCTCAAGCTCTTTTCCGCCTCACAGGCCTCTCTCGCATGCACCCATTCAATTCTCCTCTCTGACGTATGTGCAAGAAGGCGGGAAAAACAAGGCAGAGATTCCAACGGTCAAAATCAGTCCACCTCCACGTGGTGCACGCCCTCGCCCCATGTGTTTCCATTATCTTCGATCTCACTCGACCATTCCCTCGAATGCACCGGACACCTTACCTACGCACATCGCTTCACGCCTCCCCTCCGCCCTCCCTCTTCCCCCTCCTCGACCCTTTCCACCTCTCCGGCGCTCCATTCAAGTACTGGTCCTCCCGCGGGGGATCTTCCAGTTGTCTCCGAAGGGTTGTTGAGGTAACGTGGAGTCTTACCGGAGCCAAGGGAGCTTAGAACAGAGTCAAGGAAGAGAGGGTGTCGGGTGTTACCATGGCTCGCCGAGGGCAGCGAAGCTCGGAGGAGACGTCCAATGGAAGGATGGGTCATTACATAGCCCACCTGGAACCAGGATTGCATCTAGCAACTTCCAGCAAGACGGTGCTCACGGAAAAGTAAGGAAGATTATTTTTCTGCTTTGCCCCTAGTGATGGTAGCGATTAATGCACTTGTATTCTGTCCCAAGTTTTCTATTCGGGATTCATGTGGCTAGAAAGGCTAGGTCAATGATGTTTATTTCATCATCTACGCGTCTATGATGGTATCGGGTCCTAATAGAAGCATGGGAATAGAGCTATGTTTATTTTCTCCATGAACGCCAATTAGGGAAAGTGCCATAATCGTTAAACTAATAAAATCTGTGGATTTCAAAGAAAATATTTGCTTAGAGCGCCGAGCATAGGCTGTTCCATTTCTCAGGATGCGAATGCTATATTCGGAAAAATTCTGTTTACTCTGTGTCCCGGCTATCTTTCTACGTATTGGTTAGGCATATTAAATGCAGAGAAACTTATTTAAAATTTGCACTCATTCAGCTATCCGTCAGCTCGTATTATTCTCATGGAAGCTTATATTGAACTGCTATTATAAAATATTAAAATGAATTCCGAAACATAAAATTTAAGATTTTGAACGCTTTAACTTCCCTTAATTCGATTGAAGGCCTTTTATTTCAAACTAAAGGATGAACTCGTTAATACTTGCTCATTACGTTTAACATTATCTAGTGACAGGATTGTCAATGTTTATCAAAGCTTTTAGGAGTTAAGTTTTCCAATTACGCATTTCTTAGAAGAAATATTTAAAAACCTTTAGTGGTATAGCGTAGAAGTGTTTTTCTATTTATCTCCATGATGGAAGACTACCACGAAGTCGAGGCCAAGTTACTGGATTCTATGATATATTGAAAATTATTGGTTATGGCAAAACGTCTTGTACCGTGAATATAGTGTGCGTAATTTTCATGTAATACGTTTGAGAGGGTTTGAATATCAATTTAGAAGATAGTTCGTTCATCGTTTTTGTATAGTCTACTCCCTAGCTTAGGAGTATTATATTTAGCGGCGTCTACCAGAAGTGTTGGCGTTGCAAAAATTTCCCAAAAGTAGGTCTTTGTTTTAACGAGCTTACTCAAAATAATTCACGGATGGATTCTCACGGAAAATAGTAAACGTCAGGATATGGGCAAAGGTAAGGTACTAGATATTTTGAAAACGTTCGCATTTCGCTTCCATCTCCTACTGTTTGAAGTTACCTAAAAATTTGTTTCTTGCCATNCGTTGCAAAAATTTCCCAAAAGTAGGTCTTTGTTTTAACGGAAACTTGTCCGGAAAAACTGTACTTTACTGGGATAGTTAGCGGACTAACGAGCCACGGCATCTGAACTTGTGATCATTTAAGACGATTGGTGAGATTTCTATTAGTTCCCGTCTCTTTAGTGTATATGCGTTGAATGCGAAGCTAGAAAAGAGCAATGAGGGTGACTGGCAGACAGCCCGGAGAAGACGGCTGCTTGGGATTGCGAGCGCGCCATCAGAAGTCTTTCGACTCTTCCGCGTCCACACATTATTTACAAATAATAAGCGCACGCCGCAGAATTCGAATCGCCAAAGCGGCCGATTTATAGCGCTAACGACCAGAATCTCTCTCCGTGTAACACTTTTTTATTGTTAGTTTTGAGAACGGCTAACCGACATGCGCGGAGGTGAATCGAGATGTTTTTTAAGAACAAGAAAATATGTACGTATATTTCCTTTCATTGAGGAGGTAGTACCTAAACCGTCATAGTGGTCTGTGGCATATCTCTCTGACAGTAAGGGGAAGGTTTTAGACGGGCGGACTATAGGACGAGATAACATTTTCCATTAGCATTTCTTTCGCAGTATAATAATAATGTAATATAAATGTTGCAATAACGAACTGACAAAAATAAAAAAAAACGTTTACCCGTACCATATGAAGATCTATTCAGCGACCTAGGTTTCGACGCGTCATCATCAGGCTAATGATGACGCGACGCGTCGAAACCTATGTCACTGAATAAACCTTCATGTGGTATGGATAAACGTTTGTTTTCATTTCTGTCAGTTCGTTATGGCTTCATACCACAAATGTTTGCCCGAGTCTATTGATAGTATATTGTATTAATAAAGGATAATTGAAAATAAAACTAATATAAGTATTCGCAGTATCCTCTCAGAACTAAAGGAGTACTTGGTTTATCCATATTATCATTCTATTATTTCTCAAATTATACTGCGAAATAAATCAATGTAGGACGGCTACCGGATAGCGTAATGGTTAGAGCGTTCGCATCTGGTGAAAGTGGTCGCGAGTTCGATTCCCGGTAGGACCCATGTGAGTGAAATTAGCTTAGCTGCCGAAGTACTTTTAACAATATTACCAATACATAGTTAGATAGGAGCTATTATTTGTGAAGAAATAAAATAACTCTGACTTGAAAACGGCGCCCATCTTATTATTGTCACGCATCTCTCTCGAGTGGTAATCTCTTCTCGAGTGGCGAGGAAATGACATTTTATTTAGAGAATTCATTACACTAGATTTTAATGTTCCCCTAAAAAAAATATGCTAATCTATAAACTTATACTGCAATAAAAGTTCTGGAAAATACCCTTATTTAACTTCTACTTTATCTAATGATTGTTAGTAATTTTGGTCGAAAAATGTCAATTTTCCATGATTTCAAATGTCTTTTGGGAGATTTCCATGGTTAAAAATCCAATTGATAATATATCAATTACGTCAAAGATGATCAATTTTCATAATCGAGCTAGTTAAGATTACTTTAAGGAAACCAATTATCCATCATCTCACTTTGAAGGGGTATGCGATATTGCCATTCGACATCCATCTTATTGCAAGAACGGAGTACTCGGTGCCACGATACATGAATTTAGAATTTTTATTTGTATTGGAAGCATATATTAACTTCCCTTTCGGTTTCCCACTATTTATGAGATTTTGGGGAAACTTTTAGAGAAACGGACGAAACCTGTTGCGTATATGCGGGAGTTCCTCGTTAATAAAAATTCACATCCATCTGCGTCAAGATGTGTATTCACGATGCATCACCATTATCTCGATTCCCTTGTTTCATTTGCAAAATGTCGACGATTTTCGAGAATAATTCAATGATTCCATAAAAATTCAGTGACTAACGGCCCCAACATACACTCCGTCGCCCATGTTGAATTTCTGGGGTCGCTCAGGTATCTGAATGCTCTTTTGAGATAGTCATTCACATAAGATAGGAAAAACATTAAAAATGTTCTCTAAGCAGAATATGGGAAACAATTAAGTGGTTTAGAGAAAGTATATGATACAGGTATACCAAGCCATCCCAAGTCATTTGGGCAAATCTCGATTCTGCGGTTATTATTCTATTATTACTCAAATTATACTTCGAAAGAAAACAACTGCTACCGGATACCGGATAGCGCAATGGTTAGAGCGTTCGCATCTGGTTAAAGTGGTCGAGGGTTCGATTCCCGGTAGGACCAATATGAGCAAAATTAATTTCAAGGCGATGAATTAATATGGGGAGGATGATGACACGGAATATTTTTCTGGACGTCCTATTCAGTCGTTAATACTCAACAGACGTAAAGATAAATTATTTTACGGTAAAGCAGAGCAGGTTTGTACATATTAAAGCAAAGTTATACAGCAGCCCCCTAATGGAAATTTTAGCAGGATAAATAAATATAACTATACATGGGGCGAGTGTTATCTTCAAATTCCCTATCGATTCCTGACGTGTTATGGCCCCCTTGCGTAAGGATAGTTTTTTAGGATGGTAGTCATGGCTGAAGGAAATAAGATAATTCATGTTACTACAGTACTCTGACCTCATAACTGTAATACTCTTGTCTCGTATAATTGGGAATATTGGTATAATAATATTAAATCAATACGAAGGAACCATGAAAATAATTTTAGGAATGTTGACAATCCATCAAGTTAGATAGAAAAACATCTGGCTCGCCGAGGTCAGCGTCACCGAGGACTCATCCGCTGAAGTTATCCCATTCCCTGCAGATGACGAGCGAATCTACTTAAGACCTTGTCCAAGGTCAAAGGTTACTGGGAACTCTCGTTCGGTCGTAAATGTCTGGTTTTCGAACAACTATTTAATCTATACTGACTTACTTAATTTATACTAACGTCTATAAAAGGACGGTAGTATGAATAAAACAAGACGGATTTAATAACCTGAAGATGTTGGATGATTTTCATCCGAAAAAGAAATACTCAGGTTTTGTATTTTTGCAACATTTTTCTAATCAACCGGTTCGGAGTCTCATTTTGAGGTGGCGGAGGATTAAGAAACTAATTTTCTGCTTATAGTGCTAACTGAAAAGTAGTCTCTATGATGATATTTTCCAAGATTGATGTCAGATTTGAGATCACGGCTTATTAAAAGCATAGAATTGAAATTAATAGGTAAAGTTGAAGGATTCTGTCCAAGGATGTACAAAAACAGACACCTTCCTTAGGATTCCCTTTAAATAAAAGGAGTTTTATTATTCTATTCTATTTTTAGTTCTATTTATTTTTTCTTTTTGCTATCATTTGACTAATAATAGGAGGAAAAGATAAAGAAAACAAAGAATATGACAGAAAGACACATTCGGAGATAGTGAGGAATCTAACAGAAAGGAAATAGAAGAGTAAGAACAAAGAAGAAGGATTCTAAATTTATGGTTTCTATTTTTCTATTCGTATTCTTTAAAAATATGTAAGCATTCATATATTTGCTCAGAGAATGGAGCTCGAGTTATCAAATATGTCGCTTGGCCGCAGTCCTCTGCTTACCATTCCTCAACCGTGAATCACCACCACGGATGAAACATAATGGAGCAAACTAAGTGGGAATCTTACATAACATGAACGAAAACGCGACGGAAGGTTTTTAAATTCTTTCTTGTCTTGCTTTGATTCATTATTTCACCGTTTTATTCAGTAAAGATCAAAACTTACAGCCCTGATTTCAAGTAAAAGACTTCCGGTTTCTCACAATCATGTTCTTTCGTGAATCGGTCTTGAAGACTCCGTCTCGAGACATTTTTGGCCTGCCTTTCACATTGTCATTCCATCCTTTCACAGTTGTGTTCAAATCGAGGCAACTCTTTTGGGTGTATTCCATATTTACTTTTTGCCCTAATTCTCTTTCGTACGTCGCATTTCATCTTTCAATTTTAAGTGCTCCCTTGATTTCTTTAAATCTGCTAGGGGGAAATAAAATAAATTAGAAGTTGATAGCTAAATGTTAATAGTGCATTATCACACAAGTGTTTACTGGTAGTAAAATGTAACGCGTATAACAGGTTTTACCCAGGAAATAATGATTATTTGGCATAATTCTAATTATCTTGTCGTCTCTGACTGAATCAAAAAACAGAGAACGAAATTTGCATTTCCTATTTTATCAAATCGCCGGAAAAACTAGTTTAACAGCGTTCCATAGATATTTTACGAGATCAGGCTGGAAAATGAAATTATCTATCTCGATGCGAACAGATTAATTCCTCGAAATCATTAATTTTTGCATGTATTTGTGTTTTTTATGCGTTAATAGAAATTCAATCTACTCAAATAGGGGAAAAACAAAAAGTGACAGAATGTCGTAGTAGTTATTGTTCAGTGAACTGAATGATATGGTGTGAAACTTTAGACTAGGTCGATTGCTTTGGAGAAATAAGAGAATCTGCTAGCTTCCGGACACATCCGGATATAAAGGATGAAACGGGTGGTCTTTTTTCTGAGAAGGGCAGAATGCCCCCACGCCCGGGGCTTCCAAAAAGAATTAACATAACCGGTCTTTGTCGGGCGTCAAATTCAGACCAATGAATCCCTTTTCATCATATCTTCATTTAATTGCTTCTTTTCGTCTAAAATAGCTGGACGATATAGTGTCGTGAATGTCTTTTTCGCCTTGTGATTGTTTCGACAGAATGTTCTGGAAGAAACTTTCTTTTCCCCGCATGGAGACCATAAAATTCGTTTCGCCTGCAAGAAATGAAAATAAGGGAATCATCCTCTCCCTTAAAATTGACTGATACGTTAATTTTTAAGGCAATAAACTACGCTTAGATTATTTGAGCCCCTACGCAGAGTTTATTATAAATGAGATATGGGAACAATTTATCTGGAGTGTAGGAACAAATCTCATTCTCTTATCGTGGAGTTTATCAAAATTTTTTCAGTGGCCGCATCGCATTATTGCAAGTTTGAAACAAACGAAGACTCAAAATTAAAAAGATATATATGGACAACCTCTCATGAATTTACAGCGGTTTGTAGCTAGTATTATTAGCTAATTAGTACATTGATAGGCAAGATATTTTTGCTGCTCTTTGGTCTCGGCCTACGAATGTCTTGGAGGAGGCTCGCGCATGTAGTACGAATACACCATTCATTCACAAATTTACCGATATACCCAATTATTACTACGAGAAAGTGATAGTTTTTGACAGCGTTCAGGATTTGGCAACTTACGGATCAAAGCATTTCCGCTAACGAATTTGATTGCGGAACGAATTATTTTCGATATTGAAGGCATCGCTAAGTTATCCTGTTTTACTTAAAGTGGATTCTTTAATCATTCACAAATCATTTTCATTTCGCATTTAGTTCTTTGATGCCGCCGAAGAAGAAAAATACGTATTTTTTAATGTCATTCCATATCTCTATTCTAAGCATAACTAATTTTTTCGGTCCATCATATGTATAAACGTAAAAAATGAACATTAAGTTATCTTGTACATAGAGATACGGAAACCAAAAACTACCGGTCACAAGAGGAGTCTATCTGGCGCTGAAGTATACTATCACGCGAGATATTTGTCTAGAGATTATGAGATCAAGTCATCGGATAACCAAAGAAATTTCAGAAAATGCCGATTACTGACTTCAAAGCAGTTATAGATAAACCGAAGAGCCGCCTTGATAATACCTTCTCATAATTTTTGTTCAAATTCGTTTGCTCTACATTAAGGTCCAGGTTCATTTATCCCAAATTTATTTTATTGGTTTGATTCTTTTAAAAAATAGTTGACTAATTGGAAAATCAATTGAAGAATTAATATGAGTTATATTGATAGTGATAATCATAAAAGGTTTCGCATTCATTTCCCCGTAATATACTGCGATTTTAATGAAGTGGGAAACCGTAGGGGGGAATACGTAAAATATTTTCACTAGATTTATGCCGATTTGTGCCGAAATCGGTCGTTTTAAATATAACCGATAATTATGTAAACTGTAATTATTCTTGTATTTATATGTCATGGATTATTACACAGTAAAACCTTCCGCAATTGACTTAATTTAATACGTAAAGCTACTTTCAATATTTGCTGCACAACATGCGGTCGCCAAAAGCTTTCCTTTTAACGAGTGGTACCCTAACTATTTACTCAGCCAAATAATACTCGTACCTACATTACTCTGGGGTTGGAGAGCCACAGTTCTGTATATCTTTTTTGGAGAATACACTGTAGTGTTCGATATTTTTTTTTCATTTTTGGTCTTGGGAATATTTCCAATAGATATATATTAAACTCCTGGTTATGTAATTATCATTTAAGTTATCGTTAAAAATGGCAGGAAGGGTCAAAGGATGTGACAGGTTGGAGTTGCTGCGTAGCTACTCAAAGCCATGCACTTCGTAAATATTTATATGTACATACGTGCTATAGCTCTTAATCGTTATTGGATCCCTTCAAGTCAACGAATCAGTCGCTAAAAGCAGTCCTAGTCATTTGTAAAAATAACCAGACAAGAAATAATAATTTTTCGGTATTCCTCCGCTGTTGAAATTATACCTCAATGTATCGCCAAAATATTACCATTTGCATATCTTACGCCAATAAGTCGCACTTTCAAAATTAATTTGCGCAGAGGCCCTCGTCAAAGTCTGGCATTGTTCTCTAATGTTGCGAAGTTAAATTCGAATCCTTTATCTAGTCATTTACCCTCATGTTTCGACATTTAACTTTTCCATCTATTCGAGAAAGTGAAGAAGGGCGTCGATAAAACGTACACCAAACGGGCGCTATTCTCCTGCGCAAATAATGCTTAATCTTTCTTCGATCTTTCAACACACGGTAACGAGTTAGTATTTGCCTAGCCAAGAGAATTTCAGGTTCCCTGTAAGTAACGACGTTTCGATTTTGTTTGACTTATATTCCGCGTTTCCCTTTGCTAGGCTCTAATTGGAGGTCAGTGGAAAATTCCCTTGGGCTCGTTATCTTCAAGTTCTTTCACTGCGCGTGGCGCTTAACACTTGTCCGTGTGGGTCTTTCGGAGAGAAGGTTGCTGACCTGAAGATGTCGCAAAAGATCTCTCCCGCTTATATTTTTGTGCACGCAGGAGAGGTGTTCGGTGAATTTAGAAAGTTTCCTAAACGACCAACAAAGGGTTTATTTTCATTTTCCGGGTCAAAGGAATCGTGTCTGTTGATTTGACTAATTACGCATATTTTGATTAGTCTAAGGAACCCTTGGGAGAGTTTATTTTGCATGTCTGAATTTGCAATAGGCAAGGGATTTGTAATTTTTTTAAGGGATTCTATTTGCTATCTTCCTTTCGTTTTTTTCCTAAAATGAATTTCGTTGTAGAAAGGGTTGAGAATTTATTTTGCAAGAACGTACATTCCCCTTAGGAAAATCAAAGAAACCCAGTGGTATTGTAATATTTACTGAATTTAATGGAAGATAATGCAGCTGGCCATGTTACGAATACAAAATTTGAACTCCAGGAGTATCTTAGGTTTTTCTGAAGTACCTCGCAATTTTGAAGTTTTATATCATAAAACTATATAATAATTATCATATTAGACCAAATAACCCGCCTAAAATCTCTTAAATTCTACCATAAATTTCCTCTTTCGACGAAAGGAATCTCAGGAGTACCTGATTCTATATTGTAATTTTGTCTTATCAAATAAATTTTCGCAAAATGTTTTCTCTCCAAAGACAGCTTCAAGTTATACGAAACATATTGCTTCTACACCTTAGACCCTGCTTTATATGCATCTTAATTAGATATTTAGATATTAATCTTGTTAAAATTTAATAAGCGAGCTGTATGCAAAGAAAGAACCTTGATTTTCTTTGAAACATAATCAGCAGATGCCTGCAAATAATAAAACGGTTATCATATTTCGAGTATAAGACAAGAGAATGTAACAACAAAAGTATATATTTAGCGATTGTGACAGCTATGAAGCATGTTGGTTGGGTGCGTTGGGCCCTGGCGTTGTATTTATATGTCTGAGGCATTCGTTTATGTGTTTGCCGTGCCTTCTTTCAGTCACTCGTTCCAAGTCATGGGTCAACGACTATCCGGCTGGAAACGGAATTGTATGGCTTCTGCCAGAACCATACTCATCCTATATCCTCGTAAAAGAATCAATAGAAGATTTATACCAAGTTACGAAATTTGTCTGCTCCTCTATTCAATCGCCTTTCGCAAGAAAATGTCGTCGTCCTTTTCTTGGATATCATGTTCCGTTTAACAATTTTGCGCGCAAAAATTTCGTGGACCTCCGAACAGTTCGCGTCGAATAATTTCCTAAGGTACTCACGTAACCTTAACTGCTTATCATTCTGAAAGCTTTTTATTTCTAAGACCATAGTAGTAGTTGAAATTCATTAAAATTATTTTCCGATTTTAATTACTTGATTTGAAATCCAAAATATTTGCCGAAAAATATATCTTCAGATTACTCAATTATTGTTTGATGAAATATTTATGCAATACGATTGACTACCGCGCGTAATAAACTTGTTTTGTAATTACAGATTACTGTGGATAGTACATTACGTAAAAGAAGACTGAAAATATTAGTCTCAGCGATCTTTCGCTCCTCTCATATCTCTGTATGCAAAGGTTAAAACTAGTCTGCATTCATTAAAACAATTTTCAAAGAGCAATGCCATAATATCTGGAAAATTCCCGAGTTCTTAAATGAATGAATGGATGGATAATATTTTAAATTGGATAATGCCACTTAATGTTGGAGGATCTCTTATTGATCGTCGAAGTGAAGTCTGTAAATATCGAAACGGATCAACTACTAGTAGCCATCGCAATTTAGCAGATGACTGGATAACCGCGCTGTGTACATCATAATTGAGCTGTGGCTGATCTTCATTCTACCAATCTTTGCGCCTGTTGTGTATTTTAAGTACCCTTCAGGTTTCAAGGTAATGGTTTTATAATTTTGAGGAAGCATTTAATGAAACTCGCTTACTGCCATAAGTCTGATTATTTCCTCTGAATCTGAAATGTCTGGTCCCGCACAGATCTTGTAAATGATTACAACGCCCATTGACTATGAGATTTTTATGAGATGTTCAACGTAATTCATTATCAGAATGTATTTATCAGATTCTGTTTTTTGCTCTAAGTCTTGAAGAAATACATCATTGTTACCTAGCCCTTACTCTACAACAGAAGCGGATATTTTTTTTCCGATAAGCTTGAAGGATTTTTCAGCTGCGCGTCTAGTAATTTCGTGAGAAACGGGGAAGGAAGATGTTCTCAATCTTAGCAATCTCCGCAAAATTGAAGTTCGACAGAGAAGATGAGACGCGTCCTGCAGCTATACATTTTCCTCCGTCAATACGTATCATTATGATCCAATAGAAACCTCGCTAGGTTTGTTTTGTTTGCTATTGCTATTACACCCCAACTATACGCCACTGGCAGGTTGCAGGATCGATGTATAAGTGTAAGTGGCCAACTCACTTTGGGGCGCAAAAATCCGTTCCTATGGTCTTTTAAAGAAGAATCGCGCGGTAGTCTCATCACACAACACTGTTAGCGTCTACCGAATGAAAAGTTTATATTATCATCGATGAGTCTTACCAAGATAGCAGATCGAAGCTGAGATATTGGCCTGGCGTCTGTGATATCTTTTGCGATGCCAGACGTCTGGGTGATTCACTCCTTGCCAACGCGGATTCACATTGGTATGTTGGGTATCCAATCGGTAGGAGACCACTTTCCCCATAGCCTACGCACAAACCTCCTCCTTTAACTGTAAAAGAAAGCTGTACCTTAGGTTTTTCCGTGCTGGATTCGGCACCGTTCTCGTTTAGTCGTTCTCATTAATTATTGCCCATTCTACTTGTATTGCCTTGCTAGAATTGGGGAGCCGCCTACTTATTAACGTTTGAGCTGCATTACGAAGAGAAGTAAATAAAAATTCGAACGAACTACGTGCGAATTTACTCTTCTATCGTCCGCCTAAAAAGAAGAAATCTCAGAATACGCTATTTTTTTACACTAGGAAAGAACTTGGAATGTGTGAAATGTTCGATTTATGGAGAGGGCATAGTTATGAAGATTTTTGGAGTTTATCCACGATTATTCCTAACGGTTTATCGCACGATTTTTCTGATCAAAAATAGTTCTAATAAACCGCACGATCTCGCGGGTGCCTACACGAATCCAATTTGTCATCATATATGTCTTAAAATTCGATTAGGTGGACCACTTTTACATCTGTTGAATTGCGATAATGTGGATAAAAGATTCTCAAACCGGTCTTTTTGGAACCCCGGTGATCTACCGTTATGACCAGGGGTCTGAAAAGGCTTTGCAAGTAAACACTAATAATTAGTTATCTACTGCTGATGGTAATATGATTGTCCATGATTGCGGATAACACGAGGGTTTATGACTCAAGTAATCTTTGAAGTTTGAGAATCCCTGGAGTAGAATAGCATTTCGCAAACTAGCTGCCTCCGCATGACTCAAAGTGACGTGAATGCTCTAAAATTACCTTTGGTAATGTTGTTTATGGAAAATATCATCTGTATGATGATTAAGAATAACTACGAATTATTATTTGCATCAAAGGCGCTCTCGAGATTGTTTCCTACGAATGTTTATTCTGTAATTGTCTTCCATTAATATCAAATAGAAAAAAACTCAGTAACTAAGTAAACTAAGTATTATCAAATATTAAGAATCAATATTATCAAAGTGTTCAATATTTGATATTAATCTAACAGCCGTGTCTCTTCTTTTTTCTTTCCATTTTATTCCATATTTCAACAACGGAATAGTTATTCCTCATATTTGGTCAGAGGTCAAAATTTACACAAATTTTGGAACACTATTCTAGATAATTATAAAATGACGGTCGCGAGGAAGGTAAAAATGCCTGTTTCTAGAGACCCCGAAATAAGTTTGGGTGTAATCAAATCATAAGTACTTTTCGTTAGTATCGCTACGGTAAATATTTATCTACATTGGTTAGTTGTTTGCTCACTAGTTTGAAAATTTTAAATTGGAATATAGAAATAGGAGCGTACCCTTTCTGCATTCCTACGTTATACCATATTTTGCAGTAAAATGACCTTAGCTGCCGAGGCGCCTCCATAAATACATTACTATATCTGTACTTGATTGTATGATCCGAAAACAGCTTAGCATATGACGGGGAAATAAGAGTATTCCGTTGCAACAGCTCACATCTGACTATTTATCGGCATAATTTCCTGAATTGAATATTTTTCCTGAATTTTATATTTTGTATTAAATCGCTTTTACAGAACGGAAGTGTTCGAAGAATTTTTTTCAAACCATGACAACTCACAGCATGGTGCAATATATAATAACTTCTAACTGAAGCAGAATACATGTCTCTAATCTGTACCTAATAGTAATCTCTAATCTAATAATAACTAAGAGTGTTTCCCGCGTAAGACTTCTCGATTGTGTAATCGCTCAGGAAATATGTTAAGGGTTTCCTCAAGACCTTTAAAACTATTTCCGCCTGGATGTTGGATGCTTATTTGTCATGAAAACAATCCCTCTTCTATATTACATTTATGGAGAAAGTAAAAATGTGAAAGTAGCCTAAGGAGATTGCTTGCCTGTTCATGCCATGCCGTTTCAAAATCAGAGGTCCTCTCTTCAGTAGCTTCGCTATGATCCATTCTGACCCAAATCAACAACAGAGTTGAAGTTTACAATGAGGTCATGTCCTTCATTTATGATGACATATTTTGGCCAACGGTTTGAATTGCAGTTTTAGGTTCCTAGAATCGGAATATTTTTATTTAAAAACCAGGATAAACTAAGTAAAAGTGAAAAATAAATTGAAGTGAAGAAGGTGAAAGGAATAAATTTTGTCTAGCTAACTGACGTGACTTTACCGTAAGCGCACAACTTATTCTATTATAGTTTTATTCGTAAAATCCATAAGTAATCGAAGATTACAAACTTTATATCTTTGATGGACCGTTCTTCTGCCTTGTCTTATACTGCCGCAAGGATCCTATTAATTACTTGCTTCTATTTGAAAATTTGACTCTCCTTAATCCTTGAAAAATGTTTAAATTATATAATGTCGGATGCAGTTTTTCTATTTTCTTATTTTCTGAGTTAATTTTTCTAATGTGTCTGTTGCTAAAAAAGTGGATTGAACTTGCTCAATATTTGTATAAAACTGAGTTATGGTGCAGACTCTCCGAGCAACTTCCTGGAATAATTCGCTTAACTTCTATTAAGCAATACCTCCTACGCAGGGATGTAATTTGAACATGTTCCTCATGCATCCTTGGGAAAGACGGACGTTGAAGGAACAATATAAGGAATACCTGCGTGTTTGGGTACTTCAACTCATTTACACTTGCTTCCGAAACGGCTCCGCTGTTATGAAACAGGTATTCCTATCGCCGCCGTCTGAAATGGAAGTGTGGTTAGGAGTTTGAAGAAATGATGCATGATTAAGGATGTCTCTTAGTTTCCAGTGTAA
>KZ308239.1:1339773-1358159 GCA_000376725.2 Ladona fulva
AAAAATAGTCCAAATTCATCCGCATTGAAAATGTTATTGGGCTCATACGCCTTAATCAGCTGCGGGAGGGTAGCGGACCTCCAGATTTCAGCGTCCTCGTGACTAACGGACTCTGATTCTCCACAGAGTTGCTTATAGACCAAACCATGGTGGATTTTGAACCTATCAAGCCAACGTCCTCCCGCCGAGAAATCTTTTATTCCTAACTTAACGGCGACTTCCGCTGCTTTTTCTTTGATGATAGTCCCGTTAAGAGGAATATTACAGGATCTTGTTTGATGGAACCATTCAAGTAGTACTTTTTCCAAGTCCTTATGCTTTGGAGTTTTTACTTTCTTCTTGGAAGATCCGCCACATAAGGTTACTTTTGCCTCAATGTCCTTCCTCTTCTTTAAGATGCCGCTTAACGTGGAAGTTGGGATATCAAGGGAGTGTGCGAACTGTTGCTGCGTAAGATAGGGGTGTTCTCTAGTCATATTTTTTAATAATGGCGAGTTTCTCAGAAATCGAGAGCGGCTTCCTTTGTAAATTTGTTTTCGGCATCTCCACTAAAGCTTCCACTGAAAAGCAATTTTTTAACACGTATAAACAAAGGGATAAATTACAAACTGTTCAATGGTAGTAATGAGACGTACGATTTCCGCTCTTTCTTCAATCTCTCCGCAAGAAGCTCCACACCTCAGAAAACACTGCACTGCCAATCAGCTAAATTCGATATTTTTAGAAATCGAGTTTCCGACCAAANAAATTTCCTCTTTCGACGAAAGGAATCTCAGGAGTACCTGATTCTATATTGTAATTTTGTCTTATCAAATAAATTTTCGCAAAATGTTTTCTCTCCAAAGACAGCTTCAAGTTATACGAAACATATTGCTTCTACACCTTAGACCCTGCTTTATATGCATCTTAATTAGATATTTAGATATTAATCTTGTTAAAATTTAATAAGCGAGCTGTATGCAAAGAAAGAACCTTGATTTTCTTTGAAACATAATCAGCAGATGCCTGCAAATAATAAAACGGTTATCATATTTCGAGTATAAGACAAGAGAATGTAACAACAAAAGTATATATTTAGCGATTGTGACAGCTATGAAGCATGTTGGTTGGGTGCGTTGGGCCCTGGCGTTGTATTTATATGTCTGAGGCATTCGTTTATGTGTTTGCCGTGCCTTCTTTCAGTCACTCGTTCCAAGTCATGGGTCAACGACTATCCGGCTGGAAACGGAATTGTATGGCTTCTGCCAGAACCATACTCATCCTATATCCTCGTAAAAGAATCAATAGAAGATTTATACCAAGTTACGAAATTTGTCTGCTCCTCTATTCAATCGCCTTTCGCAAGAAAATGTCGTCGTCCTTTTCTTGGATATCATGTTCCGTTTAACAATTTTGCGCGCAAAAATTTCGTGGACCTCCGAACAGTTCGCGTCGAATAATTTCCTAAGGTACTCACGTAACCTTAACTGCTTATCATTCTGAAAGCTTTTTATTTCTAAGACCATAGTAGTAGTTGAAATTCATTAAAATTATTTTCCGATTTTAATTACTTGATTTGAAATCCAAAATATTTGCCGAAAAATATATCTTCAGATTACTCAATTATTGTTTGATGAAATATTTATGCAATACGATTGACTACCGCGCGTAATAAACTTGTTTTGTAATTACAGATTACTGTGGATAGTACATTACGTAAAAGAAGACTGAAAATATTAGTCTCAGCGATCTTTCGCTCCTCTCATATCTCTGTATGCAAAGGTTAAAACTAGTCTGCATTCATTAAAACAATTTTCAAAGAGCAATGCCATAATATCTGGAAAATTCCCGAGTTCTTAAATGAATGAATGGATGGATAATATTTTAAATTGGATAATGCCACTTAATGTTGGAGGATCTCTTATTGATCGTCGAAGTGAAGTCTGTAAATATCGAAACGGATCAACTACTAGTAGCCATCGCAATTTAGCAGATGACTGGATAACCGCGCTGTGTACATCATAATTGAGCTGTGGCTGATCTTCATTCTACCAATCTTTGCGCCTGTTGTGTATTTTAAGTACCCTTCAGGTTTCAAGGTAATGGTTTTATAATTTTGAGGAAGCATTTAATGAAACTCGCTTACTGCCATAAGTCTGATTATTTCCTCTGAATCTGAAATGTCTGGTCCCGCACAGATCTTGTAAATGATTACAACGCCCATTGACTATGAGATTTTTATGAGATGTTCAACGTAATTCATTATCAGAATGTATTTATCAGATTCTGTTTTTTGCTCTAAGTCTTGAAGAAATACATCATTGTTACCTAGCCCTTACTCTACAACAGAAGCGGATATTTTTTTTCCGATAAGCTTGAAGGATTTTTCAGCTGCGCGTCTAGTAATTTCGTGAGAAACGGGGAAGGAAGATGTTCTCAATCTTAGCAATCTCCGCAAAATTGAAGTTCGACAGAGAAGATGAGACGCGTCCTGCAGCTATACATTTTCCTCCGTCAATACGTATCATTATGATCCAATAGAAACCTCGCTAGGTTTGTTTTGTTTGCTATTGCTATTACACCCCAACTATACGCCACTGGCAGGTTGCAGGATCGATGTATAAGTGTAAGTGGCCAACTCACTTTGGGGCGCAAAAATCCGTTCCTATGGTCTTTTAAAGAAGAATCGCGCGGTAGTCTCATCACACAACACTGTTAGCGTCTACCGAATGAAAAGTTTATATTATCATCGATGAGTCTTACCAAGATAGCAGATCGAAGCTGAGATATTGGCCTGGCGTCTGTGATATCTTTTGCGATGCCAGACGTCTGGGTGATTCACTCCTTGCCAACGCGGATTCACATTGGTATGTTGGGTATCCAATCGGTAGGAGACCACTTTCCCCATAGCCTACGCACAAACCTCCTCCTTTAACTGTAAAAGAAAGCTGTACCTTAGGTTTTTCCGTGCTGGATTCGGCACCGTTCTCGTTTAGTCGTTCTCATTAATTATTGCCCATTCTACTTGTATTGCCTTGCTAGAATTGGGGAGCCGCCTACTTATTAACGTTTGAGCTGCATTACGAAGAGAAGTAAATAAAAATTCGAACGAACTACGTGCGAATTTACTCTTCTATCGTCCGCCTAAAAAGAAGAAATCTCAGAATACGCTATTTTTTTACACTAGGAAAGAACTTGGAATGTGTGAAATGTTCGATTTATGGAGAGGGCATAGTTATGAAGATTTTTGGAGTTTATCCACGATTATTCCTAACGGTTTATCGCACGATTTTTCTGATCAAAAATAGTTCTAATAAACCGCACGATCTCGCGGGTGCCTACACGAATCCAATTTGTCATCATATATGTCTTAAAATTCGATTAGGTGGACCACTTTTACATCTGTTGAATTGCGATAATGTGGATAAAAGATTCTCAAACCGGTCTTTTTGGAACCCCGGTGATCTACCGTTATGACCAGGGGTCTGAAAAGGCTTTGCAAGTAAACACTAATAATTAGTTATCTACTGCTGATGGTAATATGATTGTCCATGATTGCGGATAACACGAGGGTTTATGACTCAAGTAATCTTCGAAGTTTGAGAATCCCTGGAGTAGAATAGCATTTCGCAAACTAGCTGCCTCCGCATGACTCAAAGTGACGTGAATGCTCTAAAATTACCTTTGGTAATGTTGTTTATGGAAAATATCATCTGTATGATGATTAAGAATAACTACGAATTATTATTTGCATCAAAGGCGCTCTCGAGATTGTTTCCTACGAATGTTTATTCTGTAATTGTCTTCCATTAATATCAAATAGAAAAAAACTCAGTAACTAAGTAAACTAAGTATTATCAAATATTAAGAATCAATATTATCAAAGTGTTCAATATTTGATATTAATCTAACAGCCGTGTCTCTTCTTTTTTCTTTCCATTTTATTCCATATTTCAACAACGGAATAGTTATTCCTCATATTTGGTCAGAGGTCAAAATTTACACAAATTTTGGAACACTATTCTAGATAATTATAAAATGACGGTCGCGAGGAAGGTAAAAATGCCTGTTTCTAGAGACCCCGAAATAAGTTTGGGTGTAATCAAATCATAAGTACTTTTCGTTAGTATCGCTACGGTAAATATTTATCTACAATGGTTAGTTGTTTGCTCACTAGTTTGAAAATTTTAAATTGGAATATAGAAATAGGAGCGTACCCTTTCTGCATTCCTACGTTATACCATATTTTGCAGTAAAATGACCTTAGCTGCCGAGGCGCCTCCATAAATACATTACTATATCTGTACTTGATTGTATGATCCGAAAACAGCTTAGCATATGACGGGGAAATAAGAGTATTCCGTTGCAACAGCTCACATCTGACTATTTATCGGCATAATTTCCTGAATTGAATATTTTTCCTGAATTTTATATTTTGTATTAAATCGCTTTTACAGAACGGAAGTGTTCGAAGAATTTTTTTCAAACCATGACAACTCACAGCATGGTGCAATATATAATAACTTCTAACTGAAGCAGAATACATGTCTCTAATCTGTACCTAATAGTAATCTCTAATCTAATAATAACTAAGAGTGTTTCCCGCGTAAGACTTCTCGATTGTGTAATCGCTCAGGAAATATGTTAAGGGTTTCCTCAAGACCTTTAAAACTATTTCCGCCTGGATGTTGGATGCTTATTTGTCATGAAAACAATCCCTCTTCTATATTACATTTATGGAGAAAGTAAAAATGTGAAAGTAGCCTAAGGAGATTGCTTGCCTGTTCATGCCATGCCGTTTCAAAATCAGAGGTCCTCTCTTCAGTAGCTTCGCTATGATCCATTCTGACCCAAATCAACAACAGAGTTGAAGTTTACAATGAGGTCATGTCCTTCATTTATGATGACATATTTTGGCCAACGGTTTGAATTACAGTTTTAGGTTCCTAGAATCGGAATATTTTTATTTAAAAACCAGGATAAACTAAGTAAAAGTGAAAAATAAATTGAAGTGAAGAAGGTGAAAGGAATAAATTTTGTCTAGCTAACTGACGTGACTTTACCGTAAGCGCACAACTTATTCTATTATAGTTTTATTCGTAAAATCCATAATTAATCGAAGATTACAAACTTTATATCTTTGATGGACCGTTCTTCTGCCTTGTCTTATACTGCCGCAAGGATCCTATTAATTACTTGCTTCTATTTGAAAATTTGACTCTCCTTAATCCTTGAAAAATTTTTAAATTATATAATGTCGGATGCAGTTTTTCTATTTTCTTATTTTCTGAGTTAATTTTTCTAATGTGTCTGTTGCTAAAAAAGTGGATTGAACTTGCTCAATATTTGTATAAAACTGAGTTATGGTGCAGACTCTCCGAGCAACTTCCTGGAATAATTCGCTTAACTTCTATTAAGCAATACCTCCTACGCAGGGATGTAATTTGAACATGTTCCTCATGCATCCTTGGGAAAGACGGACGTTGAAGGAACAATATAAGGAATACCTGCGTGTTTGGGTACTTCAACTCATTTACACTTGCTTCCGAAACGGCTCCGCTGTTATGAAACAGGTATTCCTATCGCCGCCGTCTGAAATGGAAGTGTGGTTAGGAGTTTGAAGAAATGATGCATGATTAAGGATGTCTCTTAGTTTCCAGTGTAACATCATCTCTCAACGTGACTGAAACTAATGATAGTGATTGCAAAGAACTCAAAGCATGTACCGCTGCACATTTTCATCTTTTGTGTTATTATTTGTGTTTAACTCCATCAAGTATGTAGGGAAAGCTTTCAATTTAGTGATAATAATTTTAGGAGACGTAGCGTACAACCTTTTGTTCCTTGTCATCAAAGTGACAGGTGACTTGTTGATTTTAAAATGAGAATATTTTTATATAGGCAATAATGTAACCTTTAGATATGGATATTTGTCTAGAATTTCGTCGGGGTAACCTTTAGCTAGAGATATTGTGGACGAATTTCTGTTGCTGAAAAGTAAAATTTCTCCACAGTTTCGATGAAAATGTCCGCAATTGCTACTTGAAAAGCTATGGAAAGCCGAATGCTATATACAGTAAAACCCGGTTAAGACGTTTTTCAGGGGACCAAGCGAAAATTGCGTTTTAAGCGGGATAACATTATAACCGGGTTGTGTAATGCCGGTTGCCTAACATAATTTTGAAGAATGGTCTGCTTGTCGCACAAAGAGAACCTCTTAGTTACTTGCACAGTTACAAATTCCATTTTATCAGGGAAAAAGGAAAAGAATGGTACTTTTTCATTATACTTATAGTTCATTTATTTGTTCCCCGATGGATTTTCGCAACACCTCTCCTGATACTGTGAATTTTATTATTTGATCGGTTTACATACGAGCAAAATTTACGTACTTGATGCAACCAATGAGGAACGATAACGCACGTTTTTCTTCGTGTCAAAAAATTATGTTATTATTATTAAATAGGAATTTTATTTTACATAACATGCTTTCTTGTGAGCCGAATAATCACAGGGAAAACTTAGGACATTCTTAAAACATCGCGGTTTTGTATACTTCCCGATGTCAAGTGGCCTCAGTTTTTCCGTGCCGTCCGCATTAGCGCACAGAAGCACCGTTAATCTTTCTTTACTGAGTTTTCCTCCATGGCACTTCTCAGTCTTATAAACATAAGACTTATTCGGCATGAGCTTAAAAATAGTCCAAATTCATCCGCATTGAAAATGTTATTGGGCTCATACGCCTTAATCAGCTGCGGGAGGGTAGCGGACCTCCAGATTTCAGCGTCCTCGTGACTAACGGACTCGGATTCTCCACAGATTTGCCTATAGAAACCATGGCGGTTTTTGAACCTATCAAGCCAACCTCCTCACGCCGAGAAATCTTTTATTCCTAACTTAACGGCGACTTTCGCTACTTTTTCTTTGATGATAGTCCCGTTAAGACGAATATTACAGTATCTTGCTTGATGGAACCATTCGAGTAGTACTTTTTCCAAGTCCTTATGCTTTGGAGTTTTTACTTTCTTCTTAGAAGATCCGCCACATAAGGTTACTTTTGCCTCAATGTCCTTCCTCTTCTTTAAGATGCCGCTTAACGTGGAAGTTGGGATGTCAAGGGAGTGTGCGAACTGTTGCTGCGTAAGATGGGGTGTCCTCTCGTCATATTTTTTAATAATGGCGAGTTTCTCAGAAATCGAGAGCGGCTTCCTTTGTAAATTTGTTTTCGGCATCTCCACTAAAACTTCCACTGAAAAGCAATTTTTTAACACGTATAAACAAAGGGATAAACTACAAACTGTTCAATGGTAGTAATGAGACGTACGATTTCCGCTCTTTCCGCAATCTCTCCGCAAGACGCTCCACACCTCAGAAAACACTGCACTGCCAATCAGCTAAATTCGATATTTTTAGAAATCGAGTTTCCGATCAAAGAAACACCCCATAGCGACTTTTTATCTAGCTTTTCGCATGGGACAAGCCGGATAGGGAGATTCTCACCCTATCTTACAATTAGAGGTAAAATCGGCTCCGAAGATGGGATGCGGATTATTCAGTTTCGCCATATCTTCTTTTTCTTCTCAGGAAATAAGTCATCGGAAACATGAGATTCAAAAGGAACCCCCTTAGAACAAGGCAGAAGAGGAGAGATAACGGCGATACAGATTACGTAAAAAATTTTGGTCTATCATATGAGGTGGACATTCTGTTAAAGCGGGTTGTAGCGCATCTGGGGACGGGCAAAACTTTCGTCTTAAGCGGGAAGCAGAGCGTCTTAAGCGATATTTTTACCATATTGATTCGTGTGGTAGGGACCAGGACCGGAGGAAAATCTTTTCTTAAGCGGGATAACGTCTTAAGCGGGTACGTCTTAAACAGGTTTTACTGTATATTTAAATTATAATTAATATTTCTAAGTCTTTTAGTCATTTTCATACTTCTGGCGAATTTTATCTATTGTTAATTAGTGCTAAATGTGTAGGATGTCTTGAATTTGAAGTAGAACAAATAACGGAGATAACCTAAATCTTTTCTCTCTCCCGGATATTTCAAATATTACGAGTTGGTGTGATTTGATACATAAATACCTTCTCAAACGAATATTTCTCGGTAAAATGAGAGAATGAATTACTAGATTAATTTATGTATACAATGGAGTGTCCTTATCCTCTGACGGAATTTTTCCCTTCAATCTATCTTTGTAGAAAATACTGAAAATAGTGAATTATCTTGGGATCCAAACAAAATTTGGAAGTTTTTGAAAGTAGCAATCACTGGTCTTCTGCGTCAATAGCGATGAATCTCGTGCATCAGGCTTCCTTTCATTAATTCTACATTTTATTATTTTATAAATCTAATTTTCCTCTTGTGCGAGATTGATAAATATGATATATTTGAGGAGAAACGCAATTTAATCAGCGTCGGTAGTTTGCGAAAGTTGCGACACATAACTACTTGCAATATATCCGGTTAAGAGTTCTCCACAATTCTTCCGTAAAATTCAATGTCACGACTCAAATTCTCGACAGGAAATGTTAATATCGCCGTTAGGCGTTTCATAGGGGAGAATTGTAACAGAGACTGAACACGAACGTGCTACTTCACCTTTTCTTGTTTGCCAGACTTCTGCGGAATCATCCGAAGGCTGAAGTCAATTGCGCAAGGTTAATTCTGTCTCCGACCTCCTCACTAGAAACTGAAGTTGATTACTTTGGACGTGTCACTCGGTATCTGTCGGATGCAGTCTTAACAGATCTCCAATTACCTAATTCACCTCGTTGAGACCTCATTTCAGCATTTTTAACTTTGCTTTGGATGGAGCTAGTTTTTATTTTACCATCATTCATCATTCGTGGTCTTAGTCTGTGGGGAGGGATTCCTGGTGAACGAAATAAGTATTTTCAATCGCGGCTATTTTTCTTTCTTTGTATGCCTAACTTTTCTTCCACGAGGTTTATGTGATACAAACGCATCTTCAGCAATTTGAAACACGAAATAGTCCGAAATTTTCACAGTCTAGGGTTTCCCTCTTTCACGGAACTCTGGTGTTCCTCGGAAATTTAGTAGATGTTCCGTGAAAATCTGCAATTCTGTTATATCCTGCAACGGCTACAAGAAATTCACCTGCTTATCGATTGAGTTTTATTACCTTCCACAAAAAATGAATAAGGTGTTCCTTTAAAATTTCAGGCCTCACAAAGTGTTCCATCGCGTTAAACGTTTGGGAAACCCAGCCTTACGATTCAATCCAATCAAGATTTGAATTTATATTATAAATCTGAACTAAGGCGAGAATTTGTAAGTTAAAGATGGTAAATAATGTAATACTCTCCTTTATTTCGTAAACTAATATATTCACAGATTTAATTTCAAAACGAGTCAAGGAGAGAGACCAAATAGTGTTGAAGTTTTTCTTAGCTGAAATAACAATACAATCATCAGTAATTTTGTCTGATGTTCAAATTAGGAGATGTTACATTAAATCACCTAACATCAATGGTGCTTAATTTTTAGCTTACCCGACTGTAGAGGGTTAAAGCTGTAACATATTCGTTTTGAATATAGTCACTGAACAATTCGCTTACTAAAACTTTGCTGATCAGTTTCCCCAATTCGCTTTGATGCTTCCTTTCCTGTTAAAGTAGATCGTCGATGGATATCGCTGGATTGTTTCGATGAAATCTCGGTTTAGTTTACGTCTTTCTGTGCTGTGAAACATACTTTTCTTGAAATTCGGAGATGGGCGTAATAGTAACTGGTTGATAGTTCTTAAAAATTGCTGTCAGGAACGCATGGAATCAATTACTCTACTTAAATCGAAGCGCGGTGATTCAGAAAGATAACAAGTGTTACTAATAGTGCTTTCTCAGCAGTCCTCTTCCGTTGGAATTATAAATGAATTCCTGTTCTTGTTGTCTCTTCCAACAATGGATGCACAATTTTTGAATTTTAGCTATTAAGTATTTCCTGCAAATTCATCACGCAGCGCGTGATTCCGGTTCTTTGGGTAGCAAAAAGCTTCACAAGTCAAGGGCAATGAGTATCCTTTCTGAACTTAGACTCTTTGTTCGTGGAGAGTAATGACGGGGAAGCTAGATAGGAAAATTTCTTAAAGACCACTCTTAAGTCTTGAATAATTGCTTAGACTATTCCTATTCTATGTAATTGAAACGTCGACGTTAAGTAAGGATAAATCTCCCTAGTTCTTCCACTTACGATTGTTAGCTATTCTATTAGTCAATAAGGAAGTAAATTGCTAGCGAAATGGATTGTTGAATAATTTTAATCGTATAACACGTATTTACCCGTGATCTGTGTATGATGAAGATTCGAGATTCGAATTTCATTTCTTAAAATTTAGATATTTGTTATATTTTGCTCTCAGATATTTCAATGAATTCATTTTGATGTAATTTGATAGTAATTCCTATATCGGGCATATTTAAACCTTGTATTGACAATGGTTTAACGCACTTTAACGTAAACTTTCAAAAGATGAACAGCGTTCAGCGACTACACCTTTGACCTTTGATAATTTTCTTCTAAAATTTAGAGAACTGAAGCATTTTTCCGTTGTCACAACACCAAATTGATGCAAATAGGAAATATTATCCTTTAGTCCGTTTAGAAATTTAATTTACTTTTTAATAATTTCAATCTTGGAATAGTTAAATAAACATGAAAATTCAGTACGACCAAGCGGTTTAACATGCTGTCTTTCAGTTAAAACGGAATCCGCCCTTGCTTTAATCTACAAACTTTAATAGGAAGGTAAAGCAAAGCTAATTGGGTCTTCCTTCTCTTTTCGTATTCCTGACTGCACAACACTGCTGAACTGTTCCTTTGTCTATCGTTTCTGTCGCCATTTGTACTTTGCTCAATGTCAAGAGTTTATTGGCATCTCTCTTGATAATTGAAATCAGCATTTTGTACGGCTACCAGTTGGCATGAAGCAACAGCTAAAGGCCAACAAGGAAAAGTCTAAAAATTCTCAGAAGTCTTCGAAATGCAAAATAGTAATGATTGGTTCCGACTCGAGGAGCGGAATAAGAATAGATTTTTACACGTGTGAAGAAAGCGAATAGAATAGTTTGCCAATTATTTTTTTCAGATCAATATACCCCACATATGTTGAGAATTTTTCTTGATTTTACCGAACCTTATTATACACATTGGCTTACTCTCGTTTTTCATGCTAAACGCACAGTTTTGTGACTCCATTTTGTTTTACCGAAACTATCTTTTACTATATATTGTCAAAACGAGGAACGGGGAAACCTCTTTCAACCATTAGACTGCGCACAATTTCGGAATTTTTCCTACCACATCCTAAAACTTGTTTATTAGATTAGCAGATGTTTTTAGTTGTAATTGAACCATTTTTCATCTAAATGATGTGAAAATTTTTTATTTAGCCTCGTATTATTATGGCTTATCTACTATGTGCATGTAACCAAGACCATATTTCACGAAACAAAGAAAAAAGTCCAAAACCGTCAACAGACGATGGAAGCAGTTTAAAGGGTTAAAGAAATGAATTTGTATGCCGTAATGATCAGGGGTAAAGAAGATGTCACCAGTAAAATTGTGGATTTGTGAACAGCTTCTTAATTGCGACGTCCTAGATAGCGAACTTTTCTCTAAGCAACGAGTGAAAATCCATTAAACATGCAATCCACGTCATCTGAGAGAGTATTTTCTATTTGTTATTGACTTTTCATTAGCGAAGGAATTTTCTATATTTGGCCGTATATTTAAGAGATATTTTATACGCATTTGAGCAGTTTCGCTATGTATGTTTTACGGCAAATTTTATAAGGCTTTTGTTAATCCACGTTCCTCGTAATCATAAAACTTCCACGCATACTCAACATGCGCATGAATTTCGTTAGAAATTAAAAATAGTTTCCATCAATATTCTTCAAATATTGCACGAACTGACTTGAAACATTAATTTGTCTTTTTAAGAACTGTGCAAATGTCTATCACTTTCCTTTCTTGCGAAATTAGTGTTAATCATCCTTTACCTTTATTATCGAATAGTATTGTTTACATGTCATTGAACGCGATTCTGCTCAGAATATGAATAGAATTCTAATGAGCTATGGTCTCTCGCCAAGAGCGAGACCTAGAAATAATGAGACATTCCCTCATTTACAATTAGATGAGTAACAGCGAATGACAGCACGAATTCAGTAGAAAGTTGGAAGCTATCCCTGAATTATTCCGAAGCAAGTCGCCGATCGATCATTCTCAATATTTAAAGAAGACTGCAGTCGATGACCTGACTGTTGAGTTTTTCCATCTGTTTCCCTTTTACTTAGAATCGCGAAGGAAAATTCGCAACATTTTCCAAGAAAGGCGTGAATAGCGATTTTCTCTCGAGAGATCAATGTGGGGATACAATGGACTCTCTTGTTTTCTGGATTCAAATGCGCCATGTAAGCCACGTTCCTCATTCGAATGCGAGGGAGGATATGCCCAGTGGGTCGTCCGGGTCGTTACGGGACCGTTTATGGAAGGAGAAGAGGATGCGGGAGAGACTTTTCGCACCTTCTTTCAAATGAAAACTCTCCCAGGTCTCTCTTCCGACAGATCTCAACATTTGGAATCCATTAACTGAGCAAAGTGACGCAAAATTTTTTGGCGATCACCCAGACAACGTTTTAGTTAAATATGGTCGACCACGACCGCCATAACCTGGTGTGCAAGTTGTGCTCAGCATATTGCAGAATGGTGTCCAAGTTTTCCATTTTCTGTTTATATAAACTTTAGTAAGTTGAATAAAAAAGATACTCTTTACTTGCAAGGCTGGATAATTTCCTTGATTTATTTAGCATTTAACTCGAATTTCGTATTCTAACAAAATTGCTGAATCTCTCTTGGTATATCTCTCTTGTATATTTCTAGTATAGTCATAAAAAATGTTACTATCTCGGTTGCGTAAAATTAGAAGTGATATAATGTAAATTTTATTTATTAACAAAGCAAATTTATTTTCTCTTTCTTCCGCTTGAGGATATTAATAATTTTAGAATTAATTTTTATTCCCCGTAACAAATAGCTGCCTTAATGCTTTGTGAATAAGTATACAAATATTATTAAAAATGCAAACTCTTGCCTTTTTTTACTCTTCGAGGGCCTTATTGATTAAGACAACGGTCGATGAGTTTTTATTGAATTTAACAGTACACACAGTCAACGGAAAACGTTGGAAATGATGGCGACTGGAAATTCGTCCCGGAATCCGAAACTTTTTCAGTATATCTTCACCAGAAAGTATCCGAGTGGAATGAGGTGTTGAGGAGTTCATCTCTAATTTCTATGGAAGATCTCCACATTCTCGAAAATTCACGTCCTCAAACTTCATCTTATAGGCGTTTAAATTCTAACGACACATCTCAGTCTAGGAGATAATACCGACAGAACAGCAATTACAAATGGCAGTCCTAAATGATTATCGATGCATTCCTTTAGCTAAAGGAAAGATCAAATTCGTCGATGAGTTGGATGCCATCGACCATTCTTCTTCCATCTGCCCGCTTAAAATTCTGGCAAAGCTAAAAATTAGGTTTTTCTTCCTACAAACTGTTGGCGAAACTTTGCTCCTCAGTAGTCATCTTCGATAATTAAAGCATAAGGTCTCCAAAGTACGACCTTCTGGTCGAACCATGCCTTTGATGTTTCCCACTAGCGCATGGGATTTTAAAGACTTTAGGCTGAATGAGACTATTACTGTTTCATTTTTACCAAGCACAACCGATATATTGGCATTATCGTGTTTTTCTACATGCATGCATTAGTTTCCTTAATTATTTTCTAGGCTGGACACATCTTATTTTAAAGAGAGAACGTATAAAATTGGCTCTTTAGACTCTGCTCGTCTATCATTTTCCTTTTAATTATGTTGACCTTTCCTCGAACTCGACTTGAACAGTACTCGTAGCTGCTTTGAAATTCAACCATAACCTAAACTACAGCATAGATCTTACATACGGTGTTCACCACTGAATATGGTGGATACGATTAATTCGACTGCTTTTTCAAGTGGTTAACTAAAATCTGTATTACAGTAAGTAATAAACTTTGTCTCACTATCCCTCATTTGTGAATGTTAACAAAAGCCAGGCGATTGGAAAGTTTGTAATATTTCAGTTCGGCATTTAAAGCTGGAAGGGGATTTCCTCCGTGATATGTGAACGTCTTAGATGGTCATCGTTTCGCATGAGAGCAAGAACTCTTAAAATGATGGGAAGTCATTCTATAAATATGAGAGAGAAAGATAATGTTCCAGCCGTAATTTTACGGCCATTGTTCCCTCATAACAGCAACTATTAAGCCCTTAACCTCGCATTCTTATTTCTTTTACTGGACGCCTGATTTTTAGCTGGTGTTTGAGAACTTTTTCCCCATAAAAATTTTTTGAGAATATCGAATTTGATGCGAAAATAAGTAACTTTTTTGGTGCTTTAGCTTTTTGGATGTTGCATTTAAGAGCGATTTTTTGAAAAGTTTTCTTGTGTATGCACAATGTTACACATCGAATTAATTTTTGCAAGTAACGGTTGAAGCTCACGGTGTTGCTAAATTGAATTACTTGACTAACGGCACCGGGTGGAAATTATTAGAATGTTTACAGGATTTTCTCGAATACTTATCTGAGCTGATGAAAGGGGACAGTTATATCCACGGAAGAGAACATTTTAAGTGTCTGTTTGTTGACTCAGGAGGTCCTTTGATAAAATAGCGATGTGGATAAGCGAAAAATATTTTCATAATACACCTGCGAACAGACCATTCTGCAGCGGTAACGTTGCGTAACAGGTGCTTGTTGAATGGCGGGAGCTGCTTCAGCCGCCACGCGGATCGCTAGGGAAAGCAAGGTCGATGTCTGAGTGCAAGGAAATGTTGCTTTGGATTCTCTCTTTCGTTATAACTAAGCATCACTGCCGGTTGAATCGAGAGCTAAGAGTCTGAGGCTTACTTAATAATCCTATTAGATTGACCATGATATTTCCGGTAACATGTAATCAGACATTCCTGTTTTAGTGTACTAGCATTATTCAGAATGTTTAACAAAGCATTGGTAAATCTGTATTCCATGTAGCAGATTTTCCTCCATTTTCGCCGCGAATTACAGCAATTTAGCCTTTCGGCTTAGTTTTGTTTACCATTTGGTTTTCTCTTTGTTGCGAACACGTCATCTTGTGAAGCGTAATGATGTGTTACATTCCGTACCTTTTCCACCGTTATTTAACGACAGAAAAAAATAAACAGCTGACTGAGGAGTGGAAGCTTCCGCAGCAAATACCGTGTTATCTCCATTAGTAAGCGAGGCTCGTGGTTTCCATATATTCCACGTGCCCTGCGGGTTTTATCACCTACTAGATGAACATGTTTTTCTTTGGAAATTTTCCTTTTTACCTAATTTCACTGTAAAAACACCGTCACTTTTCACCCAACGAGAGATATTAGATGGCGTTTTCTCAGCAAAGATTCGTCATCGGGTGATGATCCATCCTCGCTGCGAAATTAAACGCTAATGGTTTGGCGTACTGAAATATTTGCTGCGATGAAATTCCCTTATACGTACCATAGAGTGATGCTTTTCTATATTTATAAGTTTCTTCTTATTTTTGGCTGATCTATTTCAAGACTTAATTCAGTCTTAAAAGGGATCTCGGCAAAAGCCTATCGCTATCACCATCCTCTTTTGTAAAACGATATCATGGAAAGAACATTTAGTTTAATTCCGTGTATGAACTCTAATATTTCGTAATTGTTCCCCTGAACTGCAATTCATGTGGTGGAGACGTCAACTGAATTGAAAACTCTTCGGATTTCTGTTTACGAACCGTATTCATTTCGTAACGACCCAATTTTGTCATCTAATTTTACAGTGTTATTTTCTATTCGCCTTTTGGAAGGTGTTCATAATTCGTCCTTTTAGTTTTTAAGAGCGTACTTGACTCCTTTTTAAAACTCATTTCTAATAATTGACTTTACATAGCTGTCTTTGACGTTTCACTCGATGGCATAGGCGCAAACACTGATCTCAACAGTCATCCATTGAAAGCTCCCACATTTTCCGATACTCTCTCAAGAATAAATCTTTATACTCAAGTATTTTTTCTCCAATAATCAAAATTTTTAATTCATTTCCATTATTAAAGGCAAATAAATATACTGAGGTGTTCGAAATGTTATTAAACTCCAAAGGGATGAAAAATTGACAATTTATTCATTATAGAAATTAAATTATTTTCTTGCAGGCTCTTTCGCGGTGATTTTTACTATCAAGATTAAGATTCCCATTACGATGGATCTTCAAATCCTTCGCAGATAATTTTTAGTTCTGAATGTGATTTCCTTTGTTAGCTAAACATGCCGTATTTCCGTCTCATGAAACATACATCCGACACTACATCTCAGGAATGGATGAACCCTTGATCGTCATTTCCAAATGCAGAGATGCGGATCTTTTTTGAATGATGGATTTGAATGTCAGATGGATAGAGTGCGAGATGTATTTGCACGGCCGTGCACTGTCAATCGATCTAGTGTGCATTTGCACTCCTCGGCCATGGAGTGTCATTCCAGCTTGCCTGCGTTTGCCAACTTCCTCCGAAGCGGATGGAATGAGTGTTGTGGCGTTGCCTACAATTACGGGGCTTTCCCTCACTGTGTCGTTCGAAACATAAGTGATCATGTTTGAGGAATATGATCTGCTTTACAGTTGTGTAGTCGGAATTTGACGATAGTATGCATTTTTAATAAACTTTCATGAGTAGTCTTCACATTTTGAGAAATATTTACTGTGAAACTAATTATTTGTTATCGAAGAAACGTATTTATTTTGTTGCATTTTCCCTCTTTTATTCAATGTTTGATGAAATAATAAGAATTAATAATTATTTTAATGGCAATCAAATTTCAGTGATTTATTTGGCATTTCCACTAACATTTCTCATAGAAAACACTCGAAATGTTGATTTCACAGCATATTGATGTATCTATACTAATATTTCAAGAGTTCATGTCAAACTAATTAGGATGACAACATTTTAATCTTATCTGGCTCCGATATTTACTTTTATTATTTTCAATTTTAGGTCTGATGAAGTCAGCGTCTTTGACGAGTACACCAGGAAAAACAAATGGAACAAGAAATATGGAAATGCTATCAAAAATCTCATCCCAATTCGGAGCACAAAGTGGAGGTTAGAAATGGAGAAAATATTTATTTCATCAATCCTCACTTCAAATAATATGTTTAATGCTTTGTTGCTGATTTATGTGCAGTATCTTGTGAAAAGAATTTTATGAAAATGAGACCAATTTGTTTTTACTTATAAACTTTATCAAGGAAAAATTTTCAGCAATATCAATCAGATATATCTCAATCTAACACTTCTCTTGATTTCACCACAAAAGGAAGGAAACAACGTTGCCAAGCAGTCGAGTTGGTTGTTTTTCCTTTATCTCCTCATCATGGCTCACACCTCTTATGTGGAAAGCTTACCGAAAAGGGATGACATCAGATGATGTTTGGGATTTGCATGTAAGTGTTTCCACTTTATTCTTTATGAGTAAAAGTTACTTGAACATTTTTCTTCAGTACCGCTAACATTTGTCAAGATATGGGAGATTAAAAGATATTAAAACTTTCATTTGCTTAAATTAGATTTTTAAATTCTCAATGTTATTCATTGCCATCATGGATATAATTAGATTAGGTAATTNGATCGGTTTACATACGAGCAAAATTTACGTACTTGATGCAACCAATGAGGAACGATAACGCACGTTTTTCTTCGTGTCAAAAAATTATGTTATTATTATTAAATAGGAATTTTATTTTACATACCAATTCAGTGGAAGAAGTCATCAATCCTAGTTTGTTGCGTCGCCGTGGAGCCTGAAGCTATGACGATATGCTCCAGATAGGACAATCGCTGGAATATCGTCGTCAATATCGGATCTTGCAGATAAGAAGCGTCGAAGAGTCCCGATTGCATCCATAGCCTCAGATTTCTTCACACTTTGCGGAAGGGTTTTGTCTCCTCCTTCTTCAGAGTCAGTGTTTAGCAAACACTGACTCTGTTGCTGTATAATATCTTCGATTGCTTGCAGCCCACTATATAGTAACCAAGCCATTATCAACTTCAACGAAATTTTCAAAATTACCAGGTTGTTCTATCCTTGTCTGAAGCTCCGTCCACTCTTCATCATCGCTTTTTTGCCTGTCTATTACGTCGATGGGTTGATTTACGAACCCTGCCTTGCGTAAGCAATTTACAACTGTCTCTGCTTTAACTTCATTCCAAGAAGAGACGACGTAGTGCATAGCATCAAGCACGTTTATTTTTACGTCAGATATGTGAAAATGGGGCTGATCTAAAAGGTGT
>KZ308240.1:0-22914 GCA_000376725.2 Ladona fulva
AATGTGACCCGGACGAAATGAACACAACTAACAAATTCTCATATATAAATATTTCACTTAAGATATAAATATTGTTTCAGATACACATACAAACGAGATGATGGCAGTGTTTTGTAATTCAGGATATAGAGCCTCGGAAAAACAGGTAAATAAGGAATAAAACATTAAAAACTCGTGCAAAAACCTAATCTAACATAAGAAGAATCAAAGTTCTGAAATGGAATTAGTTCAGATGGCGCCCCCATTTTCAGCTTCAAAATCCTGGAGAGACTGAAGAAACTTCCGGTTTTATAAAAAGGTGCTGAGTGCCCCAGTTCTAAAAACCCAGTATCCACGGTAATTGCATTATGAATCATATAATATGACACGGTTGTCTGGGATTTTCAACGAAAGTTATAATAATTTGTGAATATTATGTGTTCTCAGTCTCTAAAATGTCCTTAAATTATCCATATACTTTTGTTATGCATTAATACCCCGACTTACGAACTCAATTTGTTTGAGATTTAAGTTAATAAATGGAAACGTTTGTCGAAACTGAGTATGCAAAATGAGTCGGAAGTCCTCACGTGGAGTGCCATTAGAGTTAGAGAAAAGCTCCAAATAGCCGTTGTTTGCGAGAAAACTAACCTAGTTCGGTAAATATGTTGCCATCTTCGGGAGATGATGGAAAGATGGCAACATAGTTTCCGAAATACGTATTGAGAACAATACTTGCAAAGCGTGAACACTGAGAACCCTAACCCCTGCTGGTGGGAATTTTTCAACGGTAAGTTTGCTCGCAAACAACGTCTATTTGCAGTTTTTGTCTAACTCTAATGTCTTACCACATCCGTGTTACTTTTCCTTATAGAATCGTATGTGGAGTGGTTCGTAAGTTGTATGTATGTAAAAGTGTGAGTTTAAGCTCCGTATTATATTTATAAAGAATATGCAATGATTTTCTAATGCTACAAAAACAAATGCCAAACAAATTTCAAGCAATCTTAGGATGTGAAATTCTAGTTTTTGCTCTGATTATTCTTTAAATTATTATCTCAGTACTGAACATGATAAACCCTCTTTCCGATAAAGATTCCCTCTGATAACATTTCATATTAAGATTTATTTAGCAATATATGAGACATGGAATAGAATTTGGGTGATTCTTAGGACTGCATATATCCTTTATTTGTTAGAATCATACCACTATCTTTGAGTATGAGAGCAAAGAGAGTTGCATGGGATCTTTCATACCCCTATCATGAATCTAGAAGGGGAATCACAATGGGAGATTTCCTACTACCCCTTTTGGAGCTGCCGGGCTGGATAAAACCCAAGCACCGACAGGTACTCAACGAGGAAATAAAATGAAAATATCTCAAGGGTTCATATACCGTTTTCAAATGGACGTATAAACTCCTACATGTTTGAGTTTATTTGGGACATGACATTCATCTCATATATTCCAAAAATAAATAAATCCGTCAGGTTTACAGCAACTGGATTACTTTAAATGCATATGCGAATATGTGCATTGAAAACATGAAGTTGTTCATCCATAGAATCAAAGGAAAGAACATCTAGACAAAAAAGTTCATACAAAAGAACGGAAATTCTTTCACCTCATGCCGATCCATACTCGTATCATTGGGAAAACAAGAAATGGAAATCTTGGGAATCTTACACGAAATGGTAAAAAAGTAAATTGGGAAAGAGCAAACCTAAATAGACTAAACCTAAATCTATTCATATGAGTAGAAAAATATTCTAAATAACAAAATAAGGGAATTCTAAATAAAAAATAAGAAAAAATGTGATCCCATTCTTATACGCAACGCAAATTTGCAAAAGACAGCATAGTAGGTGAAGCTTGAAAACTCACCAAGCGCTAGGATCTAAAAGACAGGAAAATATGTGAAAAGTATGTGCGTTTTCTTAAAGTGGCAAATGCTGTTGTAGAACAGTAAAAACTTACCACGTACTAAAGGGGAAACCATTTATAAGAACTTTTAATCAGAAGTTGATCTGAAATGTTGCTACTAACCAGTCTTACAACCAATTCTACGCGACCTGTTTCCATTAATTGCTCCACTCATTTTGAAAATTTCTCTGAATTATTATCCTTGCAACTGAAAAAAAAACCTACGGTTGTCCTTTAGTTTTTACGGTTAACTAAGACTTATAATTTAGGACATTTAAAACGTGTAATAGTTCTCGTTAGATTACCGTACTTTCCCTACTTGATGCCTTTTGCCTTAACACGCGATAATTCACCTCTAACATCTAATTTATCCGTTAAGTGTCTTAATCGATTTTTTTTATTGCTTAAGTGAATTCTTGTTACAGTTCTGCTGAATTGACTATTCTATACACAGTTTCCTTCACATCTTTGAAATTGTACTATCTAATTGTACTATTGTACTAATTGTATACTATAATTGTACATCGGTGTTAGCTGGTTTTTTACACTCCCCTTCTCTGTGGGTGTTTTCCTGCTGCGGATATATTTATTTCTAATTAACTACTTAGGTTTATTTACATTCAAAACATCTTCTTAAAATTTCCTCTTTACTTCTATTTAAAAATGTATTCGTGTTTTCATGAATAACATTGACGATAGGTTACATGGAAGAGGAGAATTTTTAATCTGAATCTCGCCTTAATAAAGACTTTAATTATACATATAATGAGGTTTTGCATGTATCTTCCCCTTCATCGTTTCTTTTTTGTTCTATCTTAACATACTTCATTATTAATCCCACTCCTTTCAAAATTAGACCCATGTCCAGAACCTCAAAGTGCATTTTTCTGTAAAAGGAACTTTTCCAATCTACACCGCAGCCATATATAAGGCCTTTAATGAAAATATTAAAATAAATCCAGACTAAGAATTTTAGCAATCTTTTTCTGATTCAATCATAATTATTACTCTACGCCATTAAATCCCTTCTGTTCATAAAATATTCCTTGGCTACTGCTATACATCTACTCACCTTACTTTTCCAACAAACACATGAAAGAAAACTACTCAAGACAAGGAATTGATCTTATTGTTCTATATTTCCCATCCACCTTGATGGTTGCTTCATTTGTATGTCCTCAGTGAATCTCATTACTTTATTTTTTCCAAATTTTTAAATATCCCAAATTACCTTACCTTATTCCTTACCACTTTTGTTATGACTTGTAAGCTTCTTCCGGAATTGTAATCAATCTAGCAGGGAGAAATATTATAACAATCATGTCACTCAGTTTGAAATGAAGATAACTCTTACTATTGAGGTTGCATCAGTTACTTCGACGGAAACTTTTATTCCTTTTTGACAAATACGTTACCTTCGATATTAAAATTATGGACTTGATGGAGCACGAGTGAGGAAGGCAGTTAAGCTAATGCGTTTATCCTGACCGCTGCTCCAGTCAGCAGCAATCGAATTTAGCCAAGAATGAAGGCCATTTACTGAAAGAACTCATTGTGCATTTTGGTTAAAGGACAATGGGTCTCTGCTTTTCGTTTAAGAGTCCCTCTTTCACGTTATGACGTTGAAGCCATCACAGTATGATAGAGCTTCTATTGTGTGGACTTATAACGCTGCTGAGTCTCCGTCGACCTCCACATTCGCCCTTCTACTTCCTCCTGGTAGTAAATGAAGGTGGTGCAAATATTTCATACACATCGATTCCTTACAAAATATCTCCATAACGGCGTAGAAATGCCAAAATAGGGAGAATCAGTATATTGTCAAAAGGAGGTTTAGCAAAAGGATTAGCACCAAAAAAACCTGATATTCTTCGGAAATTTACTCTTCCTTCGGTGACAAAATAATAAATGAGATTTTTCCATTCTTGAGGCTTTTCCCAACCAACCCGCTCTCATCTCTATACGTTTTATCTTCATTTTTCTTGTTGCCTTACTTTTTGAGCCCCGAAAAAGAATATTTCTTCATAATGCCTTCATCGCTGCCTCTCGCAAAGCCTCTCTCCCTCTTCCCATGAAGCCATATCGCTCTTTACTTTCAGCCATGCACCACCCTCCGTACACATCCCTCAGCTTCCTCGCTCACACTTGATCTCTCGCACTCTTCTCACCACACATCTTTCTTTCTTCAAATATTTTTTAGTTCCCCTACGTCATTTATCGATAGTCTAAGAACTCTCGCTATCATGATTCTCCCTACACTTTTACAGAATCTTTACAGCCCCTTCCTTTGACACCATTCCTTTATTTTCTGCTTTAATATTGTTACTTTTACCTTTAGTTTCCTAGAGCTTGGTGTTTATTTTTTTGGTAATGCTTAACAATAATATAGGCATAAACCAACTAATTAGGTAAACTCTTAACCTCCTGGAGTTATCATTAATCTCCCTGTATAATTTTCTTATATATGGCCATTACCAAACGCTAACATCAATTAAAATTATCATTATTGGGATAATGTAAAATACATATTAATTCGTGAAATGCAGTGTTTTCCACAATGTAAGCCAAATTATTCTCCATTTATCTCCGAAGACTTTTCAACAATTCAAAAGCATTCCCACTGAAAGAATATTATACCCATTCATGATAATTTGACTTGGAACATCCTCTTTATCTTTCTCTAATGGAAATTCCAGATTGTCTATGTAGGTTTTCTCATTCCATTGTACTTTTCTTCCCTAATCGAGTTCCCTTTCCCTTCTTTCATCAATCTGAAACCAAATTACTCAGGGATACCCACATTTCCATTACTTTTTAAAAAATGTTTGACAGAGAAGAGGAAAATTAAATCCAAAACGATATAAATTAACTCATTTTCTCCTTAATAATTTAGTTTACTGTTTACCTCATATTTAAGGAGTTTTTTGATATCTCTTTTCAGTTATTGCACTTTTTTCCACTCCGTAACTTCTCCCTTATGTTATTTATCATTTACCTTTTCCTCTTTTCTTCCTATATTTCACATTATTCCTGAGCATTTCTTCTCTTACATTAACTCCACTATTCATCCCATTCTTTTACCCTTTACACATTTCATTCTTTGTTTCCCTTTTCAGCCTTTCTTGACCCTTGTTGTTCTCCATCATTTTCCCCTCCTCATTCTATTGCCATATTCTCTTCTATTTTTATCAGTTTCTCTCTTTTCTTCCCTAATTCCTTCTCCTTTAATTTCCTCTACTTTTCAGCCAATCCTACTTTTCTCCATCTTCCCTTTCGCCTACCCCTTCTCATTCCTCCCATCTTCATTTTACGTTCTTCCTTTCTAACCATTAGCAGCTAATAAAGATGTTTGTCTGTTTCTTCCCCTCTCTGCTCCCACCCCTATTATTTTATTTTTTCCTCCTCCTGTCCTACTTCACTTCGACCTGCTCCGGCGCGCGCCTCGCACCGCCTGCGTTCCGGAGTTCTCCAGAAAACGGATGAAAAATCGTCCCCTCGTGGCACGTGGTTCAATCTTCGCTCCGACCTCACCGTCATTTTATTTTTTCACCCCTTTCGAGATATCCTTATGCAAAACTACCTTTATTGACCTCCGCGCGAAGATTCCCATTTCAGCGCACGTATCTTCGTGTACATGCGTTCACGTAATTGAATGGGTATGCGTTTCTGCGATCGGATCGAGATGTGAAGTGTTATATATCTTCCCCTTTAACCTATATACTAAAAATTCAACGTGAGTTGGCGTTACTCAAAGCCTTTCCAAATCTTGACAATGGCACTGAGGATTTATAGATACCTGTTCTGGTGGCTATACATTTTTATTGCAAACAATGCCTTTTTATTACGAACAAAGTGTAAAGTTTTCGTTGGTAAAAATCTTCAGCATATCAAAAAGAAATACATTCTAAATTGTTTCCTCTATCCCACACATGGATGGGCTTAAGATACTGACATTACTATTGAGGACCAATCAATGCTCATCCCGACTGTACGTAAGATACTTCAAAGGTTCCTTTTATTGCAAGAAAAATTATCTACCTGCAACAAAACTAACTAAAGTAATATTCCATATAATGAACACCAGAGTGTAAACTTATTACAAGCAAGGGAAGAACAAAAAAATCCAGGAATTAATTACGAAAAACCTCATGTTTATGTGCTCATGTTTACCACTTAGCAAATCTCAAATCAGTACCAATCTTCAAAAGTATAAGATCATATAGAATTTGGACGAGAGAAGGTAAACCCCGAGGAAAATATCCTGCGAAGTAATTTGAAGCATTTCTACCATCCTTAATCTTAAATACTGATAGTTTATTTTCCTTAATTAATAATTGATATGCACAATAAATTTCGTTCATTTAATTTTTTTTAATCTACCTAAAATAAATTAAATACTTTATAGTTCATACATGCATGTTAGCGTCAAATGAATCATTTTTAGGATATTACATACTATTGATTGAATAAGCGAAGTACCATTTTCTCTCTTTTTAATGTCATTAATAATATGCATTTCAGAAGGGCATCTACGTGCAAATACGTTGATTAAGAAACTCAGGACTTGTGTTACGATTGCAAACTACAAAGTATGGCATGGTGACTTAGAAGCTAACACAGGACTTGGCTGAACAATTATCATGGACCCCTAAGAGCTGGAAAAAATATATTTTATTATTTAATAACGATCATTTCTTCTTCATGAAGTGCGCATAGAAATAAATTTATTTAATTTACCTTTTTCGACGTTGGCGAAAATTTCTGCCGTCAAAAAGGGTTAATTCGTAAAAGGCTACCTCTAGTATTATCAGATACTTAGTACTACCATCCTAGCAAGTCTAAGACGGAGAGTCATAAGTCATGACCTCTAATTGATAGAATCAATTCGCAGGCACCCTTAACTCCGAAAACTCGAGAGTTGAATAAAGAAGGAAGAAGCGGACGTCTTAGTCATGTACAAGTATCCATGGTAACTGTGGTAACAGTCTATAAATGAAAACGTGTATTCGATGCCTCTGAAATTGCCATTTAACCCAAAGGAAGCACGAGTGTCTGTGGTGTCGACACTGAATTCTATTTAGAGACAATTTTCAAGTTTACTGAAGAAAGTACGGGGACATTCTTCGTCCGTTGAATAGTACGAGGAAGTTAATAAAGGCGGTAGAAGTCAACCAAAGCTTACGTTCTCAACTTGATCGTCAAAGAAATAGAATCTCGAAAGACAAACAGGAAAAGGTTTCAAAATATTTAAGGATTTTTGATCATTATATCAACTCTACTCAGAAAACAAGACGGCAATTTCTTTTTATCTGTACAATTAATGAGCAGGTTTTACTTCCAAATGAACATATCCTTAATATTCATCAGATACGTAAGATTAGTGGTATCTATAAGTATTAAATCTCTTCCCTTAGCTTCAAAATCACCTACCGCCCTTTCGTAAGTTCTTTAATATTTTTAAATGATTTTCCAGTGAACAATCAATAACTTGGAATACATGGAGAAAAATTAGTGAAGTGAAAAATATTGGAAACATTTTGGCAACCTTAATTATTAATCAATAATTGGGTACCTTAACTGCGCATCTTAAAATCATTGAAATATCATTGAAATAAATGATTCCTTACAATAGATTTCTCAGTTGTCATTTTACTTATGCATGATATGTGATGACAAAAGCTGAAAGCAATGGTAGTCCACGGATCATATAAATCCTGCTGTTATCGTCATTGGTTTTTCAATCAGGAAGATTATTAATATATTTTCAGATTTATTAAATTCACACAATATTTGTTTCAACGGAATCGCCACTCATAAAGAGCGAATCCTAAGCGTCCAAATGCTGGTATCGTAAAGAGATAAAAAGACGAAATGTATATTTTAAAGTCAAACAAACCTTGTGTGATGACACACAAAGAACTATGTGAGTTGCATCAATAAAAGAAATATAAATACAGGAATTCAATAAAATTTAAATTATAGGAAAAACATATGAACGCTCTACATGATATCAATTACACTAATAAAACAGGATAGTATGCGAAATTCTGAGAATAAATCGTTGCATACATTAAAAATAATGATAAAGATTAAATGAATGTAATTCTGTTTGCGATGTGACACATTTGCGCATCGCATGAACTAATTGAAAGAATTAAAAGCACATCCGATATTCCGTTAGATTCATCTCTTCAAAAGGCAGATTACGGTTGACATTTACTTAACTACAATTTTCGACCTCGGCATTCCCTTATTATTCTGGCAACTCAAATACGACATCACTCACACGTTTTTACCAAATTAAGAATAAAAGAGCCAAGAAACACGTTCCTCAAGATATAAATCCCCCTTCAAAGTGTACTTGAAGAGAAATCCCTTACGGCGACGGGAAGGAATCTCATTTAAAATGGGGAACGACTCTAAACGGATTTTCTCGCGCGGACGCGGCAGTACCCGTACGTGAAGAGCAATAAGAGCTCCAAAAAAAAAGGTCCCTCTTTTTGCTTAAAGTTGAGTAGTTTAAATCCATTGCGTGGATAGGGAAGTTGGGGCCTCGAAGAGGATAAAGAAAACTGCGAGGAAAGGAAGGGAAAAATAACGCTCGCGGATAAAACGCCATTTGTGGAGCCATTCACGTACCTCCTCGCTTCTTTAAATACACTTGCCTCCGCGGCATTCATCTTGGACGCCATTTTGAGCGCTTCACACGCCGCCGCGTGGTTTCTCTCGCCGACCGCGTGAAAAACGCCGCGGCGACCGTACTGAATGCACGGGAGCAAATACACTGAGCGACTCTGCGTCTGCACCTTGGTCTCGCCCTCACACTCCAAAAAAATACCCGACTCGCATCGCACTTGGCGCTCGAGAGCATTCATCCTTATACAACGTCACTCATTACGCCAGCCATTGCAAACGTTTCAACGCCTTCTTCGTCTTCCGAGGAAAAAACCAACTCCGCTCTTGCGAGGGAAAGAAAACGCCCCATTACCCTCCAGCGGTCGAAAATTCGCATATTCTTCCTCTTTGCGCAATATTCCGTTCCCCAACCTCCCCTTGCTCTTTGCAATCCCCTTTTTCCCCCTTAAATAAAAGAAAGGCGCTTCCAGAGACCACTAACTCGACGTCATATAGTTCCGCTCCCGCAGCTCGCATAGCCATATAGTTCCGTTCCGGACCGCACTCCGCCGTGGAAGCCCCCCTTTTCCTCTTCTACCCCGGAATAAAATAAACCAACGCTACATCCTTCCTGTCTCTCCATATCCCTCTCCTGTGTTCTCCCCCGACGGAGGGCTGAGAAGGATGAGGGGGTCGACCACTGAAGTCCCAGACGAATGATGTCCCGGGCTTTGGAAGACAAATTTTGGAAGCGTGAGGAGGTTTTGGGAACAAGTGGGAAATGGAGTGAGTGAAATGGAAGGTGTGAGGGCTGGGAATTGGAAAGGGAAAGGCGGATAGTGGGGGCGAAAAAGTAGAAAGTGAGAGGTGGCATTACAAAAAATAATGAACAAAGAGAGGGGGAATATATTAGTGTAGCAGGAGATCGAGAGGGCAGAAAGTAAAAAAAGGAAAGATTTAGATACTGAGGGAAGGATTTATCGGGTGTAGTAAATGAGAGGTTGGAGTACGGTGAATGCCAGGAGAGATTGAGAGGCTTACAAACTAAGTTAATAGGATGAGCTAAGATAATACGACGAAATTTCAGGAGGGTCGAAAATGGGAGGCAAAAGGTGTAAAACATTTGAGAGTGGGACGAAAGATGAAGAAGAATAAGAAAAAATTAAAACGAGAGACGGTAGGTGAGGGAGAATTTTACGGGAGAAAATCGAAGTATAGCGCCGATGCATGAGATAACTGAGAAAGCGAGTAGGACAGAGGAAATAAGGGAGATAAATTACGAAGCTGTGATAGAAGATAAAGCACGGGCTAAAAGGAAGGGAAATTAGGAGAGGGATAAAGAGAAAGAGATAAAAGTAACGGGAGGTATTAAGAGAGGAAAATGAATAAGGAGAGATTGAGATAAATGAGTTATATCGGGGGACGAAGGTAGGAGTTGCGGTCATTTGGGAAAGTAAAGAGAGAAGTTGGAGGTAAAGGGAGGAGCAAACAGAGCCTAAAAGACAGAAGTGCTCGGGGGGAACCAGGACCAAGGGAGGAGTTGAAGGTAAGTGTAAACAGAGCAGCAGATGTAAAAAGAAGGGAAGTGAGAGAATTAGTGAGGAAGACTTTAAGAGTGGGACAAGGTGAAGAAACGCAGGAGACAAAGTTGAGTGGGAAGGATGATCCAAATGAAAGCGAAAAGGAATGAAAAAAGGACAGCGAAACGAAAGGATGAAGAAAGGGAAATGCCCCTGTGGGTGGTGTTAGAAAAAAGGTATGGAGTTTTACACCACGTCTCCTCAGCGGTTGAGGAATGAATGTGAAAGAGAGGCAAGTTGGGCAGAGGAGAGGGTGGGTCCCAAGAAAAGACGATGGAGTTTATGGCAAGGGGTTGGGGAGGAAAGAAATCGGACGAGTGAAAAGAAGAACGAGGAATTCTTCGGTGGAAAGTTAAGTTTTTTTTCCGGGAGGAGAACGAGAATAGAGGGAAGTTTTATGTGGTCTCCTGGAGTAGTGTATTCTGATGGCAATCCTTCTGGAAAGTTGGAGGCGGAGGACGAATAAGAGACACGTTTGGAGAAGGGGAGGACAAAGGAGGAGCAAGGAGTCGCATAAGGGAAGAATCAGAAAGAAAGTTGGTGGTTTGGGGTGGAAGAGGCGTGTATGGCAAGTAGCAAAAAGGGGCATGGCGGAGAAAAGAAATGAAACCCACCTTTTTGTGTGTTTTCGGCGCCATCAACTTCTCGTATTCTTTCTTTTCTCTCCTTCGCGGGGTAAGGACATCGGGAGGAATGGAAATTTATGCGATGGAAAACATCCCTGGGATTTTTTGACCAAAAAAGAATGCGTTTCTTGGGAAAAAGGAACAATGGAAGTTAAGTTTTTGCTCCTCATTTGTTCGGATGATCTTTATCATTAAATGTTAACGAGTTAGTTCCACGAATCATTTGCTTTTTATTCTTGACTTAAAACTTTCCGAAACTTTAATAGTATTGAAATTCACTGATATTACTATATAGAGGGAAAATTTAATAGTACAAAACAACTTCACATAACTCCTGTGCACTATAACATTTATTCTACAGATACATTGATGTAGAAAGCCTTTCTAACTTCAGGTTTACTCAAAGTAATATCTACCTTAATTGCTAGATTGCTATGAGTTATAGAGATGAAGTCAGAATGAGGTATAAAACTAACCAATTGTTTGAAACATTTTATATGCTGCCAGTGTTCTTTAATTTTCAGTGAGGATGATCACGAATTTAAACCATCAAGGAGAGTAGTGATTGAGTTTTACACAGATTTCTTGACAAAAATCAAAAACTGATACCCAAAAGGTTTTTTTTAGCCTGACCTTTTTGACCTACAATACTCTAAGTACGAAATGATTTTGATATAATTCTGCTGAGCTATGTTGAAGCAATCGTGTCAATTGAATATTTTATATTTTAAGTTTACTTAATAAGCATCGTGCACAATATAATCTGAAACTAAAGTATTTGAAGTGCTAAAAACCCATCATATCAAACTCGCTAGATGATAACTCATGCACGACTACGATTCTCATAATAAAAAAAGCTTAGCTGTACCAGACGATCATATACATTATCACAATTCCCTTTAAGTTGAGAACTTCAACCGATTAACCAGTTGTAGTTAGGTGCAATAAAAATTTACTTTCGATTGGAGTCTAATTTTAAATGATAATTTGCACTTCTATTCATCCAGTACACTCGCCATGAATACTGGGATTTTAACCATCTTTAGGCGCTTGGAAGATTCCGGAATACTAGGGACGTCCATTTCAAGTTACGGCCAAAATAAATTGCTCGTGGGATTCAATTATTGTTTTTGCATCAACTTCAAAGGGGAATTTTAAGATTATACTCAGTGCAGTTTTTTTCAAGAACGAATGATATATTAACCATGAATAATGGTTTCCCAGTCTTATGTAAGTCATAAAATCCTCACCAACGTTAAACCAATAAGGCAATTCCGATTTTAGATTGTCACGAAAAGATATCCGCCATACATTTGCTCTGCTCTCAAGCTCCAAGAATTGAAGAATTCACGTGCACCGTCGATATTAAAATAACATTCCTTATGACATACGCCAATCAATCATATCTTTTTAACCCCGAGAAAATACCATTCGACTCGATCCGCTATTCCCCTCAAGCGTACCGAAATATACGAGAAAAAATCTTCTCTAATTCTCTCATCTTTGTAACTTCATTCTTCAAGGGCCTCTCTCCAATCAATCCTTGACACCAGCCCGAGCTTCCGTCCCTTAAGGATTTCCCTTCCGAAACGAAGATTCCTCCTCCTAAAAGCTCTTGTAACAAAAACAAGAAAGACCCGAGGAGCTCTAACAGAATCCGCCTGCTATGACGAAGATATTGCATTTCACGGTTCAGTGGACCGACTGAAGAACAAAATGAAATTCCTTCTGCTTAGCTCCAGCCGAAAGACACGTTCTGCTGCGCCACACGCCCTCGCGCCTTCCCCATGCGAATCTCGACTTCCCTACATGCGACCGAAAATCTCCGTGACGCAATCCAAGGAATCGTTTCCTCGTTCTCTACACCCCTTCCTCCCTCAGTTTCCATCCTCTCTCTCTGTATCTTCTCTTTTGCCTGTTTATCTCTCCCTCTCTCATCCCATTCTTCCTTGCCTTTCCGGCTGCTTTCAGCGGTAATTATTTATACTTCCTGTACACCTGGACGGTCACATCGATTATCAGCTGCTTTAATTAATAAAAAAACTCTATCTCCATTTTTAGCTTTAGAAACTTGTGTACTTAAGGAATTTTACCTTAGTCGAATAAAATTACGCTAAAATGCTTAATCTAAAGTTGTATAGTAAGTAGAAAAGATCTAAAGAAACGAGTTTGCATTGGAAATTGACAGCCGCTGCGAGGCATCCAAACAATATCAACACGATTCAACTAAAGAGCAAACACAAACAAGTGGAATCGGAAACGAAACGAACCATGCGAGACAACCTCCATCAATTTAAAAAGATTTTAAGTTAACACCCTAAAGGCTTTTGGTAGTACGTACGTGAGGTCCTAGGTAAAGAGCAAACAGTAGGTTCGTTAAAAGATAATAGCGGCAATGATAATGACAAAGCAAATATCTTAAACGATTCTTTCGGTGGCGCATTTACGTCAAATAGTACTCAAGACACCCTACCAAAACTTGATCACAGTGAAGTGATGTCAAAAATCACGTTCAGAGATGACGGCATCATTAAACTTCTGCGTCTGATTAAACCTAATAAAGCTCCTGGTCCTAAGGACATACCAGCTCGCGTATTAAAGAAAATACTGGAAAGCGTAGCTCCTTTCCAAAAAGTAATATTTGAAAAGTGTATGAGTGAAGGTAAGGTCCCAATAGATTGGAAACTTTAGAATATCACTCCAATACTTAAGAGCGGCTCAAAGGAGGAACCGCCAAATTATAGGCCTACCTCTTTAATACCATCGAGCGGTAGAAAAGTGGAACAAATAGGTAGCTAGCTCCTTAATGGGCTTTCTCGACACGTCCAAATGCATAGTAGGGAAATCAACACGGTTTTTGTAAGACGCCATCTGACCTGCGAGCCTCAGCCGGTGTTGTTAATTCATGTACCTTAAAATCTGCCGAAAAGAAAAGTAGATACTTTATTTTAAAATTTTTTGAAATTATTAGATAAGGTTCCACACAATGAATCATTATATTAATTAAACCTGCGGGAAACTATGGAGAACTCTCTGACAGAAAACAACGAGTTGTACTCGATAAAATTATTTACCTCATCAAAGTGACCTCAGGCGTCCCTAATGGCAGTGTAATCGGACCGTAACTATTTTTAGTATGCATCAACGACCTTAGTTATAACAATGGCAATATAGCTAGGATATTCGTAGACGAGATGGTAATTTATAGGCAAATAAAGAGTAGGGGGAATGCATTAACTCTGAAGAATGATTTAGGTGTGATTATGAAATATTTCGATAATTGGTAATTCCAGCTCAATATAGACAAACGTTTTGTAATTATCTTCTTCAAGGAAAGTTAAACTACCAATGATGATTCGTGTAGCGTCATTAATGATAAAACCGATTGAATATTTTCGAGTAACTCTCACGAATAGCTTAACATGGGTGACCATATTGGTTATACATGAAGTTCACTTCAGAAACTCGGTTTTGTCAATAACCAGTAGGGGCGAAGGAAAAGGCTGCGAGCGATGATACTTTACCTTTGTTAAGCCTCACGTTCACTATGTATTTAATGTATGGAACGCTACTAACAAGTTTTGTGTTCGGGAATTCTACGTAATATCTGTGTGATCAAATTAATCATGATTCTCGCGAAAGTTCCAAAGGTAACGTAAGTTCCATACACCTTACCTTATCCCTTTACATAATATTCTAAGTCTGTGTTGTACATCCTTCATACAACAATTGATGCTCTCATTAACTGTTACCGTAATGTATGTTCATGTCATAATACGAGGAAAAATGTATTAACAATGGAAGTCTTTTATTGTAACTTGCATAAGTTTTTAAAAACCTTTTAAATACCTCATACATGAAGAAAAACGTATATTTCGGTCAAAGACAGTTTGGTTTATGGATATCTTGCGGAATTTTTTCTAATTTATGGCTATTGACGGTAACGCTCTGGTAATTTTATTTTGGAAATATCTTCACCATGTCGATATCAGTTACTTAACCGAAAAATAGTTTTCCCAGTGAGAACAATACTTTTAGGGATGATTAAATAAATTTTCAGGATTATTAGTTTTCACTGATATTATGTATTTTAGAATGAGTTGGAAATTAAGGGGTGGAAGAAAATTAACAAAACTCAACTGTTTGGTTTTAAGCGTTAAGGTAGGAAGCAATTACATCGGCAGTCGTTAATTAATGTCAACAGTAGCCGTAAGAATAAATAAACAGAAAAGAAAGAGAAATTCAGCGGAATTTATAAAATGGGAACCGAAATACGATACGCTAAATGGATGTTTTCAAAATGACTCAATAAATAAATGTAGGTGAAAGCGTTCCAATTAGTCATTAGTTTAGTTTGTGTGATGGGCGTACATTAGGGTAGGTGAAAGTACATTTCTAAGGATATTATCTTGGCTATTCAAAGGATAAATAGATCATATAACTATACAGAGTCATTGATTTAATGATTTCAGAGCATAGTTGGAAGTGCTTGTGTGAATGCTTAAATTAAGGAAAACTCGATAGCCATGATATGTCGAAGCCTCGGCGCACAGCAAACTAATTTTGCAGTGTTGCACGCATCTCAATTTTTGTCACACCTTTTGCAAAGGTAATTTCTCATTTTTGAGAAGATACAAAAACAAAATGGATCCCTTGTTTTTCACGGATTCCGTTATGTGATTCTCTCCTACCTCAGTGGAACCGAAGGGAAAATGAAAAATAAAACGATATCCACGGCTGCGGAAATCGATTGCGAATACCAAATATTCTAACGTTCCCAGATTTCATTTCGGAAGGGATAACAACAACGCGAGAAAGCAAAATAATCGCCGATCCAAAATTAATTTTGAATGGATTCCCAGAATTTCATTGTCTCAAATATCGTGGGGGGCTTGAATCATTCCAATTGGAAGTGCCAGAAGAATTCCTTTAATACCTGACGAGAGGCTACCGATTGGTCATTGAAATTTTTCTCGTATTAATCAATTTTCAATTTCCTTTTTTTAGAATCTGATAAAAGTGGTTCCTGAAAACAGAGAAATCGGATCAATGGTCGCCTCGCATAAACGAATCCACCGAACCTAGGCTTCCGTAGATATTTCAACATCTCTCTTATTGCAGTACACACTCATTGTATTACACACTCATTGTATTACACGAACATTCAATCTTTAATTATCATTTCAATCGATCATCGCAGCTGATGACAAATAATTATAATTCACATATTTATGGTGGATAGGTTCCTCAAAAAGAAACTACAAAATCAAAATCATACTTCTAGACTATGAATAATATATAAAATGAGATGATTGGTTTCCAGAAACGTTTTAAAACGGTAAATTATTTTGAGATTTTCAAGTGAAATGAATCAGCGAACAAGACAATCGGTGTGAAAAATAATATGAAGGAAAACGATATCTTCCACTTAGAGTAACACCTAGCGAGCCATCGTAAGGGAGGGCGTGAGGCAGGGGCAAAACTCGCTAATTAGCTACCTGATTTGCATACCTAATACCATCTGAAACATGCGACCAGTAACACACAGGAATAATCACAATTTACAATTAACATTCTTAAACTGCTCTACAGACATGTTTTTCCAATCTGAATAACTTTATCACCATTGCTGCTGTTCACTTCGTCCGGAGGAATGTTTATAGTTTGTTTTTGCTGGTGTTACGAATAACTAAGGTAAAGGTCCGTCAAATATAATAAAAAAAACAAATTAAGTGCTATTTTAATAGAAAGACTTGTTTCATGCTTTTTTAATAGTTAATTTCTTCATTAAACTGCACAGATTTAAACTTTATCATCGTATAAACACAGAGATTGCCATGATTCGATTACCATACGAAATATAGTACCGAACAATTTGATGGTAAAATGTATTCAACGTGAGAAAAAACAGAAGTGAAAAATGTCAATGTGACTGCGACTCAACTCAGTTATTTAAAATTCCGGGCATACGTTTTGGTGAGTCCCTGAGTTCGAGTTCCTTTTTAAGTCAATATTTTACACTACCAATTATCCTTGGGTTTCCTTATTTGCGAGTACACGTAAATAACAATTATATGTACTGTGATCCTCATTTCAAGAATTGTGTAAACGGTTGAATTTTAAAATATGATGTGGTTTCTTCGTCCAAGATTCGGGAATCAACCATCGAAAGGTACTCTGCAGTATAGCAAAATCAGGCGCTGATGTAAATACTGCGAAGATTTCACGCAATTGTGCAAACTGCTCGTAAAGTCATCAGTCCGAATGTTGGCTGGATCCTAAACGGTTATTCCATCGCATTAAAGTTTTAAATACATATTAGACCTACGTCTTTGAATTTGTTTCAAAATAATAACTAGCAGAAGTGAAAGGATGAATTCCTTTTGAAATATAAGTTAATAAAGGTATGAAATGGTAAAGTTTAGTTTTTCATCACTGTTAAACAATCAGTGGCGAATGATACATTTATCGCACAACTTAAAACTGACTTCAGACGAAATATAGGCGAACATCTTAATTCCACTCTTTTAACGCATTTCCTCAATATCAAACCAAGAGTTTACCAATTCAGTGTAGCGTATTGATCCAGACAATTTCCATCTTTCCCTCCATATTTGCTTCTTCAATTATATTCCGACCCACGAAAAACTCACTCGTTCCTTCCTCCTCATTTGCATCCGAGAATTTTTCCCTCCTCAAATTTCACCTCCCACTCTGCTTATATATTTCTCCAGTTCACCCATCTGCTCTCCCATTCCCCTCTCCATTCCTCCCCCTATACATCCTCCCCAAAACCTTACCATCCGCAGCGCTGCCTGCACAACTCCCCCTCGCATCAACACCCCAACAAACCGAGCATTCCTTCCCATTCTCTTTCAGAGGCAGCGGGATGCACCGAGTGACTAATTGCTAATCACAAGCCGTTCACAGAATGCAAATCGCTTCCTGTCCCTAATCACGGAGGAGAAAATTACCGAAGAGAGACTGCAAGTCGCCTCGAACAGCCAAGTGCGATAGGAATGGAGGGTGAAGTGAAGGTAGGAAGGGATTTAAGGGGGAGAAGGCCAGGAAGGGTGTGGGACACGGGGGCTAAAATGAGTCAATAGATGCTGGAACAAAACCTCAGCGCACTTACGTAACTTTGACGAATTGAATGTTTGTTTTCTCATTGCTTCTGAGGAAATGGATGAATCGCAATCGGTAGTCTCCTTAATGAATCCTCATCCATCCAATCAATTTTTCCTTTCCCTACTGCTAATAACCTGTTCCTCTTCAATACATATAAGCTAAAATACATGGCTTGATAATTTCATCAGCTGTTAGTGCAAATGTGCCTTAATATAAGGGAATAAAGAGATGGAACATAAGGATATACTTTTATATAAACATTTTTATTTTGTGGTAAGTTTATGTTGTATCCTTGCTGTATGTTTCGCACCTGCGTAGACGCCTAATACATATTTTCGGTGCGCCTAGTCGAAGTTTCGTGCTCCAGTTCTTTGTTAAGAATTTGTGGAGCCTTCTGCTCCAGTTTTCAAATATTCCTTTGTGATGTTACCGATTGCTCTTAACTTACAGATTTTACCGAATGATCTTACGAGAGTACATAGTTCATATGGCAAATCAAGCAATATTTTGGTTTGACAAATTTATATATTTCCTTTGGAACCAATATCCATCTACTCTCTCAAAGTAAAAAATTGGAAAGAACAAATGTGTATGGTATTCTTTCAATTTGCATGTATGGGCACGATATTAATATCTTCGCACTGAACATATCTGCAGATTTACTATCCAATCCTCAATGAATAACGAATAATAAGAAGGTACTTGCATGAAAGCATGGAAAAGATGGATAATCAATGGAAGTACGAAAACAATACAGAAAGGACGGATACAGAAAAGGATTAACTACATAGCGGACAAAGGCTAAGGAATCAGAAAAAGGGAATTCGAAAAAAGGATACATTTGGATGATATACAGACGAGATAAAAAGAGACAAGAAACCCAGTAAGGAGAAGAGGCGAGTGGGAGGATTGAAAAGAGGTGAGAGGGAAGATGGAGGGAAATGCGAGGGTATCAAAACGGTATCAGCCGTGTTTGGAAAGATGTGAAGAGATGAATGGCTCGAGCCGCAGAAAAGGACGAGCTTCCTGCATGTTCTATTTATCGGTTTCCTTTTCATCCCATTCATGTCGCCCGCCTTCACGGTCCCTCTTTCCCCGAACATCCCTTTGCGATTCATCGAATAGTGAAGTCTTAGGGATTCCTTCTTTTTTAATTCCGGATATTTCCGCCTATATTCATCGGGAACGTGTTCCAGCATGCCTTTCCTTCTCCGCACCGAGTGTAAATTAGACTTCCCGGCCATATTGAAGGAACTCTCCCCAGCTGCGAGGCCATCGTTGAAAAATGAAATAATGCCATCGTTTGGAACATTTTACTCCGTTTGTAAAACATGTTTCATCCTTGACGCTCTTTACTTTTTATCTTTTTTAGGGGCTCATCTTTCCGGTACATCGTGTCACGTCTTTTGTTGGCGTCTGCCAGTCGGAGATATTGAGTTGCTTGCTCTTTTGCCGAGGAAAAGCGTACAGATCCGAATTCCGATTCTTTTACAAGGGAGAACATAGTGTTCCTGCGGGAGTAGTTCCCAACTCTCTCGATTCAAATTTTCGTTTTTATTCGCGCGAATCAATCCAAATTTTTAAGAATATGGAGGAAACCAAAGATAGAAAAGTAATGAAGAATCATGAGGTCATTTTTAAAAAGAAAGAATGAGTAAATAAAATCAGGATTTCAATTCTCTATTTGTTAATTTGCAATACGAAGAAAGTAGATGAACACTGTGCTATTGACAATGTCCCTAGAGGCAAATTGTTTACTTATTCAAAAGCAAATACTCATATTGCATAACGCAAAGGGAAAATTATTATTAAAAGTTGAAGTATGCATACTGATGAATATATTAATCAAATTTTACAGATATGAGTTAAGATTAATCGAAATCGTCTACCATGGAATTATTTCAGATTTAAATTCGTGTGTTAAGTGATAGTGATTTTTGAAACTTTAATATTCTACGATACGGAAATATCAATTTTGTTGAACCAAAATTCAAAAATAGGTCAATCGCAAAACAAAGCAAAACTTCATCAAGATGAAAACGGAAACCTGTTTATTTGGGTAGCATATAATTACTCATGCACCGATTGAAAACGAAAAAAAAATTTATTACGGTAGCCATAACTGTGGCCCATTATTTTTCCATTTATTACTTCCCAATCAAACTATTTGAAGCTATTTCATATATATCATTCACGTCAATGATCTGTCTGTTACAAGATACTAAAATATTTTTCCCAGTTAATTATTTTCTTAGTAGTATGAATTTTGAGCTCATGGGTCACATTATTAAGCAGCTTTCCTAGTAAAAGGTAATAAAATAAACTCAGCTGAATTTAAGTTGGCCTTTATTACTTGGTGGATGTGAGGGAGAACGCGTTCATGCAAAGGACTATTAGTACGGATTAAAAATTTTAGTAAATATAATACTGGGATTTTCACTTTTGATTGAATGTCATATGTATTAAGGCATTAATAATTGTTTATTTCATTTAAATTAAAATATTCATTAGCGCGAAAGCATTCATTAATTTTGTTATAAAAGTAAAATCGTAGATTTTATAAAAGAAATCTAAGATGATTAAACTTAATTAAAACATAAAGATGACACAATGCGATCCCTTTAAACGTATCAGAATGATTCAAAACCATTGATAGTGAGATAATTCAGATCGGAAACACTTCAATTTAAATTAAACATTAACGATCGGCTAGATACTTTCCAGAGGGAAAAATTTTGAAACATATTATTTAATTTTCAATGCTCTAGATTGTAATTAAATTCCCTTTTAACATAGCTGCATTTTTAAATATTTACTTTTATATTAAGGTTTCTTTTTTCTGTTATAATTTTTTCCGGTTAGAAAGATATAAAGTAGAAGAATGAAAAAAATCCCGTAAATGGAAGGTAAATAATTAATATACAAAACTAAACAGCCCTATGGGACGTAGGAAGTCCAGTTATCCTATTTAAGCATAATAATTTACATATGATTAAAGATTTAGCGGTGTGTGTGAAAATTTTGGAAATCCTTTACGTTTTCATTCGGTACCTAATATATTCCTTTTCGTGACATACGCACCAATATGGTTTTCATCGCAACCAATCCTAATTTTTCCACAATGGAAGAAAATTCAACTGGATGTAATTTAAACTCGTGGATGGAGAGATATCGGGCTAGTGTGGGACCCAAAATCCGTGCAGCTGTGCATGAGGAGCACTCACTTGTAATGGAACGCGTGGTGACTCTTCCCAGATTACTCGTGAAGTGGAAGGGTCGTATTTTAGGTAACGCAGACAGATCAAGTCCATGTCTTCTGGGACCAGCCCTCGCAATATTGCAAAGACGGTGGTGCGATTCCGTGTGACCTGTCGAGCTTTCCCTCCAACGCTATCATTCCGTTTCACGAGTCTTATCACGTCGCAAAATAAGTATTTCCAACGCCTTATACCCAGTCTATGTGGCACCAATCCTTACCTTCGATAGAATTTTTTCAAGTCGACATCAACTACTCCACCCAGTTCCGTTAAATAACGCCAGATAGACATTTTGCTTAGTCACATTCTCAACAATGGCCTGAGTTTACCAGCCAATTCACGTTCTACATACCAATTCGATGAGCTATGATGCCCCTTTAGATGCAATATAATTTGGCATAATATTACATCTAACGCTGTGTTGAAACCTTAGTCGTGAAAGATTTGTTCTATCTTAATGGGTAAAAACAGTTTTTATTCCTCTCATTATGGAGAGCTGCATCAAATTTGGCGTCAAAACAATATATTTTTGTATTTTTATCTCTTATAACTCTTACTTCCTTTTCCGTCAAACTTTTCTTACAACCAATTTTTCTCAGTCCCAGTTATGTCGCCTCCTTTTATATCTGCTCATCCTTGGGTTAATTCTCCTAACATTTGAATCCTAAGGAATTCTACAGCAACCAAAAAAATATTAACGATAGTATTTGATGTTTTAACAACATTGCGCTTATAGGCGTTGGATCTTCATTCTCATACAGGTTAACCCTATTAAAATATGAAATAGTTAATACTGGTTTATATTCAAATAGTGTAGATGTAATACTAGCTGCATATTTCATTTAAACACAAATCCACCATGTAAGAGGAAAAGAGCCGAAATTGGTCTTTACTTTGCTGAGTCATTTTATAATCGGAGGGCGATAATTAAAAGTTTAGTGAAGTTTATGCGATTTGGAGTCATTGCTCAAGATAAAGTACATAAGCTAGTTCAAATACGCAGCATCACCAATTGAAAATAGTCGCAAATACATTACGGTCAAATTGGTTAGCTTTAAAGCAATGAAACATACGCATGAGTTTAAGGTGCGGAATGTAGATATATTTACCCTATTATCTTGGCAATTTTATCAAAATAAATTTGCAAGGAATTTTAATTATTGCAGGATCTGGAAAACAGAGGTTTATTAAGTTTCTTGTACGAGCAATTCTTATCATATAATTCAGCTAGTATAAAACTAAAGATAAAAACACGCCTCCAAAAACCATTTAAAGCTGTTATTTACAGCTTTTAATATCTTTTAATATTTTTAACAAAAACTATTATACACGATTATAAGGAATTTTCAAATTTAATTTTGAGTAATACATTGGTATGAAAATGCAGCTCAGAAGCACACCAAAAGCTATATAGTTAAAAATAAAATCGATTGTGGCAGGCTTAATCTTGTGGAAATCCATATGAAAAGGATCGTATAAATAAAATTACAATTATTCTTTTCCACAGGCGTATTTAAAGAAGTTAAAAACACGACCGGTGATGATGGCCGATCTGCGCCGAAACAGGTCGTGTGTTTTACCATGAATTTACTGAATTTACTTCGCTAATCTATTACTTTCGCGTATCGTTCGCGGAAAAAATGAATTCTTGTATCGATTCGTTTTGGCATCTATTTCTCTGATCTTTCTCGCAGTGTCTGAACGGCCTATGTAACATGGGGGGCGCATTATGTCAGCTACATCATCTACGAACGTGCTTTCTCTAAATTTATCAAGGAGATTTAGTCTTTGTCTAAGCCTTCTAT
>KZ308240.1:30626-43665 GCA_000376725.2 Ladona fulva
GGGTTTCAGCATCGTAGAAACACAATACAGTTTGTTTCAGATCTCTAAGTCAAGCCGTTTCTGAGATAAATAGGGGGACGGACAGACAGACAGACGGACGGACGGACAGACATTTGCTTTTTATATATATGATATAATAATTTAATACATTGTCATTTATAATATGTCAGAGGAAATAACATGGGAGAATATCACCGTCATTCCACGGCATTTTCTACATTCCTGTCGTTAAAAATATAAGTGTGAGTTAGTTTCCGCATAAAATATCATCGAGAATCGTTTCCAACAGGTGTAAGGGGAGATCAAGCAAAGCGATTTAATAATCAAAGAGAACATTAACAAGAATGGGAAAGGTAGGAGTATCATGGGAATGGAAAACAAAAACAAACTGGGTAAATACCACTCATTTCCCACGTGGAATCCTTACTTCAATGTCGACAAAAATAGTGACGTTTCATGAAAAATATTTTCCAGAGTATTTCTGCACCGTCAGAATCATTTCTTTCGCCGAGAGAAACTTTCACTTCACTTTTATAATTCAGATGAGAAAGCGTAATCATTGTTTGCAACGGGTCCGTTTAAAAAAAGAGGAAAAATGAATTTTAATTGGCGAAACCAGTGGCAAACATGCGAAGATAAATCCTAAAATCATTGATAGCGTCACCTTTGATAACAGGAGAGAGAGGAGGTTGTTTTATGAATTACCGATTACCGTATTTTAGAGTAATATATTCGTTTCTACAGATTTTTAGTGGAAAAATGTTAGTAGTTTTTAGACTACCAGTATATCCCCTTAGATTTGGAATTTCTTAGAGCCGTAAACTGTCGTGTAAAAATATTCAAGAGATACTTATTTTAAATATGTTATTATATTTTAGCCAATTTGATTACCGATAATCCAACGTATTTCATCGATAGCAGACGATATGCTAAAATATATAAATGTATAGACAAAGATTTAATCATAGGACACAGTAAGAAAGGCTTTTAGTCCAGATTTGTCAACCAGTCAATATTTACAAATGATGAATTATTCAAGTGAAATAGCGTTTCATTTGTATCATATAATAATATTTTTTTTATAATATGCTATCGGATGCTATATAGATCAAATATTATTATTGCTAAATGCCTGAATGAGTTTATGGCAAAAAACGAAGTCCCTCTTTCAGTATCTTCGTCTACGATACCTTCATCCCGAATCTTAGTGACCCTACATTCCTTTACAAGTGTACAACCCTGGTTCTTTATCAATACGTACGTTTGATGTGCGGGATCAATACTCAACTAAATCTTTCCGAGGAAAGCTCATTTTTATTTTAAGAAATTATGTGCTCGGAAAAGAATGTCGTTGGGTTGTTACATCTATCGAAAAACGGCCGGAGGTAGAAATGAATGAATAAGGGCTTAGGAATATAAACAATTTATATTCATTACGTTGGAGTAAATTCACCGTTCTCTATACGATGTCAACTAAATCCCTACTTGTCAATGAAAATGTAGAGAGCTACTGAGTAGACTCGGTTCCCTAAATATTTAAAGATATAAGAGCTTTGATGGGGATCGTTGTCACCAAAATAATGATCGTAGTTTATCATGTACAGAGAGTGAGCTCTAAAGTGTTCTCTAAATGGGCCATAGCATTTAGTTATAGAGTCCGAATGCTAGTCATAGTCATATGGTAAGCAATTTTCTCTGAATTTTAATGGCTATTGTGGAATGCAAGGTATCTAATCTAGAAGCATAAACCGATATTAATCCGGGTTATGGCATGGAGAACTACAGAATTATTAGACTTTACTTTTAGGTTAGCTCTAAAACTACTATTTAGATTATATTTATTTTTTCTATTTATTAAATCTGCATTGCAATTTGGCCATTTGGCCAGGTGGCAACGGTGGAGGGAAGCATAATATTTTGTTTTGAAAACTGCCTGGCATTCGCCCAAGACGGGAGGGAAAACCCTCCAAAAACTTCCCGTAGGCAGTATTTGAATGATATACATAACATATAATATTTATATATGTGTGAATATAAATATACATGAAACAAATTACATCATATAAAATTAAACAAGTTCATCAAGAATAAAAATAATATTATACATTAAGTAGAAATAGANTACAAATAAAATCGATTGTGGCAGGCTTAATCTTGTGGAAATCCATATGAACAGGATGGTATAAATAAAATTTCAATTGCTCTTTTTCACAGGTGTATTTACAGAAGTAAAAAACACGACCGGTTTCGGCACAGATCGGCCATCATCAGGTGAGGAAATTACCAACAAGCAGGTTTATATAGGGAAAAAAGAGGGGAACAGGGTAGGTGTGTGGGAACAAAGCAGGACAAGGAGGGAAAGCGGTAGGAGAGAAGAAGGGTTAGGGGGTGTGGGAGCTTTCCGGGGGGTAAAGGTTGTTCTTATCTAGGAGAGAATTCTTAGGAAGGGTACAAAGAAGTAGAGGGGACTAAGTTTGAGGAATTACTTCGTTAACAACATTCTCGGAAGCAATTCTGGAAACAAGGATTTCTCTTTGCTCTAGGAAGTTCATTTTTGGTCCTTTATGTTGGATATGTGAGATATCCGGAATGAAGGAAGAGGAGTGGTGGGAAAGATTAAGTTATTGGGCAAAGTGGGAGGCGGGAGTGTTATTTAAAAAAATATTGCATATGCTCTCTTATTCGGATATTAAAATTCTTTCCGGATTGACCGATATACACGGATTCGCATTCGTTGCATTTTAATTTATAAATTGTATATCGGTCAATCCGGAAGGAATTTTAATATCCGGATAAGAGAGCATGTGCAATCTTTAAAGAGAAATCCTTGTTTCCAAAATTGCTTCCGAGAATGTTGTTAACGAAGTAATTCCTCTAACTTAGTCCCCTCTACTTCTTTGTACCCTTCCTAAGAATTCTCTCTCCCAGATAAGAACAACCTTTACTCCCCGGAAAGCTCCCACACCCCCTAACCCTTCTTCTCTCCTACCGCTTTCCCTCCTTGTCCTGCTTTGTTGCCACACACCAACCCTGTTCCCCTCTTTTTTCCCTATATAAACCTGCTTGTTGGTAATTTCCTCACCTGATGATGGCCGATCTGTGCCGAAACCGGTCGTTTTTTTTTACTTCTGTAAATACACCTGTGGAAAAGAGTAATTGAAATTTGATTTATACCATCCTGTTCGTAGCTATATAGTTCTACATTTACATATCTGTATATGTCTCCGTTAGCCCCTTTCGGCATGTGTGTGCACACCATGACTCTGCTTCCCTAATCGATTACTTTCGCTTATTGTTAGCGGAAAATATAAGTTCTGAAAGAGACCAGTCTTAACATTCATTGTGTGATATTCACGCAGTATCAGAATGTTCTATGTTTGTTCTATGTAACAGGGAAGATACGCAATATTTGCTACATCCTCTAGGAGCATACATTCACTGAGCTTATACTCGTATTATTATCAGTACTATTACTTTTAATATTATGCCCCGGAATGCATTTTCACCAATGTATACTAAACAAGTTTGACCAACATTCCTGTTATTGTATTCTGTCAAACATATGTTACAATACGCGTACTGTGCGTTTTAATGCTCCTAAATTCTATAACGTGTATGGAAAGCGTAGACTGGAGTACCTTGTACCTAATCTATGGAATATTTACAAATGTACGTTAGACGCCATCAGTAACTATGGAAATGGCTATAATGATAGATTGTCAAATCGTAAAACAATTATTATGTCCATAAGATAATGTTTCTATTACATTTTTCTCTTTTTCGTCATCTTCTAGGTATTAAAATGTATTTTGACTGTTCTCTTATGCTATTTGTGCAATTTTGTCTTCGCTATAATTTTTCGTTTGTTTTGGTCTTATTTTTCTTATCGTACTTTCAGCACTTACGTTTGTTATCACTTGTCGTGTGAGATTTAAGCTGCATTAATTTGTAATTTTTATTTCTGACGTGTTATTCTATTTTTTTCATATCCGTCTCGTCTACAGACTGTTAGCTTGTCAGGGCTTTAAGGTTGTATGTGGGTATGAAATAATAAAAAAAAACAATAATAACATTGGATTGATTGCTATTAATTATCTTAACGTTTGTTTTATCGCCTGTATTATTAGAATTATTTTTATTTAATTACTACAATATGATATTTAAATATAGAATATTATTTACCATAGTTTTACAATTGAAGTTGATCTTAGTATTCTTTCCTTTGTATCAAAACAATAATAATAATAATATAATACACATAATTTATTAAGTAAACTGAACCCTTTTTAAGTAAACTAATTCTACTATCTTCTATATCTTACCATCCTGCATCCTGAGGCACATGACTAACGCTCACTGATTTTCCGTAACAGTTAGTTTACGAAACCTATCATTTTTCGTTATACATTTTCTAAGAAAAAATCATAGGTTTCGTAAACTAACTGTTACGGAAAAACAGTGAGCGTTCGTAATGTACTTCAGGACACTTCTTGGCAGGATTCCATACACTACTCAAGGTGAAGTTTTTCAGTGAAAAATATAAAAATATTATATATAATAATCGCTCACGCACTTATTCTTTGCTCCTATTGACTATTGTGAAAGTCGATTTTCTGTGTACTCATCCTCAATTCCTCATACATTACGGATGCGAGCACCCACGTTAAGTTATTCGTAAGGATTAATATAAGATTTTTTACGGATTCTATGGTTAATAAATTCTTCCCTCGGAGAGTGTACGAGTAATCATTGGTGATATATTTTCGTTACAAACCCATAGTTTTAATAGCACTAATAAAAGTTTTCCATATTTTGAACTTAAACTTCCTTGCAGTTGATATACTTCAATTTATATAAATATGTTCGTGAATCTATCAGGACGATAATATCTCGTACTTACTTCCGGATACGATTTCGACGGCTTAATTTATGGTCTGAAGTTTTTCCGCTTAAAATCTATATTTAGGTTTACAGAAGAGATTTTGGTGGGTTGAAAAACATCAAAAATGGATTGTGATTATATTCTATAAATAGTACTGAGTTGCAAATATGTTATAAAATATCCTAGCTTCAAGTTATGTATTACTTGGTTTCTACAGTAACCTAATAATTTAGGAAAGTGTAGAATGAGATGCAACTAAAGGAATCTCTACTAATCCACATTATGAATGGAAGCGAAAGAAACGTTTACGAGTATGATGAAATAATAGATTTATTAAGTCACTTGAAAAATACTTGACGGCAATTACTGATCAATTACATTGCATGCTGAAACGATTTCGACGTACCTTCGGTATCGTTAGAACAATTTCCTTTTATTCCATAAAAGATCATCCCTCCTTTCTTGGGACGCATAATTATGTGGCTTTAGATTTGCAATAAAATTAAGTAATGATCAACCGACTTCAATATTTTAATATTGATAAATGCGTTGGTAAATTATCTTAATAAGACATTATCGGTAGATATAAAGAAAAGTCACACTCACTATTATTTTTTTAATTAAGTTATCAACTAATTATTATTAAGAATTAATAGTATTTAGATCTTTACGATTGAGCTTAACTGTACAGCACCCTTCTAAAGATGGTATAAGATCGAAAAGATCATTATTTATCAAGTAATCATGTTTAAATTTCGTTCCCTTTATGGGTTAATGTCACAAAATTGCAGCTGGAGTATTTTATTGAAAATACGAATTCTGTAATGATGATTGAGCAACATGAAAATTCTCCATTAAACATTATGTAGAAAAAACCATTTGAAGGAACGGTATTTTTAGCCGCGATTCAAATTCATCTATGGGATGAGGTAATATTTGCTAGATTTAAATTTTACAAAGAGCGAGAGGTTCCCTTGAAAGTATGCCAAGCGATTACGGTATATTCAAGTAATGGCATTAAACGTAGCTTACAGAATATCCACCTCCCATGATCTGTATTAAATTAATTTTATCCTACTTATGTTTTCTTTGCATGAAAAGATAAAAATACATTGAAGCGAAGCGCCTTGGGAAGTTATGTTGTTGTTTAACTCCCAATATAAGTTCCTGTTGCTGACTTACGACCTCCCGATAGACCTAATTCCCTCATGGCTGATGGCAATAAAAAAGTTCCCAAATTGCGGGAGCAAGGGAAGTAAACGCTCGCTAAATATTAGTCCATATCTCACGCATAACCATCTCCGTGGAAATGCCCTAAAGCTCAACAGCGCCTTACATCCCGGAATACCTCGCATTCTACGACGCACGAGAGACAAATGTCCGTCGGTTAGAGCCTTAAGGTGGACATAACGATCCGAGGCTCGCGATATCTTCCATATCCCCCTTGAGGAGGTCGGCGAGAGGAGTTAGGGTTGTCGGGACGAGGCGATAAGGGATTTTGGAGAGCGGACCATGGGATGAGAGCGGAGCAAAGATGGCGCAGCGGGTTGCGTAGAGACCACCAAAACCACCCTCGACTAAGATTAATGCTTCTAATTTCTACTCTCTCGCCCCAAGGCTCACCTCCGCGCGCCCCCTATCTCTTGGCTCCTCCGCGGCACGCACACCCGCGCGGATAAACACACGCGGGACCCCCGTCTTCCCTCCAACTCAGCATTTCGTGGCAACAAACCCAGGCAACGGCCCAAGACAGCACACAAATTAAAGGAAAGGGATAGGAAGGCGTGTGGGCGTGGGGGATGACCTGGGGAGAATGGCAGGAAGATGGGGGCTGGTTCGGGACTCGGGGTGGAATGATAGCAGAGAATATTGGCTAGCGGAAGAGGGTGAAAAAGGGCGAAATAAAGAGGCGAACTGGAAGAGGATGATGGGTAACGAAAAGGTCTGGAGATGTAAGAGGGAATAGGGGTCAAGGGGGGTGGTGGAGTGGATAGAGTTCCCGTAAGAGTGTGGAAAGCTAAACGGAATCGTAGATGAGCGCGTGGTAAATTTCTTCACGGGGGGCGAAATGCTGGCTGGGCCGGTGTGCAAGAAGCGCCGGGAGAATCCGTAATGAACCTTATGCTGCGGAGGATTGCAGCGAAAGCTCTTGCGTGAGTATGGGTGGGCAAAAAGTAAGGAAAAATGTGCGCTGGCTTGTCGTCGTCCCGTGTTTTTGGACACCGCGTGTGTGTCGGTCGTCACGCGCGCATCGCGGCCACGGGCCATGATGCACTGCGACGTTTTGATTAAATGCCCAGCGCGACGTGTAATCTTCGGCGAACTTGCTGGCGAATTCTTGCACTTCTGATGCGTAAAGTTTGATGGGTGGGGCATAAATCAGGGGCGATGCCGGGGTAATTATGGTTGCAAATTTTCCCGGCTGCGTCCCTCGTGGTTTTGCGAAGACGGAAATTGACAAAATAGGGACCACAACCTGAAATATGGGCGCCCGTGGAACTTTCGGTCGGCTGGCATTCTTTATTTCGGATGATTACCTTGGAATTATGATGGAGAGTGGTTTTCCCGCGATGTTTTTCTTAGCTCATCTGCTGTTTTTGTATTATAGGCTACATTTATTGCCCGCACGGATCTCGCAGATCTAGAGTATGATTCTCGTGGGAAATACATCTCCGGAAAGGAGCAGTGAGGAGACGGGGTGGTAACTAAAAATCTCGTGGGAAAACGTGTTTTCAGCGAATGAGGATCATACTTAATCTAAAGTTATTCAGGGTTTCATGATCAAAAATTATTTAGGAAAACAGACTTAAATGCTACAATTAGGTCAATTATCAGAAAAGTGATAAATGCCTGGCAACTAAATTCTGAGTTATTACGATATTATCATTTTCAGGTGCCTGAATTCTTCATAATTTGCGTCTACCTCATGGTCAATTTCTTTTCGTACAACATTTTACTGCTTTCTGTTTCATGTAATCTTTCTTCGACCATCAACCTCACATTATAGGCAATTTCTTCATTTCCTATCTTACACAAAAAATCGTACTTCGTAATTATATTCATTCATGTTTTCCTTGAGTCATACATAGGACATCAAGAAACCGATGATTCATAACCGGGATTTATACTTACTACTATGCGGACGAAAAATCCGGTTAACTCCTTGTTTTCCTTCTCTGTGTATGCCAACTTTAAATAAGTTTTTAACTCATATATTATTAGAAAATTTCGAAAAATGGATTAATATTCTCGCCAATATTCCATATTCTGTTCCAACACCGGCGGCCGCCTGACCTAACTGCATTGTAGTTTGTGGTTTACCTTTCGCAAATGCTGATGAAGTAGGCAGTTACACATTACTAGCCACATAAACACATACATAATATTACAATATTTGACTGTATACTGAAACTAATAGTAAACACAATAAAGGTAGTTAGATAAATGTAAATGTTAAAGCATGGAAAATTTAAACCTTGACCGAATAAAACAATGAACTAGTTAATTATTGAAGATTTATTGGTAACTGATTTTTTGGCTTCCGCAGTACCATGCTCTTTGTCAGTTTGTTTACACGGGTTTTACTATTATCAGTGCATTCTTGAAAATAAAACCTTGCTACTTTGGAAGCCGATATGTAATGGCATTATCTTTGGATGTGCGATATAAATCCCACAGATTTTAGCTGACTATTTGGCTTTGTCGTTTAAATTTTGTATTTTCCGTTAGTGAAAAACGGGTACTGTATATTTTGATTTGCGCTAAAAGTTCAATTGGTGAGATTAAACAACTAATTCATATGACGTAGCAAATGACGACTGAGTTGGCTCCCTAAACTTTGTTTTAATTTCCTGAGAACTTCTGCGGCTGAAAACCCGAGAGGATTTTCCTCCAACTAAATGGCTATGAAGAACGATAGTAGGTAATTATTATTAGAATTCACCGAGCTACTGGATTAAATAGAAATTGTCGGTACGATAAAACAGCAGATTTGTGCGTAAAAGCCAATGTAAGCGATTTTCGATATCCTGGCGCCCCATAACCAAACATTTTCTCGATCATCAGCAGAGGAAACCTAAAAGTGACACCGAAGAGGAAATGACTCGAAATTCAAACACCTATTCCGTAAATTATTCCTCCGCTGAGACCCATCTTCACAAACTTTCTCAGAAAGATGTAGCTATTTAACCTTAGAATCACAATATAAACGGATAAAGAATTTCTAACTAATCAGCAGCAGGTCTTAAAGCATTTCTCAATGGGTAGCTGTATGGATTGGAGCATATCAAGCTCACAGTATCCCGGCCTATGCAAGGCCGGGATACTGTGAGCTAGATATTGGGAGATTCCATTTTAGCGATTTCCTCCATAATTTGGCTGAAATCGTATAAGAATCTAAAACTAAGGTACATACAAGAGTTACGTATGCCTCGATGAATTCCGTTTATTTACGACAGTAAACTCACAGGAAAACGGGAGTCTCCCGAATGGCTTGAAGAAACGTTCTGCCGGGATAGCTCAACGAACGGAGCACCCAACCGGCAATTGGGAGACCCGCGTTCTATTTCCGGTCCCGTTAGACTTTTTTCAAGTCTATTCTTCCTTTGGACAGTATACTCAGTAATCAGATGTTCTCTCACTGGGTTAAATTATGACATTGGATATAACGTATGTTATGCGATTATGCAAAACCATTTTGTTTTTATTTATTTATTTATTGTTTGACAATAATACCATAAAATCACATTCATGGATCAATGGCAGTGAATTAATAATCAGAGAAAGATCACAATCACTTGGAAAAATTTCGGTAGCCGAGTCCAGGCCTAAGCTCCTTCCTTGCCGGCCAAATTGGCGCAGTGGTTAGCATACTAACATTACAACACTGAGGTTCAGGGTTTCACTCCGTGTCAGGTCATGGTTGTTTGTGTGTGTGTTCGTAAAGGGTTGATTATAAGAATTGTCACCTGGTCTAAATTATGCCGAGTTAATAAAGACCATTTTTATTATTAAGCCAGTGCTACGGAAATGGCATATTAACCGAGGCTGCGGCGATTGCGTGTATTATAGTGCACCCAGGTTCTTTCGCGCCGCATTGCGTTTAGCTCAATAGTGTAATATGTGAGCGCAGTTTCTTTTCATTGTTGAATGATTTATGAAAATAAAAATTTATTTCGTTAAATGCGCAAATTAGGAAGTAATATTGCTCTGGGAGAACGGGGAGAACTATAGGTGCTGAAACTTGCTTTAACTACTTTCATTGCCTCTGGCAATCTCACTTTGTCGGATATAAAATTCTTATTCCTGCGTAGGCATGGTAAAGACTTCAGATCTTTGCGTTGACAGTATTCTAGTCCAATTAAAAGAACTGATTATTCCCGTGCACTTATATGGGATAATTCATGAAATCAACATTCAACAATGACCTTAGTCGTCAAAGGAATGGGTTGTTTATTTACCAAATATTTTACGAAATTTCCGTGTGTTTTAACAAAATCCTCGTTTGGGTCTATATAAATATTTCAGAATTTTCCAGAAAGTTTGGATCTATATAAATATGTCACGACTAAAATGAATATATGAGTATCTATGACCATTTTCCTTTCTTTTGACATTTCTCTTGATTTCGTAGGACCAATTTTTCTAATTTAATTTTTCAAAAGAAACAAGCTCTGAAGGTAACGAAAACCTATTTTAGGTACATTTATTATGTAAAAGTATATTAACTGATTATCTACGTGCATTTATATGGAACAACTCATGAATTCAACGCTCAAAAATTGCCTTGGTCGTCAAATGGGATGGGTTGTTTATTTCCGAAAAATTTTACGAATTTTCCGTGTATTTTATCAAAGTTCTCGCAATTTCGAATTTACATGAATGAATCACGACTAAAATAAGATTCTATGATTATTTTCCTTTCTTGTGAAACTTGTCCCAATTTTGTAGGGCAGTAGTTTATAGTTTAATTTTGTAAGAGAAACGATCTCTGCAAGTCATTAAAACGTAATCTACGTACATCTCTTATGGAAACGTATTATGGGCTCCTGGGTTCGAACCTGGGCCTTTACAGAGATGAGAATAATTTTCGTGGGGGTGTCAGCATCGTAGAAACACAATGCAGTTTGTTTCAGTTCTCTAAGCCAAGCCGTTTCTGAGATAAATAAGGGGACGGACAGACAGACAGACGGACGGACAGACAGACATTAGCTTCTTATATATATGATGATAGCGGTGTACATCGCATTGGCCGATATATGATGAGGATACAAGGAACAAACAAAGACCAGAATCCTGGCCCGAAACGGGTTTTGAACATAAGACATCAATGTTACAATGCCAACTTGCTAACCCTTACACTACGAAGCCGAAAATAATAAAAATATTTTAAAAATCAATTTCGAACCTGATTAATTTCTCTGTCCCGTCTTTTCGACGTGGTCTATTTAACGATATCCTGAATGATGCTAGTTTTATACATCAACTAATGAGTACAAATACTTGGACCCTGGGGAACGAGGAAGAGAGAAAGCTGAATTCTTTTGAGATGTGGTGTTATAGACGCATGCTCAAAACAAAATGGATTGACAGAATCACAAATGAAGAGGTTATGGAAAGAGTAGGCGAAAAGAAAAGCTTGTGGAAATCAATTGTTAAAAGAAGGGTAAAACTTATAGGCCACCTAATAAGGCATGAAGGACTTCTGAAGACGGTCATAGAAGGGCATGTTGAGGGGAAAAGACCTAGAGGAAGACCACGCATGAGATATATGGACCAGATTATGAAGGATGTGGGGTGTAAATCATACGAAGAAATGAAAAGGAAAGCAGAAAGACGTAGAGAATGGAGTTCTGAATCAAGACATGTTGCTGCATATCAATCTTCGGATTGACCACTTGAGGAGGAGAATGAGTACAAGGAAAGTCTTTTCTGTCAACACCAAAATGCACCCATGCACAGAATATATGCATATATTAAAGTAGTTTGAGCAATGCCTATTGGTCATATCAGCCGAAATGAGTCGTGTATTACAGAGTGACCATCCTACATCCTCACTTAGATATCCTTCCTTTTATTTCTGCCCTACATCTCTCTAATCTTTCGGATTCGTTCCCTTATCCATCCCTAAAACGCTCCGCTTTTTAAAAAATATTTTTCGTCATATCCGACTTTACTTTTCCACGGCGTCTTATTTTTTGCTCTTGCGTTTTCGCTTCTCCTCCAGCCGCAACGGCATGCATATATTTTCTTCCCTCCCTTTATCTCTTTTCATTCTCTGACTTCCTTTTTCCTTTCCTCTCCCCAATTTCTGAATCATATTCCCTTTCTCCTTGAAACGTTCCAACTCCATTTTTTATCTTTCCTCTCCTTCATTCCGATTCCCGCCTTCCCTTATCCCGAGAGCCCTACCCATTCCTGCTCCCGCCCCTATTTCCTCCAATTCCGTACTGCTTCAAGACTCCATCCACATTTCATCAAGGTCAGGCGAAGACTTCCCCTCCGGATGTAAGGTGTCCATCCAAGATTTGAAAAACTGGAAAATCTCAGGAAAAATGTAGACAAATTATTTCCTGCGTTGACGAGGAAGATGTCATGTTCAAGTTGAAATATCTCCCATCTTTCGATTCTAGACCGGTTGTCATAATGTAGCGTCTTATGTTCAAAAACATTTTGCCTTTAGCTGTAACACATTGCTCGTTAGCAAAATACTAGAAAATTTTCTGATATATGTATTGATGAGAGCTCGCTCGCAATGGGCACTGCTTCACAGTGCTTGATTAGGAAATCGAAAAGAGGAGAAAATTAGTACTTAAGATCTTTTTCTTTTTGAGGTCATTTAAGACGTTATTTTTTAACTTCCCAAATTTTGTTTCCTCAGTTCTAGCAAAGTGCACAGCAAAGATTCGAAAAATACATATTGGCAAATATTTATTTTTAATATTAAGAAAGAAGCATGAGGATAGTAATTTCAATATTAAAGTTATATAAGTATTATTTGTTTATGTATCTAACATAGCATCCGTTTATTTGAGAAGCACTTCCCAGATTATCTATTCATTGTATTCAACATAAAAAACCTGTGTTTTAACATTTGTATTTTGTCTGCAATAGGCCTACACAGCTTACAAAAATTAAGGGAATATTAATGCATAGATA
>KZ308240.1:54545-108692 GCA_000376725.2 Ladona fulva
TCTTAGTGCGCGATACTACAAGATAATCTGCTGCCATACGCGAACGAAATCGCCCCTGATTGCGAGGATGTAGTATTTGCCCAAGGCAATAGTACAGTCCATGCGGCATGCAATACAAGAGGCTTTTTCTTTATCCTCCGAAATGCAAGTTCTTCCCTGGCTTACACATTCCACCGATTTCAACTTAATTGAAAAAGTATGGGGTATAAAAACACAAGAATGGTCTGCAGATAGCCGCCGCACTCCTGTATCTCTGGATGCTGCACACCAAAGATCTGTGGACCTCTTTTGAACGGGGTCCCGGTTTATTAAACGTCGTGGATCCCATGGGACGGCAACTACATCGCGAAACATTGGTTAAAAGAGATATCAACAGTTATGTAATTGCCCAAAGATTCTCATTATTCCATTTATTTCGTTATTCATCAGAAATTCTACGAGATACTCGTATATCCCTTACGTTTCCACATTTGTATTGGCGGAGGATATGGCGATTGGGAGGGAGATATTGGTATTAGTGGAAGACAGTCACTACGCAGAATCGTAAATCATATCAGTTTACTCGCTACGAACCATTCATAATATTATTAAATTTTGCATTAAAATATTCATTCGAAATTCAACTTGATTACAGAGCATGCGACTTAAGTAAAATTAATATATCGAAAAAGGCTTTTTCAGGTCTCTCCGATAGATAACAATTAGAACGAGCAAAAACTAAGAAGATGGATAAGATATTTTTGTTTTTTATGAAATTCCCATTTCCCTGTTCTATGATAGTGTTATTATATTTAACAGAGCAATAATTATTAAATGAAAAGATAGAGCCAATCAATAAAATACAAAAATATTATTCCGCTAAATTTTCGGTGGATATTTAACCAGAAATGGGCGTATAAAGCGAAAATATCAGCATCGACGCAGCTGTCATATCTTTATACAGTCGACAGACATACGCAGACGAAAGTAACCTTCGAACCATTCCTAAGGTGCAGGACGCTGTTCTACTCGATTTAGTCACATTTAAATTTCACACTGGTTCTTCATTTCTCTTAACTCGCTTCACCTTATAGTTCCGAAACATATACCCCCATCACTGCGTACTCCTTAACTGCAAATCGCGTAGTACTAACAGAAATTTTAATCATGCTGTTTAGCCGCTACAGCTGCGACAGAACAATCACAAACTTTTACAAATGACCGTACGTTCAACTGAGAAGCATGGATAGATACAAGCTGGATATGACAGGGATAGATTAGAACGCATGGGTAAGGCAGGAGACTGAAGTGGGATATCATCAAAGTAAGGCCATTGAATTGGCAATTGGCTGTTCACGAAGGAAGCGTTTACTTCCCATTTAATACGATCCCCATAGGCATTGCTCCTTTCTACGCCCACAGAACACGAGAGAGGATTATCCAAAAATGTGCCTTTAGCAGTGGACAAAGCTATTCCTTACCACAGCGCTGCATATAAAAATTGTTTACATAAAATGATAGCCAAAAGCTAACGTTAAAGCTATGACTGTGGTCAGATTTGTAGTTGTTAAGTTCAAATGAGAGCGTAAATGAAAACGGTTAAATTTAAAGAAAAAATAGATCCTGATGAAATTCCGCGATCCCTGAATTCGTTAAAATTCCGATATCAAAGGGCACCTATATATACGGCTTTCTTTCCGATCAAATTGGTTCACGCATTCGTAATCACGCAAAACAGTACAGCACTCCTTTGTTTTTGCGGAAGAGTGTATACTTCGCAGAGTCGACGTTTGCTCAAATTCCGCAAGACTGATTCTCATCATGGGAAGCTAGAATCTAGCAAAGCTTAATGCTACAGTCCGTTTTTGCAGACACACACGAATGGAAAGGTTTGATTTTTCATAATTCAGGAAAAACTTCCCGGAAAGAACTATTTTGTCCAGATTGCTATTCAACTGCTGTGAATTCGTCGAACAATGAAAACGGTTTGCTCAACTCCGCTAAATTAGTGAATGAATAAAGAACTCCCTTTTTTGGGTTGGTGACTTAGTTTCCCAATGTAAATGTAGCATACATTTGCTGTACTTTTTATGAAAGAACTAAAATGTAATAACATCTCAATCTTGATAAAAATATCCAAATATGACTGATTATTTTGTAATGAATTCGTCCGGTATTAGGTTGGAAAATCTCTATACATCTCTTTCTTACTCTAAAGTGTTTCCGGACATTTATTCAATAATAGCAGTTATCAAAAAATTATTCACTGGAAAGGAAGTATATTAAAGCATTCGAAATATCCCAGTCTCTACCTAATCCCAAATTGTTAATTCCATTCGAATAATTTTCAAAAAATATTTGCTCCTAAGGATTCATTTCAAAACATAAATCGATTTTTCCGGATAAGAATTTCATCTCGATGCATTATACAAAAATTCATTTTATCATAGTTTCCATTCTTAAATGACCAAAGGCAACCGTAACCGTTAACCGGAATCATTTCCAACCATTGGATATCACTTTAAAGATGGCTTAAGTTTGCGTGCATCTCCTTCAAAAATCATTCATTCGATAAAAGTACTTTTTCAAATTACAGGAGAACAACGTTTTGTTGCACTAGATGCACAGAAGAAATCCCCTTGTAAAAGAGGTAGGCGGGGATTTGGCTTTGGAAAAGGAAGTAATTTTCATAGAACGTTTTCAAATGTTCGAACCCCGACATCTCGCTATATTTCGCCCTCCCATTCCTTACAGTCGGCAGTTGCCCATGTTTTCACGTCGTTCGAATACAAGAAAAAAGATAGAGTAACAAGTCACGATGTGTTCTATCGACTGATGGAAATGTAGTCTTCTGCTGAGTCGAGAAGAAAAAGTGGAATTCGGAACGAAGGTATCTAGGGTAGTGAAAATATCTTACATCTTGGTAAGCGATATTTTGTGGAGCTCCATCTTCAAAATAACATACAATGATTAGACTTGTAAGGAATAATAAGTGGGAAAAATAGCGACATGACTGGGACTCAAACCCAGGTCTCCCACTTTCCCGATACGCGGCGTGGCATAATACCTGCCCGGAAAGTGGGAGACCTGAGTTCGAGTCCCAGTCATGTCGCTATTTTTTACACTTTGGGATCAGCCGCACGACTTCATCGTGCAAAGTATTACACCTCACCATGATCCTTAATTATATTTGTACCGTTGTGGAAAAGTACAAATATAATCATTGTATGTCATGAAACATATACTTGTATTTGATTGAAAAGGCTAAAAATACTAAACATATTTCGTAAAGAAGAACATCTTGATCGGATTCGGATCGGATCGGATGATTGGAAACAACGGTTTCAACCAATAAGCAGGCGCAGCAAAACCGAAAATGAACTGTAATTTGGTTTTTCTATCAAGCCGAAAGAAAGAATCCGAATTCTGAATCTCTGAGTTCATAGGAAATTATTATAGTTCAGCGAATTTACGACTGTAATGAATTCCATTGCCTGAATTTTCTGTTCATTACGAATGTTTTCCAACAACGAACGGGTTACGATCGGCGTTAGCTGAGCCTATTCCGTATATATCACTGTAAATGTAACTCTTCTGGGCTCTTTTAATGGAGAACTATTGATATATTAGTCATTAAATTCATAAAAATCAGCAAGTTTTTCATCATTAACGTATGAGAAGCAGCAAAAAACTACACTCCCACAAAATTAATTTGATAAATGAAGTTTCCCGATGGCGTTTAGTAAAAATTTAATCGAAAAATGTACTATTACGTTTTTGTGAAGAAGAGTTTATAATTTATTAATGTACCTCACTCAGCGCGGATAACTCGATTTTGAAATGTCCCACGTGACGTTAAAATCGTGCTTAACATAGTATTCTTATAACGAATTTTAATAAAATATTTTCCTGAAATGCAGAGTACCATTTCAGGAAGGACGATGTATTGGATGAGTGCTGCAGCAAGTATTTAATCGCGCACAACGTGTTTAAATGAATTTTTTCTCTTTTTTAACCATTTTCAGTCATAATTGCTCACTTAAACGATACAATTTTTAACGCTAATGAAATTCATTAGTTTTAAAGCTTTAAGATTTGACTCATATTTTACTATTTTATTTACTTTTTAAATACCGCACCCACGCGTACATAAAAGTAAACCAATTTTAATTAAATCCCCATTTACAGAACTCTACAAGAAAAATGTATCAATCTCGAATAATGAACAATCATTGTAATGGAGAGTTTATTTGTGAATGTATTCAATATTTATATAGATATAAAAACAGTAAAAGTTAGCAAGTAAAATGAAAAAAAGATGTTTGAAACCGATGTTATCTAATTGGGAAGTTGTAACAAGGGAAAATTTATACGAGAAAAAATTTAAGCAAAAGAATTTAGCTGCATCACTGTATTCATATTTTCAAACAGTTTGAGTACACTAATGTACCACAGTCTCTAGAATACCAATCCATGTAGAAGTGGAAGACTTAACTTGCGTTTCTCATTGTAAGATAAACCCCCATTTCCTTTTTAATCTAGGAAGGAAGAAACATAGTTTCAAATTGCATATGCCGTTCATATTAGGTTTTGTATAAACTTCCCTTTGAATTCTAAATTGTCAGCTCGATCATAAACAAAGCTCTATGTTATCACTTAGTCAAAATACAAGGGAAGAATAAATCCTGCGCTCAAAGACAACCAGAAGTTAAAAATTGCGACACTAATGGGACTCGAACCCAACACTTCCACTTTCAAGATTACCTGCACAAAATGTGGGAGACCTTGGTTCAAATCCCAGTCACCTCACAGTTTTTCAATTCCGTTCATGCGTGTTTTAGGGTGAAGGCCTCCTCGTGCAATTTTAAACACCTTACCCTTATCCTATCTAAACCCTGTGCTATTCTAAAACAAGCATTACTGAAAATGTTAGGACCACGTATACGTGTATGAATTAACCTTGGTGTCCTTGGACAATTTAATCAATACCAGGCCCCTGCCCATTACAAAGCAGTTAATCGAAAAAGAGGGAATGGGTAAAGAAAAAGAAAGTGCTGGGCCGTAAGGGTTGCGAAAGAGATTCTTGGAGACCCCGAAAACTTGGCGCGGTTCATCCCAAGGCGCTCTCGCCGCACCCATTTCAAAAATCCCCTTTTCCCCGTTGCCATCCGGGACCCTCGTTCTCAAACCGTCTCCTTCACTTCTCAGTCTCCCTCCAAAGTCGACAAGAGGAGGATCGAAAAAGATTTGGGGCTGGCGTTACCGCCTCTTTTGAGTGATGGGAAAGCGATTTTGCCACCACATTGTGTGGTCCTTGACATTTAGAGCTCGGCGTTTATCCTTTCTTTTCCTTTAACGGATATCCTGAGTTTACTGCTAAAGTCTTCCCGTCGCTTTTCACTTTTACTTACGCATTTACGGCGAGTCGCTCTGCGGGGGAACTTCTCTTTTTACAGATTAAAATGAACTCCATGATTTTATACAGCGAAGATTTGGAATAATAATTTCGGTGGGTTTAAGCTTTTTAATTTCCATTTTCTTTCGCGACTCAGAGCGTCTATTGCCCGGATGACCTTTAAGACAGAACACTTACGATATATGCATGAAGGTATCCTCGATTCCCTATGTCAAGGTACCAGGACATCATACCGTAATAACTTTCTCTACGGTTTTCGCTCCCGATAACGATACCGATAACGGAATTTTTTTCCAGTTTCGTCGAGTTCAAGAATTTCAAATTTTTTACGGCTTTAACTGCCTTAAAATAATAGTTCCTTCGGTTTTGGTTTTCGCTTTGGTACCGGTTTGATGTCCTGCAAGATATAAGAGTTTCTCTGAGAAGGAGAGACAACATATGATGAAGTTAATTGCCACTCGGAGGATTTTAACAAATCTTCCATTCAATCTCATTTAAGCTAGATTCCTCAGAAATATTACCGCTGTAACTCTTTCGAAGCTCTTCCAATACTCTATCTTACCGTAGAAATACTCGGAATACGCAGCACTAAACACACTGATATTATAAACCTTTCAAATAAGTCATGTTTTTTTAAGATTAAATATTTCACTTTGTTTTCGGGTTTGTGGATTAGGATAGACGTTCCCATTTACATACAGCGCGATCTAGACTTAAACGATTTTTTTCAGGACAGCGCATTTATATTTTCCATTTCAATTTTCTACTATAAAACATAATTGTATTTTGTTGGTCAGAATTCGTCAGTCTGAATCGCCTAATATCAAGAAAAATGTTGAACCAAAATTAGAGTGATTATTTCGCAATTTTTTGCGTGTTGAACCACTTTTATTTTGAAACTTTCTTCCTGACACATCTCTAGGTTCAGAAATGCAATAACGAAAACCGAACTGCTAGTATCTGTTAAAGAATATCTTGCTAAATATACCCAATTTATTTTACCAATAATCCTCAATATTGTTTCGCAGATGACGAAATTGGATTCAGGTATTGAAATAAAACTCGAACTTTGTTTAAATTATTTAGTATTCTTGATCGAGCCTGCCCATGAATCGTTGACCAATTTAGACCATGATTGATATTAAATAAGGCTCCGTCCCCTGTCACTGACATAAGATTATGTTAGCAATTTAAGGCTATGAATTAAGATTATTTTAAAGTAAAGGATCTCTTGACTTTATTATGGGTTTAAATTTAATCCCCATATAATGAGTGACATATTTCAGCGCTTTGAAAAAAAAACTGAATTACTCTAGCCTCGTAAACAGCCATTTTTAAAGAGAAATTGCTCAATTTTTCAATAAATTTATTTTAAGTTCATGGAAAGTAACTCGATTTAATAATAACAGGAACATTTAATTTTATTGATAAGAAAATCTATCATGAAGTAGTTCCAAAAAGTTACGCCCGAGTCAATATTTGTTAATTAAAAGACTGTTTTAAGTATTATTTAAAATTTTAAGATTATGACTTTGGTTTATATCATAATTTCACGATTCGGACACGATTCCAACAACTTCAAATTTAATAAGAGAGGGGTTAAGCGCTTTTTTATGCTGGAGATTGTTGTAGTTGCAGCATGTAATACAAGTCTTTACAAATTATTCATTTCGAAATAATAAATTGTTAGGTTTTTAAACATTGAAGCTCTTTTCTTTGCGTTTCAGCAAAGATTTCACTTTTAACCCATATTTACCATACACCCTCAATAACCTTAAGCTATTTTTCCTATAAAATGTATTTAATCACGCCCCATGGCTCAATTATTAAATAAACACTCGTTCTTTAAACGTGCTTAAAACGGCCGTTTGACCCCATTCCTTATGTTTGAAGGTTTCATCAACTTTGTGGAAGATCATGCTCATATCAGCTATTTAGGAGAGTCTTGTCATTATGCACTACCGTAGTTTACATAACGACGAGACTCCAGTTCCCAAAACGAAAACCCACCAAACTCAGAACAAAACGCATCTCACACGCAAGTCATCGAGAGGGGATTTAGTTTCTAATTACTAAGTGCTAACGTACTCAAGCGTTACGCTGATGGCGCCCATATTGCCGAGACGCAGACCTAATCTTGAGGAAGCGCAAGAAAAAAGGAGTAAATTCCCTACCTGATTCGAATCTAAAAAAGGGAGAGAAGCTCCCCTCCGCAGAGAACACACGCTATTAATTCTTCCTTCTCTGAAAGCACCTTCCCTCAAAACTTAATTGAATGATCGTAATCCCTCTAAATTGCTCGTATGCTCGCCGCCCATCTCATCTCGGATAAGGAATCCGTAATGGGGCAACAGGGGGCAAAGGGCAATGCTATGAGTGCGTGATAGCGAAACGGGAGTAAGACCAAGTCGGAAGGAGGACTCATGAGCGGAGCACGTGAAGTGTTTTGTAAGGGAAAGAGAGATATGGAGAGAGAGGCAAGAAAAGAGTTTGCTTTGGGGAAGAGAGGAAAAAAAGGGAGCAGACTTGCAAGGGAGAGGGAATTAAGATGTCGGGCTGACGATAGGGAGAGAGAGAGAGAAAGGGGAAAGGTCCTTTGGCTGAAAAGGAACTAAAAGAAAATGGAGGACGAAAAGGATGGTTATAAAAGGAGAGATTAAGGGACGAAGAGGAGGAACGATGATGCTAGAGGGAGGTCCAGGAAGAGGAAGGGGAGAGAGAATAGGAAAAGGGGGACCTGGATTAGCGGTGAATGGGAGGAGTTAAGAAGCGGGAGCTGGGTTAATCTTCGCGAACCCCTAATAGGTTCATTTCGGTCGGAGTTCACTTTCGGCATCTACTGCTCGTCTCAACACGCCCCGGCACGGAAGAGGAACGGGGCTCACCTATTCCATATATCATTCGCAGAATGCACGGAGGCTGCTCTTTTGAGTGCCATTATGCCAAAATACTCGGCTCCGAAACGTTTATCGCTCACGAGATATCCCCAAATGAAGTTTAAATGCCGACGAGTTAACTGCTCGTCGTGTGGTTCGCTATTATCATACGATGCACACTTCCGGCGGTGAATTAGATGATCTCTTAAGGCGCTTGTTCTTGAATCGGAGCCAGTCTTCCGGCCTAGGGTTTCCCAAAAGCGAAAATTAATTTCTATTGCCCAATGTCGTTTTAAATATTCATTTCTCTAAGGTGGCGGCGAGTGTAGGGATCCGCAAAACCTCTAAAAGGAAACTAGATTTTTAAGAGGTTGAAATTTGAAAATAGAATCTACATAGTCAAAAGATTTTTATGAATCTAAATACTAATTATGTAAGTTATAAGATGTTTACTTCGAATAAATGAGACATGGATGGCTGAAATGTTAATTCATAAATGCTACGAAGAACCACAATCACACAAGAAAATTTGTAAAATAAGAGATATCGCAGATAGTATACTTCAATCGTCTTTCTTCATTTAAACACAAATAAACCCTAAGGATAGTTCAAAGTTATGTTACACAATAAAGAGTATTCCATTTTCTTATAAGATGTAGAACTTTCATCAATGAATCAACCACAGTTCCGATAGTGTTTGAAGAACGATTAATTGAAGGTTAATCGTTCTTAATTTTATAATACGATTTAACTATGCAAACCCCTATTAATTTTTCACATCATTCTCAAGGAACTTGAGTTCCCTAAAAAATACATATGCTATATTCTTGGCACGGAAGCTCACAGGTCTGAAATGAATCTACTTAACCTTTCTAAAGATTTCCCTAATACTTATTTCTAGAAAGTAAAAACATTCCTATAGAGGATCAAATAAAGGTGAGAGAAGCATGGCGAGGACATTCATGACACAAAAACGAGTTTTGGAGAGGAAAATGTGCTCAAACATCTTTCTTCAATGATGCACACATTTTGCGCTGCAATTCACTGCAGCTGTCGCATGTAGACCGAATTTGCCTCAGTAATTTTCTTTCCACCCTCATGCTGCTGGTCAATTCGAATTTCGATCAAAAAATTCGCGGGTAAAGGACTACTGGACTACGAATAAGTCCAAAAAATAATCAGTTTCAAACATTCGATTCCTTATAAAATAAAATAAATCGGTACAACGATACTTATGCATCTACTGCAAAAAAAGTTATCTTTTTATTAAATATGGCCATTATATCCATTGTAAAGTTGAATATCTTCAAGGGAAACTTCATCAACCCCGTTAATAAATTGTGTAATTTAGTGAAACGACTTGATTCGTTTGTTATTTTAATAATGATTAACAAGTTATGAGAATGCGGATTTTGATCCTCTAAATGTTTCGGTTCTCTTTTAACTCCAATTTGGAGCTATGTATTGAATTCAATGTGGTATTGGTTTCGAAGGCGATGCATCGCCTTCGAAACCAATACATTGAATTCAACAGAATTTCGCATACTTTGCCGCTGTAATACGTAAAATACGGCTATAATGAGAAAACGATGAATTATTTTAGAGCAGTGCTGGAAAATGGAATAATTATGGGATAATTTGGGAGCTATTAGGCAAAAATTAAGTTTACGAGATAGTTTCGTGCTTCTAGTTAATGCAGTTCTTAAAAGCTGGATAATGTTGAGTAAAATTACGTTATTTTCTAGGTATTCCACTATTACTTCTATCGTGATTATTTTTTTAAGAAAAATGAAGTATGAATACATTATTTATTTGACAATTTTAGTCCAGTTTATATTGGTTTTCGTCACATATCAGCGTAGGATTTGATTTGTACCTATATTTTTTTTAATACCTATGCGAAGTTTCACGTTCCTCACTCTAAAAAACCATTTTTGGCCTCTTTGCCAGCTTCTTTTCGATTCTAGCCCACTGTGCGATGTTCATAAATGTAAATTCACTGATAGAAAAAAACGCGAAATCTATACAAATTATTTAGCAGCAGAGCAGAAATATTTGTACAATAGCGTATCACATATTACATCTGATATCAGTTACAGGTCCGATTAATAAGAAATTGAAAATTTGAATTGATTCAGAAGCCTCAAATACCCCAATGCTTGTTTATTAACCCGGGCGTTGTTTTTGTACCTTTTAGTTCTTACACCTGATTTATTTTTGTGTATCTTACTCGGGGTTATCATGCAGTTACAATTTCCCTCCCTTTCTAACTATTTCAATTACACCAAAACTTGGCTTAAACGCGGATCAAAGTACAATAGGCATGAATATTGCAAAATCGTAATACAAGGAGAATTCTCAAATTGAAGATTTTGGGTTCCCTTTCCCTCCATTTGAATGGAGTGAAAGGGAACCCAAAATCTCATCGAGAATATTTTCGTCTATGCTAGGTTAAAATATTTCCTTGATCGATTTTACTATGAATGGAAGAACTTGAATATCACATTTAAATTATGATTTCATATTAAATCGTGCATATTCTTGTGCCACTGAGAGAAACCTATTAAAGACTAATATTTGTCTCCATCGTTCGCAAATATCAAACATCTTACAATTTGAAAATCTTTTAGTGAGATTATTCATTCTCTTTGAACATAAGAAATTCTATTTCTGGTTTATTTTCCATCTTTCTTCCTTCTATTAATCTTTCCTCATACATATTAATTGTCTTTCGTAATTACAGCTATTTATATACTAAATAAGCACTTAAATTCAGATGAACTCTTATTTGACGGAAATTGTAGACTTTAGAAATTTAAATAATTGATGTAAGTCAAGAAATTTGAGTAATTTCCTTAAAAAAATGGCCAAGAAAACTAATGGGTTGAAGAGTTTAAGCGAGCTGGGAGATTGCCAAACCTGATAACCTATTTTAAGCTCTCCATATAAGCTTTTAAAATCGCGAATGAATTAAACGATAAAAAAATTAATGAATCGACGAATGTATTAATCATCCGCCACCTTTTATTTAAAAATAGTTTTAGACGGTAATGTTGCAACATACAGTCTTAAACACAAGAGTACAAAAGTAGCTATGGATTTAAGACAGTAAATGCTGCATGAAACGGGATAAGTTTGATCATGATAGTTTAATAATAAGAACAGGCTAAAGTATAAAAAAATCATTTTTTGAAGTAAAAATGATTCTAACAGTCACATTTAAAAAATAATTCTTCGTCGATCAATGGTACACATCAATGTAGATGAAACCAAGATGAAAATAGTTCTTTGATAAATAAAATGTTATTCTTAGTTAATAAGGAACACATTCTATGCGGGAGTAAATGAAACATTCCCAACGCGTTTCTATACCTCAAGTTATCACAGTTTTAGTTGCCGAAAGAAACGAATGTGCAACATTTCAATAACTCAAACACTTTCCGTACTAGCATTCACTTAGCGAGAAATATTTCGCCGCAAATTTCTTACAATATACAGTCCCTAACTTTATCCCTTCTCTAAGAGTCGGAAAAAATCTTTAAAACTGGCACCCGAGTGAAACGATGTTTTCCGGAAAACTTCTCCTTCAAAAAACCGATAAAAATGCGCGGGCCATCACTATCTTGTCCAAACATTCTTCGCCGAAGACTTCCGAAAATTTTCCCATTTATCGCAGAAAAACAAAAGCGTTGCGAGAAAAGGAACGTGACGCCTTTAACGCGCTCACTGATTCTTTTCGCTTATAAAAACACACTCACCAGACACAAAACAGATCCCTGGAGAGAGAGAGAGAGAGAAAAGGTTTATTTCCCCGTGAGTAAAAAACGGCGCACCCGGCCACGATGATGTGGAAGAGTCAATGTCATTCCGACTCTTGACGCCGGTTCCCTGAGTTTCGAATCCGCCCTTTCGTTCCATCAGATAGATCCTTTCACCAACACCAATCCCTCCTGCCCACAAGCCATTTCCGTAGCACTCGTCTCCCAAACCCTCCGCTCCACTCTCACTCCGCGGCGAATCGATAGCTTTGACCTCCCTCCTCTCTAAAACTCAGCCTTCCCCACCTTCGTAGAGTTCCGGTGTTTACCAAGGATCGCGACGAAGGGTTGTTGGGGCTGCTACGAAATGGGAAGCCGCCTAGCGGTGTGTAGATTGAAAAAATACGGGAATGCAGAAGGAGAAGATGCCAAGGAAGAACGGTCTGCAGAAGCGAGAAAGAGATTGCGACTACTTCCATTTGCGGAATACAAGTTGATATCGAGTAGTATTGGAAAGGGGGGGTGGCTATAAGACGCAATGCGATGTGGTTTTGTTCTTCGGAACTCGAAATGACTATGAGTGGCCTCAGAGATATTACACTTGATAGAACAAAAATGAGATTAAAAGAGTCGAGTAAGTTATACCGCTGTAGAGTATCGGAAGTCACGTGGGTAAGCAAGGGTTAAAGGAAGGCATTTAGTGCTTTGGAACGCTGCAGCGCGTGGAGCAGTGGATTTTGGATACAGAGTGTTGATCGTGGAAGTGGTTTAATCTCTCTCGATAATAGCAAGTCGTCGTCAAACATTAGCCCCTACATCCCAGCACTACTCCTCTCTCTATACTGTTCCTCCACCTAAGTCTACACTTCAGCGACAGTTTATTTCTTTAGATCAATAACGATAGCAACATTTTGATGATTACTGAAGTTACATTTAAATTACCTACCAAGGTAATATAATCGTAAGAAAAGGTATGAATTATGATGAATTCGAAATTTTAAAATATTTTTCTACCTTTTGTTTCCCTCAAATTGCCTTTTCATTAAAACAGACCAAACGAAAAATGCATTAAAATACTTTAGATTAATCGCATGTTTTGTAACCTTTCATTGGTTAAATTCAGAGCGCGGCAAGAAAAAAGTCGCACAGACCTGCGGAGACCTAACCGTACCTTAAAACGAATTCGCCTTCTCGATTCGCAATCGAGTAACGGTTCTAGAATATACCGAAGTCATAAGAGAGCCTTTTTATATTCTCATAGCGTCAACAACACATACTTCGTTAGTTTAACACTCCTGATAATTTAAACGGAATGAGCAAGTATAGGACTTATCCTTCATATTTGGATGGGGCCTTCAATTCTGGCTCCATATTTTATGGAAATCCGTAGCTCTAACTGAAAATAATATCTCAGAGTCGATCTCTCTTTTATCGAGGTCCTTTAATAAAAAATTAACTGAAAATTTGGTTGCAGATGTCACATTACTCTTCTTCAGAAAATATATTTATAGGTTCTTGATTTTCTCTGGGAAAATATCAAACGACTTTTTTCACCAGCAGATTAAAATTTTAAGCAAATTTAAGCCACAGTGAATCGATTAATGAAATAAATGTTCTCTGTTTACTATCATTGCAAATGGAGTGAATTTGATAAAAAGAGATGTTGGAGATTTAGATAATGGGATATTATATAGTAACTTTAAAATTTTTAAGCTCACATTATTGTGTCTACATATAAAGTAAGGAATTTTTTAATGAAAAAATGAAGCTACCTTTCGATGAGACTGGCCATGCGTCTTCGATTCGTCGCTGGAGGTAATGATCCATCACTTCCACTCATCTCATACGCCACTTTCCTCTTCTCTGTCGAAAGAAAGGGTCGATCATGTAATTTTTATATGATTTCTTCTATACCAATCTACACTACTAATTTGTATAAAACTTGTATACTAAAATACTAATGTAAACAATATTTATATATTATAAGTATAAGTTAACGCCTCATATCAATACGATTGATTTCCGAAAATAGAAAAGAGTATACAGTTTCCGGGTAATAATAAGGATAATATAGATTTCGGCCATTTTTAAACATACCTACATAAAAAAACTAAATTTATCAACCAGTTAGATGAATCTTGAGATAAATATTCTTTGGGTGTATTCCAAATGAGCACATAAAAATAAATGACATGTTGTGCGTGAACATCTTGAGCTAAGTTACATGGAATATAGCTATTAAGGCATTAGATTAGCAGCGAGGATCCCAATGTAGGATTGGGAAAGAATAACGAAAGCCTCGGGAAATGGTCTAATCGGGCGAAGGAATTTTAACCGCGCCCGCTAGGCTGTTCCATGCTTGGCCCATGAGCTGTTGACTCCAGAAACATTCTAAAGTGAATATTTCACAGCGCCTGGGCTAGTAGCAAGTTAGTGTGATGTCATGCGGAGGGATACGGGTTCGACATTAGGCAACGTTTAGCCAGGGGAGGGGACAGTTCGCTATACTCTAACGCTTGGGTTCTAATATGTGATCGCAGGAAAGTGGTTTAGGGGCAAGGTACCCCTTGAAGTCAGGTGTATTTCAACGACATTCTACTTGAGATAAATACGCTATATTTTCAATTCCAAAATAAGTATCTTTGATTCTACATGAACACACATTTAAATCGTATGCGTCTTGGATTCTTAATCTAAGATACAGGATCGCATAACAGGTAATACAGAGAAAGGTTACTTTTAGAAGTAGCGTTTACAGCTGTCATTCAGTTTTCACAGTACCAGTAATCGTATCAAATAATTACAAATATTTTTTCCATCTCAAGTCGTTCCGGACGTGACAGAACATTTACCACGGCAAGTTGCATGTTTCTTAAGTTTGATTTATAATATTATTTTCCTAATAAACTTTACAAAGGGTGCGTCTTAAATTCGAAAATATACAGTATAACAAAAGCGACCACCAACCGGTTCTCAGCGTGTTGCAATGGGGGTGATGTAGGTCTTATCGAGCCTGAAATATTGTTTCACTGAAATGATTAAGTTCGGGAATACTTTATGGGATGATTCTGTTCTAATGCAGTTTTGTCTAATACTATCCAATTTTTAAGCTTTATTCTTTAAATTTTTCATTTTCATCAAATATGTCATCATTATGGTGAGATTCTAATGCTTTCACATTCCTGTCGGCAGATTCAATGTAACTAACTCATGTGCCAAAATCAGAAAATCTAAGTAAATGCCTACGATGATAGTCAAATTATTTAGTAGTTAAATTACTTTTAATTACATTAAGAGAATGGAATTAGGGGTACAGACTACCGAATATTCCAAAATCGGAGATTTACATCTGAAGCAATTCAAACCAGGAGATTTTGACTTCGAAATGATTTATTAAAGGTTTAAAACACTCCGTAAGACGTCTTTCGGCAAGCGGAACTCGCGCTCAGAGACAAACGGGAAGCTCCGGATTACCGATTTCTGGGAAGCCCAATGATCATTTCGGAAGCAAGGCTTCCATCCTCGGGGGGTCTCCACATAGGAAGCGAGAATCGGCGGAGCTTTCCGTTTGTCTCTGAGCGCGAGTTCCGCTTGCCGAAAAACGGCTTACGGAGTGTTTTTAAACCTCTAATTCATATACAGCCGCGTTCCGACCTTCCCTTTTTCTTCGAAATGATTGGGAAAGATATTGGGAATGATTCATTTTACAATAAATAATTGTATGAAAATGTCCAATTAAATAAGTTAGAAAAACAATAAAACTTAGTATAACGGTTTTGAATAAAAAAATGAGGATTAGTGCTAAGACCGCTTCCCTATCTCCGGAGACCTCCTGACACCCTGACCCCATACCTTCCGAAAACACCCATATTCCGGGACCTCTACCTCCGATCTTACCTTTGATGAAAACTGCATCTATCGTCCCCCTTGGCTCACCTCTAATCTCCAACGCCACAACACCTGTAATATTTATAAAATAGTGTCTTATTTAATAGAAGAAATATCAACTTCATTACAGAAATATAAAATTTAACAATCCAAAACACAATAATTGTTCATAACATGATCACAATTTCTACTAGGAGTAAAGGAGATAAATTTGGCTGGTTCAAATTATTGAATTCGAAAGAGAGTATCTACCCTGATTCTTCTCATTATACCACTTATTTCATGTTAAATAAAGTAAGTTTAGTTTGATTAGTTTTATCTGAAATGCTACAGCATTGCTCGTATCTCATATAAAAATTAATACAGAACTTTCCTATGATACTAATTATGCTGGATTAAACCAACGAATTCATTCCATTTCGTTGGAACCTTTTAAATAACTTAAAATTTGCTGAAAACTGACTAATATTTATTCCAAAACTATAGCAACCGTGGCGGACGTCGGAATGCCGGAGGAAGAGAAAGTGTCAACTTGCTTTACCCTTTCTAGTTACAAGTCCGTTCAATATTATGACAAACAAATTAACACTGAAATTTCCCAATTAATTAATTTAAGGCGATTAGAATGGGATTGAGTACTCAAAATCAATACTAGATTCCCAAACATACAAATCAGCCGACCGAAAGAAAATTTTTATAAATGACGAATATTTCAAAGTACGGTCAGCCGTTATGAAACTTTATCACCGAGTGAAGCAAGAATATTTATAATTCTGTATTCTTTGAGATAATATATACTTTCGTTATTAATTTCTCATACATCTAAACGGATGTAACAGGATTCGAAACTTTCAAATTTAAAATAGCTTCAGTCAGCCGTGACGTCAGCAAGACCGAACGGTTTACAAGAATGTGACCAAGATATTCAAGAACTGACGTCATATATAACACTTTCTTTTTATTTTAGTAGTTAAATCTATCAAATATCAAGCATTGGTATCTTTATGCACGAATACAACCATAATTAAACAACTTATAATTAGTCTTCATCAACGGCGAAGTACTGAGCGACCTGTATGAAAGACGACACTTGATAATTCGAAAAACATACGAACGTTGAATATATTCATTTTAATTTTGATTGAAAAATATGTCTAAGAACGAATACGTGTATGCCCAAGCGCCACTAAGAAGAGTATTCGAAATCCCTGTACAACCGCACAGTTCATCACCTAGTGATTAATAGCTTAATCGAGTAAAGATGATCATTAATAGAACTTACCACAAAGCATCGAATAAAGCGCTTCCTACCTATGTTTTACAGACTGGTCAACCACCCGTACAGCGAAACGCAACCAGTGTCCTCTTCTGGCCATCGATATTTCGCCTTTCATCCTTGATTATCGCTTCCTTCATAACGTGAATATCACCAACAAGATGTGATTTCATAAAACTAGCTTTAAAATCAGTTCATTCGCCATCCTCAGAAATCCTCGTAAAAACGTCCTTCTTCAACACTATCTAATTCGAACTGAACGGCAGACAGTTGATGGACTATTTAAACGATAATACTGTGATTTGATTGGCTGCCCAAACACAGTAGTTCAAAACAAATACTCTAAAATTGTGCACTATATTAAAAGTGAGATTTGTGACCGAATTTACGTTCAAGCAATAAATTTTAAATATATTAATGTATTTAATTTTAAAATAATTACTTTTCCCAAATTGAAATTATAATATTCAGTGAACTTCGAGGAATTGATATTAAAAAGGAAACCATCTTGGATTCATCAATCATCATGGAGGTGAACCAAACGCTATCAATCCGAAGAAGAATTATTTTTATTTCCCTTATCCCTTCCCGGCTTGGACAACTCGCAGTAAGTAACTAACAACTGATTCTTTTATTTCCATCCGAAATTTCCGTATAATTTCGCACGTTTTACTTACTATCGCAACCTTTCCATATGATATAGTGACTGAATAATCCTACAGATAAGCAAAGCAGTTGATACAAAACAATGAAATAATTCTAGAAGACTTTAGGGGATTATTAATTAAATAAACATAACATGTCGTAAGATTAGTCAGCGATATTACAAAAAGGAATTTAAAATAAACAATTACATCTATGACTTCACGCTCTACTAATTCCATTTCTAAAAGTACTATTTTACTTATCCAGCAGCTATCATGATAAAGGAACCAATATGGGAATCTAACGCTATGCTGGGAAACAAATCTGATGTATTCACAATACGTGGATTTTGCATAAATGCTACGATCAGGGCAATTAACGTAAGTATGTTCACACTCATAAATTTGTCCTCGATATAGCCTGGATAAGATTTTAGTATTCATACTACTTTATTTATATATTTTACTATTTCATATGATATAATAGCTGAGGTCCTTAGTTCAATGAGATAATAAGTAAGTAAATTTGTAATATACGTATAATACACACATTAAAAGTAACTTAATATGATAGGATTTAATTTCATTTCTCTTACTTAAACTGTACAATACTATAATATATACTTAAACTCTTACAAACTAATCGTCGAAGTGTGATATTTAGTATTGTATACTATTGAAATTTTGATTTATACTACTTTTTAATACTTAAATTAAGTAATACCTGAAGATGCTTTTCTATTTAGAAAGCCGTTAATTCTGTTGATTATAGATCTTATTAAATGTATTCTCTTACGTAAATTATTCTAAGGTAAAATTCTTGACAAATGCTAAGAACACATGACGTTTTAGTCAAGATTACTGGTAAAAGAGGATGGGATTATTTCATATACCTCTACATATACATCGACAGCTTGTATATATCGGTATATTGTAGTATGTACAGGCAACAAACGATCGTCATATGTCTTTTGTTTATTACTATTACACCAAAAATATATTGAAAAAGATGGATTGAGGGTTTCACATTTTCTTTAGATTTAGGTTTAATTTTGATACTCTTCAAATTAAAACCATATACTTCAATCAGATTCTTAAGTCTTTAAGTTTATTTACATTTTTCTGAATAACTCTAAACCGATAAATTCCCTTCCCAGGCCTGGGGAAGAAGGAGAAGGATTTACTCACAAGGTTTTAGAAGCAGTTGGTCGACGAAATACGAAGTTTCCAGTTCCTCGGCGATATGGCACTCGTAAGGAATCTCACGAGAACAGGAGGTCAACAAGCAATCAAAACGAAGATGTGCACATGTTCCAATCTCACAGTTTCACTAATCATTCATTACTATAATATCTTATTTCGCAGAATTCACTTTTCCTCATAGAAATTTGTCAATTGGGCTTTGCATTCACCAGTCACTAAACACGAGGTATGCGAGGAGAAAGAATGGGAGTACGGGAGAACTAAAATTTCTCTGAAAGCACTGAGTAGTTTGTGAATGAATAGCTTCTTCGATTACTTCTCAACACACCACTCGCTTACTTAGCACCATGCCGTGAACCTCAAGTTTTAAATAAAGACATGTGTAACAATACGTCGTGAATTTTATGTTGAAAATTTAGTTCCTTTAGTCCCTGCTCGCGATGCACTCACTGCTCTTTCCTTAGCCGAAGTAAGCTGAGCCGTGTTCACCGACAGCCTGACGTCATTCTCAAGCCAACTGTTATGATGGCCACGCATTCCATGGCGAACCCTACACAGCTTGTTATCTTTTGCAACTCTCTCGAGAATTTCGGGAGGAAACTAAAACCGCTTCGAAAACTCCTGCATATATTGGCATGTTTTGTGACACATATTTTGAGAATTCTGCATTCACGGTTGCTAAGTCTTTAAATAGAAAGAAGCGCCTGTGGAAATCAATTGCCAAACAAGGTGCATACTCAAATATCATTTCAAGTATATATAGAAAAGAGAAGTGTGTGGTGCTTTGTGCTCATAGGTTATGTAAAGTTTCCCAACCGATATGCCGCATAATAATAGTTTTATTATAAATATTTTCTGAATTCTGGATGCGGCGCTTAATATCCGGAGTTAACACATCAAGTGTTTTCTTTTGTTTGCAATACATATGCATTTTACATCACTTTTAAGCGACAGTTTATTGTTCAATGGAAGTGCGTAGTAAAGATGTTAATATATCTTCTTGGTATTTTTTAAAATTCCAATATTTTAATTTGAATACAGAAAACACAGAAAAAACTTGCAGATAATTATGCTAAAAATGTTCATTCAAATGAAACACAGAGAACATCTTCGAGAGTTCGAATTAACATCAAACCATATTTTATAATTGAATATAGCTTCCATATCTCCAGTAGTACAATTTTATAATATGACTTCAACAAGTACTAGTTTAGCGAAGTAGACAATTCTAGCTTAAACACGATAGTAATTTTTATAAGATAATGTCAATGTTCTGCGTGAAAATAAATACTCCTTTTAACAATTCTAAAAAAGAGATACAATTTTTGAAGTATTATCTGTTTATTTCTCAGGTTCGGCTCCGTAGGCCGCTCGGAAAGAAATTTTGATCGGCATCAATTACCGACGCCGTCCTTGAGAATTTTATCAATAAATGTGCGGATCACCATATTCAGCTAAAAGATTCCATCTCGATAGCTAATAAACAATGCCCCATATACAATAAAACGATATCTTTAGCAATGGACATCTATTAAATAGGCTATGAATAATTCATGGTTCTTACGATTCAATTTAGACGAAGAAATGAAAGAGAAAGGAAAAAAGGAAAAGGACGAAGCCAGAACTCTAACCATTTGGATGTTCTAACAACTCTTAGATAACTTAATGGTCAGAGCAACTGACCGACAATTGGGAGATCAGGGTTTGAGTCCCTACCACGGCAGAATTTCTCTCTTTGATTATTCATTATTTGAAGATTCATTACCAAGAGGGACACAATAACTCTCAGAATGTCGCAATGTACATAGCTATCGCGAAGAAAGGTAAGTAGATTATTGGGCGACGTGTTAAAGAAACTCGTGTTCTTTCATTATATTAAAAAGTAATAATTACTGTTTAAATAATTAATCTAAAAAATATGACAGGAGAGGTGGAACCCTAAATAGTGTACATGAGACTATACGCATGAAGTCTACCTCCAAAACTTGGAGATTCGCTGCAATGAAACAATGAAACAGAATGAGTGACAGTGATTTCCTCCCACATTCTCATGGTGGGCTGTCGGAGATAATATAAATGATATATTGAGACATATACGTAATTCACAGCAAATCAGCCCGGCAGCCTTTACGAGAAGGAGACTGTGAGCTACGTTTATATATTTTCAGAAGCATTAAATTCGGAGAAAGAAGGTTTATTTAAAGTAACTATCATGCAACCTCCAGGATAATTAATATTTTTAAAATTTTAGAAGTGAGAAAAAATCCTTTTAACAACCAAAAATATCTGCAAAATATCCGCAAAACTAATAAAAGAAATTGGTCGGTGTATATTTTCATCTCTAACACTACCAAGAAGGGCTAATTCAGAATTTAGAAAGATTTTACTAGTCACAAGAACCATATTGTATTGCAGATCGTAGCCTTTTCAATGATTCTACTGTTCAAACACAGAAGAGATCATCTTAAATGAAACACTTCGTAACTTCCACCTTGTTTCATTTAAGATGGTTTTTACTACATTCCACCAAGTGAGGATTGAACATATTAATTTCATTTACACAGAAGAGTTCTTTGAGAGTTCGAATTAATATCAGAACTTATTTCATAAGTGAATGTAGCTTCCATCTCCCTTGATAGAATTTAATATTACTGCTACAGCTAGTATCGGCTGAAGTACAAATTTCAAACTAACCCGTTTACTCCTGCTTACAATGAAGTTAAAATAATAATTTCAAGTTTTGTCACTTTATTTATCATTTATCCGAGATGTAAAGTGAACCGAAAGGTTATATTAGTTTCTCATAATAGGTAAAATATTGTCTTCATCATAATCAGAATTGCATTCTATATTTAGGATATTTTCTGGTAAAGGGGCAACATAATAACTCTGCCCAAATTCTAGAGAGAATAAGAAACGAACGTAAGTGAAAAGGTTTTCCAATCGTCGAGGTATTTCGCTCTGAGGGATACCTTAATTGGTTCAAAGCACCCGCCCGGAATGTGAAAAATGTTGATTTGATTGCCAGTAGCGTACGACTTTTTCACTTCCGTTTATCCCTTGGCTTTTTGTCTCTTTTCTGATAAAAATGCGTCTACAGCACAAATATGATTTTAGGCTGAAAAAGGGTTGATCTTTGCAGCAATGTGTTTTCTTACGGGATGAACACAAAATTTCGGTCCTTCGAATTCTTCCATAGAACCTTCTATAAGTTGGGTTTATAACTCGTGAACATTAATTAAGATCAATGGTTTAGTAATTTCCCGGTGAATATCTCGGACGAAGGAATCTCGGTTTTTAAACCGGATTCTTGGAACTAGAAACCGGTTGGAATACCTCGAAGCTTTCATCCGATTAAAATAGATGATCGCAGCTTCAATAAATCCTTCTCGTCATATCAGGAACTCCACCGTTATCGCTTTCAGTGGTATCCAAGCCATTGCATTGAAAAGGCACATTTAGCATTTGGAAACAAAATTGCTTTTCATGAACAACCTTTTTCGTGGCAAATCGTAGTATTTCAATGATTTTAGATCGACAAAACTTAAACAATGAAGATTTTGTTTCACTTGCACGTAAGTCTGTGTAAAATACGCCTATTTACCGATTAAGATGCTAGTGTATGAGGAAACCCGTATTTAAAACTCTTTGAAAGGAAAATCAGTTCTTAGAATGCACGCGACGCAAAAATTTGACAAAGGCCACGAGTTGCTATACCGTGGTAAAAGGAAAACTTTACAAATTCGTTGAAAATTTTTCTTGGAAAAACTAATTAAGCGGTTGAATTGATTTATTTTTCGTAGAATACGATGTCTATATCACCCTTTCATGCACCATGATAGGCTTCTACATTTATATCCTCACTGACATGGAATTCTTTAAATACAAATTATTCACATTATCTAATATCTACTTCATATTTCTAGGTCACATTAATGCATTACCTCTGTAGACGGTTAACATTTCATAAGAAATTTTAGGCTGTTGAAGCTATGGTGGAATTTATAACTTCTTCTGCTCTTTTCCTTCACTCATTTCAATTCAGAGCTCACTGAAATTCTAAGTACAAATTCTAAGTAAATTTTTATAGAATACTTTAATATCTTCGTAAACGAAAATTCATCTGTTAAATTATTCATCATCATTTAAGCGTTATCAGAACTATTTCCTATAATTCTACTCTCAACTATTACCTTGGTATATGCCAATCGATGTTAAAGTTCACTGCAATATTAAACGCTTAAACCAAAATGAAGAAACAATTCAATTAAGAATTTAATTGTTTGAAACAAACTATTTATTTCCTTATCCAAGCGGGAAAGATACTGGCCATAGAAATACTCCAACCGACAACGTGGGAAAATGTCAACATTATAGGGAGATAGTTCAAAATTTCCGATAAATATTATTACAACGGCTATAAAGACCTTCCAAAAAATATATGGCTTTCAGATTTACAACAGCGTAACCCAAGTGTAAGCAACGCTCAGTACGCGGAATGAATCGTGTGTCCCCTTTCCTAAGGAACCCTTTGTCTGAGATATTTGCTCAATTAAATGTCCACAAGAGTACAGCTTGATGCAGAGCTTAGTGTCGTCGGGAACGGGATGATGCGCTGGTATCTCGGCTAAGAAATGGTCGACCTGAATGTGCAGGCACGCACAAGCGTGAAGAATTGTTGCATTCTGTTACACATAACGTCATGTTTGCGGCTGGGATAGTGGTAAGAAGATCGCTTAATCCGCAATGCAGCAGCTCAACCTACTCGGTGTTTCGGGAAGGATTTTGAACTGGCTCACTAGAGTCCCAATTTCTTAAAGATTACGTATTTGCTTACATTAGATGGGATATTTAAAAAGAGCACCGAAGAATCTCTCTCCTGATTTGGTTATTTTTAAAGCATTTTTCTCATATATATCTGTAAAACCTATCCATAAAAGAATACATTACTCTCATTATTCATTATTCTCTTTATTTATTACTCATAGAAGAAGGTAATATCTCTCCTGATTTGGTTGTTTTTAAAAGCATTTTTCTCATATATATCTGTGAAACCTAACCATAAGATGATACATTACTGAATGATATTGGCCGATCCTTACTAAAGGTATGCGGGTTATTATTTTCAACACCGTGAAAAATAGCTCAACAATTATTATATGGTATGCTATCATTAAGGAGATGATATCAATTACAGAAAATACCGTCTTAAATATAAAAATAAATTTCTTTATTGCATTTATTACTATCAGAAACAAAATAAACCAGAATCTAACGCTTTTATAAAAATGGCCTAATCAAACAAGAAAATAAAATAATATTTTAAAATTTTAAATAAGAGAGTCATAGTCAAATTCAAGTCTATGAAGAGTTATTTATTACATTAGCTATCTTTAATTTGCCAACAAACTTATAAAGGCTCCATGGATATGTTTTATTCTTTTTCATTACGCGATAGCTTTTAAAAAATTGATGAGACTGGTAAAAAGGTACGATAGTTTTAGAGTTCGTCAAAATAAAGAGAACTGAATTCACTCTTCTTTAACAAAATCACACAAACTGAATATCTATCGACACTTGTTTATTTATAAAACCCGCTCGAGATTTAATATAGAATCAAATTGATAGAGGAGCGTACAAAATTTACTTTATACAATAAAATGCAAGGTCTGCAACAGGGAATTAGAATTCCTCTCTATCGACAGAATAATCAAAAGAGTGATGCTCTGATTTAATCATTGATAATCTAATGCTAGCACTCCGTATTCTACATTAGATTACGGCCTGAAGAAGGTACACTAACGGAAACATAGCCTCCTCCATAAATTCAATTTTTAAGAGCCTCTTTCTCTACATCCATTCATTGTCTTTGTCGATAACGAAAATTTTTCTCACGTTCTCTCTCTTTATCTTTCATAAGAAAGTAGATCTACTTAAATTATTTTCAATAAATTATGGATATACTAAATACTTTGGGTATATATAAATACTCGTACTTAGAGTATGTTCAGGGGCATCGCAATGTCTTTCTTCGACACTGCTCAATCTTCTTATAATGAATCAAAATCAAACAATTAGATTTTTCCAGCAAAATTAATAAGTAGAACGAGAAGACAGGATGGTACTTTTTCCACAAAATATTTTATTGGTGCTACCGGTTTCAACGAAACGTCGTCATCATCAGGCAACATAAGACAGAAAAATCAGGTTGCTGAAAAAATGATTTTTCTGTCTTATGTGCCTGATGATGTTTCGTTGAAACCGGTAGCACCAATAAAATATTTTGTGGAAAAAGTACCATCCTGTCTTCTCTTTCTACGTGATGGAATTCCACCACATCTCGCCTGACTCTGTGAATTTCAAAATTAATAAGATCCATAAGGTCTTTATTAAGGCAAAATTGAGATTTAAAGTGTTTTCTTCCATCTAACCTGTAATAGTATTACGTGTTCAACTCAAAGAAATTCCGGCTAAATAATTTTAAAGGTCTAAAAAGTAACATGAATGATTAATTATGTTTTTGAGGACACTGAAAATGTGTAGAAATTTCTTTGAAATTTTTGTCGTGGAATCTTCCTTTCATTTCATTCCCCATGTTCTGATTGTAAAAGCAAAGGATGAACTGGATTAGAATGAGACTTGATGAGGGCAAAATTGAGTGCAAAGTTTACCGAAAAACGAATGAGGTTGTAGACATGGCTGATTTAATTTTTAATTAGGGTGGGGGCATATTTTTCAATTCGCAGACATCGTTCGTGGACTTTATATTCTCGTTTTGTCTATATATATATATACATATATATANTAAACTTTTCTATAGATAAGTATTATACAGGTAAGTATTCTATAATAAGGTATGTTTCAAGGTTTTATCATGTTATTATTCAATGGGATTGATTACTTTGTAAATTTTTGCTCATGCTATTTCTCTGAAAGGAGCTTCTAATTTATCCCAAAGTGAAAATGAGGGATAGGGGAATCATCGTCCTTCGGTCATCGTACTTTTATCCTCTCCCAGTCAGATACGTAGCAATTGAGCCGCACCGAGATTTGCGTTTATGTCTACGTCATTTTGAACAATGTTGATCATGAAAAGTATTTCCTACCTTTTAAAAACTTAGAATTTCTGAGTCGATACAAAATTCGTGATCTATAAACAATAAATTTAATATTTTACTGTAATTCAACTCAAATTTAATTCTTAATAATGCTCTGACTTAATATTTTTAAACAGATGGTAACGTATAGTTTTAAGCAAATTTTTCTAACTCAGCATTAATACGCATAAGCATAAAAATACGTCCGAGGAGTAACAATATCGTTATACAATCTTTCAATGGAAATTGGTATGCATTTCCAATTCAACTAAGTTTAGCATGGTATTATCATAGGAATCGAAAAATATATTTTTGAACTTCCTCAGAATATCTCAGGTAGTTAAGGTCATTAAAAATTAATTAAATACCAATTAAAATTATTGTTCAATAACTGCATGCCTTTTTGTGTTTCTGTATCTGATGATTCGAAAAAGAAAATAACTCTTAGAAAAAGAAGCGTACATAGTTATTTATATATTTTATTTTCAGAGTTAATAAGCTGTACAAGAGAAATTATCTCCATTCGTCGAGGGTCATATATAGCTACAACTACGTCCGACAACCAATGAAAGAGGGAATGAAGGAGGAATCAAAGGGGAAAATTACGGAAGGAGAACAAGGTTAATTAGGATGGTGATAATAAGTGCTAAAATTCTGAGGAATTATAGAGTGATTTTTTAGAAATAAATGGGCTAGGAAAGGTTAAAAAAAACATTCCTTTGATGGTGGAAAGTCATAGAAATTGATAGTCATAGAAAACCAAAAACTAATCTGCATACTGGTTAAAACAAATAAAACTGTAATAAACTCCGTTAAATTAAAATTCTCCGAAGATTCATTTTGGTTTCATTGATTCGATCTAAGGATACAAAGATCTATATGTGATGATGAATAGCTACAGTTTACAATAAACTTATGAGTTACCGAAAAATCCAAGAGGATACTTTTTTAAACTTTCCCAAAAGTGCTGAAATTAGCTCGACTTTGAAGTGTACAGAAATTATTAAACAACAGTACTGTTTGGTACTTAATGGCTCCAATGTCCAAATGCTCTGGAATCAATTACGCTCCTTTTACATTTTGGAGAAAAGATCCTTCATTTAAATTTTAGTGTGGATGTAGGGTGAAATGCAGAATCCACGTCGCGCAAAACTGAGGTGATTGAATATTTCTCTCGGAGCCCCACTTCGCAATCGCCGATCGCAACAATACCGTCTGATCTAGCGCAGAGTGAAAGAACAGCACGAACTCGATTTTCTGCAAAGGAGGAATCTGAAAAACTGTTTCCCGTTCGCGAGAATGTGGATAGGCAGTCTGTGATAAGAAACGGGATTGCTCGAAGAGAAAGCTTTACACTTGCGGGGGAGAAAAACTATTCGGAGCGTAATTTCTTTCCTCAATAAAATGGAATAGAGATTGGATCTGAAAATAGAGAAAAGGATTCATCAGGATCGATAAAGAGAGGAAATTGTGCGGCGGCCCGTCCCCGCTATGGGCAAATTCAGCCGCTCATGAAACGGCCTCATGAATTATATATCCGATATTTTTAAATAGAAGTGGGAAAGACGAGAACTCGAATATCGGTGACATCTTTTCCGGTTTGACAAGCGCCGGAGAGATTTTCCTCGCAAAGGAAGCATGAAATAATCATGAAGCAGCTTTCGATCGGGAAGGAATTATCGCGCGGGAACCCATGTGTGACGATTGTGAATGCACCGCTGTATGTGAATGACGCCATATAACCCGAAATGGTGGACTCCGTTATTCATAATTGACGGCGATTTATTGTTTCTCCGACAGAACAACGGATTATAATTTCCCAGCTAATCCGTCGTTCCGGTAACGAGCCGAGTACACATCACAACGTCCCGATAACAGTTTACTCACCTGGATGTAGATCGTTTTACCGCAGCTGAGGTCGAAAGTATGAAAGCCTAATATGGCATGGACGCGAGCACTCAGTTCAAAGTTATTCTATGCAGTCATTGGCTTAAATTTCCAGTTCTAGGGCTCAGGGTAATAAGGGATTGAAACATGTTCGATTGCAACTTTCATCGAGCAGTTAATCACTCAATCTACGCCATTTATTCTTTGGCTTAATTGTACGACACAATAGGCTATTATAGATATGAGCTATTATTCCAATAACTCTCACTACATTGTTGAAAGAGTAAAGGATATACGGGCATAAGGAGTCGACGAAGCTTATAAACCGGGATCTATTTCGAATCAATACAAGGATTTGAACCCGTATTTTTATAGAAGAATACATCTGTGGATCTCTGATTGGAATCAGGGCAAGTAGGCACTATTACTTTTACTAGATTTCTAATTAAGCTGAAACATTAAAAATTTTGCGGATGTACGGAACAAGGCAAGAATCTTCAATTCGACCCTTTTTATATTCACAATTCGAATAGGGATATTATTTTCGTTTTGGATTCCACAAGTCTACAGCATAAAAATTAATGGAAGCCTTCTGGAAAGTATTCATCAGATTGATCACACTCACCTTGATAGCTCTGCTACCAAGGTTTTCAGAAATTTAGATACAACAAACTCTGAGGGCATTATTGTTAAATTCATACGCAATAAATCCATTGGGGATCCTCTTATTTTAACTGGTACTGAATTTTATAAGGATAAAGTATAAAAATCAGAGTATACCGATGAAAAATGACTACATTAGGTTTTCAAGTACGGAATTACTCAAGAATGATGTCCCAAATTTGCGAGATCTAACTATTTTCATGATTCCACACACATAATGATACTGACTTTCCTATTCTATAGGAATGACAATTACCAAAAAATTACGTGATGGGAAATTTTCTCTCAAATAGTTTATGAAATACAGATATTTATGATCACGTTTTCTAATTATACGAAGGTATTCCTAGTATACATGATATAATTAAAAGAATCATCGATTATTAATTACTCATAGTATTTGCAAGAAGAAACACAATATAACTGAATTGGAGTAACCCTTTGATGCAATAGACGTTGTATCCCTGCAACATTAACTTAGTAAAGTAAAACCAGCGAAATTAATAATGGAACGCCATAGATAAAACTGTCATCAACGGAGCATAATTTTCATCTCTATGGTGCTGTATATGAGTACAAATAAACTCCAAAGAGAATGGTTCTGGCTAATGGGGATTAACCCTATATTAAATACAGAAATCTAAGTAGCCACCATTAATACTAAAAACATATCAATTCAGAAAAGCCACAATGTCATTTCTTTGTGTAAAAGAGATGGCGTAGAAATGAATTTCATCTCGTAAATTGGATAAATGAAAACTGACAGAATTGCTTGATTGGGACGCTATACTGGTCATAATTTCCCGTGATTGATCCAGAGGGAAGAGATAGCGAATTTAAAGACCGGCACCGCATCAAATGCTTTATCGACCAGTGGTAGAAGATCTACGAGATCGGAATAGACCGAAGCACCCCTCACTGATAAGCAAGTACGACTGAGCAGGTCGGAATGATATCATGCCATTTGCGATAGCGGGATGCGCAGCCTTTTGAGTTCCGTGATTTACTCCTGCAGGATATTGGTTGTTTCGCGCATTAATCATCCCAGCAACCAGCATGAAACTTTAATGAACTCTTCCGTAATATTCTTTCGAGAAGAATCACGCATTCATTAACAGTAATGAGGATTTCCCATTTGGTAGGATTTGGATAAGAACGGGCAGATAATTTCCTTCCTCGCGAGTAATCGCAAGATTATGACGTATTTCGTTCGCTTGTTTATTTCTCATTTCTCAGAATGTTACATTCATATCGCAAATAAATGTAGAATTCATAGCTGGCGATTTTTTTTTCACCGAAAAAAAGAGCAAAGAACGAGGAAAGCGTAGGGGAGGCTAATTACGAAAAAATGCCAGCGAAAAGAAAAAGCGGCCTTTAATGACGCCGATAAAAATTGGCCTCCTGAAGAAGCGCGGGAGTGCTTCTTAGCCATAAGAAGCCGAGAAAGACCGAAAAGGTAATAAGAAGCTTTCCATTCGTCATCGGGTTGTTGAGAAATTAGAGCCCTAATGTTCCCTTCTAGTCTAAGAGGAAGGAAAAAATCACATTTACAAGGCGGGAGGGAGCTAAGTAATTCTACACAGCTGTTCTTCTCCCTTGAGGGCGGTAACCTGCCTCACCCCCTTCCATCCTCACAGCCACTCCCACTCCACTTTCGCATTCTAACTACTCTCGCAGGCTCCCTCTTTCATATCGACGCCCCTCTCGATTCCTCTCCTTTAATCCCAGCCATTCTCAGCCTTGCCGCGTCTTCAAAGAACTATCTTTTCAGCCCTCGCCCGCAAACTCGCTTCTTCGTTACTCCTCTCTCTTAAACTCAAACACCCTCCTACAAACTAAGTCTGCCGTCGCCGCTGGAGATCTTTCTTCCTTCCATTGATATTCCTTTCCACACCCTGATCTCGCTTCTTCGCCGATTCGCCGCCGCTTCTTTCTGTGGCTAATTCTCCCGACCATGGTTCACACTCCGAGTGAGTCTCTTATGTCGCTCCAGATGAGAGGATGACGCATGAGGACAAATTAGCCGACTATTGTGAGAGCATTCTCGCCCTCGAGTGCCGAATTAAGTCAGCCTATCTGTGCACGTTTAATCCCGAGATTTAGTCTAGCTAAGCTATTCAAGGATATTTTCCAACTCCAATGTTTGTGTGGCACTCCCGAGGAAAATTGGGTGAGTGATTTTATTCGACAGGCTCTAAATCGCAATTCTAAACTGATACGAACATAGATAAATATTTTTTTCTCGCGCTACCTGAATTTAATTGAAGTCTTCAATCGACTCTCAACATTTTATTAGCATTGGAAAAGAAGCATTCCATTAGGTACGTCTCTGAATCAGTAAGGTTATTGAAATTTTCAAGCAACTCCGGTTACTTCTAGCATGAAGAACAACGAGCACGGAGACGTGGTATCTCAGTGAAGGATTTCAAGCAGGTATCGTATTAAATCCCTCTAAAGAATCTTAAAAGTTTTCTACGAGTTCTTCTTCTTCGTATCTGCTTGAAATATAATAAGCGTATCTTACCCGCAATGCCTTCAATAGCCTAAAGCAATAACTTCCTCTTAATCTTATTATTCGCATAACTTATGAGTGTCGATTTATGATTGTGATATAGATTAATAGCGATAACGACGCATTTGGTCGCACTAATTATTACATCCGTAAGTGTCTACTGCGGCTCAACCTGCACAGCAGATTAGGTTACTGCCAGGATCAAATTCGGAACCGTTTTCACCAGAGTCAGAATCGCAACGTTTTAGCGGGAGACCCCCATTAAATGTATTCAAATATCTAATTAATTGTATCTAGTAGAGAATTTCTCTCACGCTCTAAATAGCTTTCCAACATTTATTCATTATATACCATCAATCTCTATCACTGTAGTTTGCCGACGATGTATTTACATTAAGTTCTACGCATAGGTGCTGGTCCCATAAAATACTCAAGTTTCACTTGCTGGCCTGAGTGGCTTATCATATAAATAACTCCTCTCAAAAATGCCATATAGAAGCAAAATTTAGATATTTTTCGTAACTGAACGTGAATGTATAGAATTATGGAATTTCATGTTTAGAAGATTATCAATCCCGAGAAACGGTTACAGAATAAATGTTCGTTTCAGAACTAGAATATGACTTTGAAAAATATGGCGATAAATAAATTGGTCGTCATAAATTGATGAAAGATGCTTTAAGTATAGATCCTAATGGTATAGAAGCGTGGGGGGAGAGAAGATACGTTTTTAGTGGGCGCTCTGTTTAATAAGACAATTTCCATAAAAAACAGCCGAGTCTTTTCTGCTGTGGATGGAATATCACCAGAAAGAAGCCGCTGTTATAGTCCCTCTCTATGAAGCGTTGGCCCAAGTCTCGAAATTGTCGAGCTTTAAGCTTTTTTGGCACTCAGTGGCTCTATTCTTCAGGTCCCTTGAGTTAATGAGCCCGGGTCACACCCACCCACCCGAGGTCTCGTTCGCAATAGTTCTGGAAACATCCTAAAAGAGAATGATTCCATTCGAAATTTTCCGCAGCTGCTTTTTTAGTACCTGTAAACTTTGGGAAATTCTTTACAATTAATGAGAAATATTGTTTTCGCTATCGTTTTATAAGCGCTAAGAAGAAATTTATATACACTGAACAAATATTTTAATCATAGAAATCGTTTCCTGATTATTTTGTAGGCACTACAAAGCAAAATATATCGTCTCAGCAGGAAGTTACTTACGAGAGATTGCAAAATATAATTCTCAGTTGAAAAAACCTAAATTAATACTGAGCTTATATTTACCAAAATATTGCTCTATATTAATTGTTTCATATTTCTTTGGATATGTTTCCTTTAAAACCTCTCAATGGTACTCCCCTGTAGTTTTCCACGTACCGATTTTTCTAAGAATTTTATTTCAAACATTATTTATCATTATGTTTTAATAAAATATATCCAATCTCCGCAGGCGAAAAATCCTCGCAAGAATGAGTAGAGTAGAGGCATAGAGAAAGGTAACTCATGGAAAATAAATTTCAGAGATATCTATCATATGCGGTCGATTTTCTTTGCATGCTTGCATGCACGATATTTTAAGAAATTCTTTGCGTCGAAAAAATAATATCGAAGGATGGATTTGAAGCTTGAGGCTAGCATAACATACCAATTACGGTGAGACGACAGAGTGCCGACCTCACCGCGGTTCCTCAGGGTAAACCGCAAACACAAAGGGTTTCTAGGCGGGGACTGACATATACATGCAGGCGCGGTACCAAAGGCTCAGGCGGAATTTTCCCAGTAGTCCTGGACCTCTGTATGCGGGTGGGTCGTTAAGGACCCCCGGCGATTACGCGCTAATCCCTCGCCAATGAAATTTTATGTATCGCTCTTAAAGATCCCTTTCCGGTCCAATATTGGAGAGATAATTACAATCAAGCAGAAAGACAGTATATATATAGTGACGCTAATAGACGGCATTAGCACACTCCAGCTCAATTCCCCCATTTGCACAACTTTTCGGATGAAAATAAACCCAACTATTTGAAGTAAGCATTCGAAATTTTAAAGGGTTAAATGTAATAGTACACCAGAACTAACGGAATAAAAATGAAATTCAGAAGAAGAAGTACTACGTAGCGATAGAACGTAAAGCGACGTTCTTATGCCTTACATGGGGAATAATTTTGCTTAGCTTGCGAATCTTATCGCGCACTGCGGCTGTACGTTGTACCTTCACTACTGATTCTCACGTAGGCTTCAAGTGAATGTCTTCTAATCGAAATTCCAGCTTTATCGCGGATTCATTGCTATTATTTTGTGTAATAGTACATTAATATATTATTCGCTAGATGAATGGTTAAAGCTAAATTATTGTTTCAAATATCTTTGAGTAAAATTCTGTTGAACTTGTCATGAAACATTCCTTTGGTGGCTGTATTGATAAATTGGCCTATTAACGTTTCAATAATTTAATATTGTTAAGTCGTCGTCCATTAAAATTTACGATTATTTATTCATACATTATATAAACCGTGCAAGAAGAAAGTTATGGAAGAAATTATATTTCCAAGTAAAATGATCATGGTTCCTCCTCAAATAAGCAATCGCCATAAGCATTCTTTGAGGTTAATACAGAGATTATTATTTACTATGATATTATGAATTTCTCACTCATCTGTTTACGAAGGGAATGTATGCATACATAAAAGAGGAATTTACCCATTATGTTAATTAATTTTTAGCAATTCACTGTTCTATTGCTCAACCGATACTCTTAGACTGAGGTCTTTTAGTTTGAACTACAAGAGTTTTTAACCTTTTTTATCGCTACATGCATATTTCTGGAATGATAAATCTCAAAGAAGTAGGAGTTCTAAAGTATGTAGTTTTGAGCAAATAATTCAAAATTTAATCAAATAGAAAATCGTTAGAATCTGAACACCTGCTTCCTGCTCAACCCATCTCAAATCTGTTAGCCCACTCATTAACTGTTAGAATTTTATAGGGACATTGATTACAACCGGTGGCTTCAAAAGAAAGAGACTCTATCAAAACTAAGTGGCGTTCTGATGCTCTGCAACCACTCTCCATCTACAAATCTTCTCATTTGTTCAAGACAATCACTACAGCACTTCATGTCTTCAAAGCGTAAACTTCCGTAGAGTTTAGAGTCCATAAAAATGTTTCCCGGGAATCTGCAGTATTCATGTCGAGAACTCCGGTATTTTGCAGACATTTCCGTCGATTTCTGGAGCAACAGGAAGCAGGAAATTGTCGAAAGTAACGGCAAATCGCAATGTCTCTTCAACGACGAAGTTGTAAATGTCTGCCAATGCGCAGCGTCGACTACCTCATCGGCTTCTCGGTAAACGCGGAAATTATAGGCTCTAGATACAGACCTGGGAATGTAAGGGACGAACTGATCAACAAGATCAAAGCCTCCCTTAAGATCCTTACCGTTCTCCCTAATCCCGATAAAATGGACAGTTGTGTATTCCACTCTGCACGACAACTCGTTTGGCTTACACTATAACTCAGCTCGCTGCATTGTGTCTTAGCGCCGAACTATATTCACAGTCAAAATACACGATAAGCTGATAGTCGAGGAATGAGCTTCACAGGGGAAATATTTTGCCTTGAAAAATGCAGTAGCAACGCAAAAATGGTGCACAGAATACAGAGCTGGGCTAACGTGAGCTTTTCCAGTCGAGGCACGTTTGACTAGGAGCTTCAAGTCAGCGGAGCAAGGCCAGAGGTCGCTGAGCGAGCCAAGGAGTATGACACATGAACCAAGAGCCTTTTAAGCTCTCCAAGGATGGACGCAGACACGACATACTCTCACGATAAAACATTTTTGAAGAACTCCGTTTAGTCAGAAGATGGAAGAAATCGAATTTACAGTCGTAAGTCGTCATATCGTAAGTCGCCCATATCCGTAAAACGTTTCAAGCTACAATTAAGATATTTCAAAAGAATCTGTGATACCAATAATAATGCTGAAATGAGTTTATTTGCTGCCTAATTTGATCGGATTAAGCAGTCAGTCAAATTTCCAAGAGGCAAAATTTCAATAAGAGGAGAAAAATTTACGATTATGAAAATGACTGAGGAAGTAATAGAGAATGTTAGTTAAGAATCAATGTAGTAAATATTGCCTCTTGCAAATGACTCTAATCCCCAAGATGTGGTAAATCGAGATATAACTCTTCCATGTTTTCTAATCATCGATCCTTGTCATAAGTTAAGACGTATAATTACTAAACAAGTTGCACTTAGAGCCCATAAGATAATACCTTTCTCTTTAAATTAATACGCATGTGATTACTGCATTACTCTCTACATTGACTCGGCTCTCTGTAATCCTTTTGCTCATCCTACTCCAATGAATTTTTATTTATAATCTTTAGAATCTTTAGAATCTTTCATGTCACATTTGATAAGCAAAATCTTCTCAATATCCGTTACATTGCTGGCAGCTTAGGCAGTGGAGGGTATCCCAAACAGAGGCCCATTATTGCGAGAGAGATGTGGATTTAAACCCCCAGAACTACCCCTACAAAGGGGTAGTTCTGGGGGTTTAAATCCACATCCACGATGAGAACAGAGGCAAAGATAAACAAAAGCATGCGAACGGATGACCTCTCGCAATAACGCCATATAAACACCGCTGGAGATTCTCATGGCTTACATGTTAAAGTAAATCATTTTCATACTTATTACTAATTTTCATTAGATTTTGGGTGGAAATATTCCTGTCCCTGGACTGTAAGCAATGCAGTGTTTTCTCCATGGCTCTAAACCTCTCCCATGGACAAATCCTGGCTATGCCTTCGAATTCGAATATAATAATCAGTATTATTTCTTCCTCTTCGACTTTCCAGCCTGGAAGTTATCTATCAACTTGGCTATGTATGGTTTGCTATTTATTAGTAGCAGGTATTTAAAAATGATATTATATAATAATTCCACTTTTAATACTAATTATTTTATNTAATAATTTATATTTAATAATAACCCACTTGGCCATCCAGATGCTCAGGTTAACCATTTGCATTTCGGAAATTTTACATTGATGTTTTTCCCATTTCCAAAAGAGGTAAGTCAGGAAATTATTCTTTCCTGGGCCTCTTCGCCCTTCCGTTAAATTCCGAATTATAGAAGGTTGTAGATATCCTCACTTCTCATTTTATGTGTGAGATAATCTAATTTACGTTGTTCAACCATGGGTATAAGCTCGGATTTTGAGCCTATTATATGAAATACTTTTTCCTTTGCTACAACATTAACCCATGATGTCTTTAATAATCATCTGAAGACTACAATACTTAGCCCATGACAATCATTCAACCTACTTTGGCTGAATTATCCCCTAAATATCTTCCTCTACAAGTTTGTATATATGTATATATAAATATATATTCGAGGAATTTTGTGTATTCTTTGGATATTGAGTCATGACACAATGTTATTTTTCTAGTAAAATTGAGAAACGTTGCTTGTGCTGTGTTCTTGTACCTCTTCCCCTTTTGAGGGCGAACATACAATTTTAAATATGTTTTCATATCCTAAATAATACTTGATCACGACAAAAAGTGTTTCATTTTGTTTTTTTTGGATTTTTCATGACGCTCCAGCCGATTGTTTTCAAATGCTCGCACGCATAAATATCCGTTGAGAAGAATGCAAAGGAATACTTTACAGCATGTGTATGAATTCGGTTCGTTGCCGAGAGCCTCAAAGAATAAGTTATCAGGTTTATTAGCAGAAACATGCTTCAAACATTGAACTATTGATCATTAAAATATCTCTTTCAACGAATGAACCATATACGTATATCTACATAAAGCTATCTAATCTATGTATCATCTGTAACATCAAATTCGCCGTGACTCACAAAAAGTCGGGAAATCAACGTGGGATTGTATTGCGATGACAGCCGGAAAGGAAGTTCGAGTGCGGGCGTACATGGAAGAAAAGAAATCATCAGACAAGTACTCTCTGTCCAACGTCGTGAAGACACAACGTAAATCTTACGGCGCCGTGTATTTTTTTACGGGGAAACGGCGCCCGCTATTGCAACTTTTGCATATAAAAGGAAAGTTGGCGAAACCTGTTTTTTTTTTTATCTTCAGCAAAATGTAGAAGTAGTTCCGGGCAGCATGGTGGGATTTAATCCAGGTCAAATACAGTTACAATTTAATAAAAATGAAAAAGGGATACTTTCGAGAGAATTGAGAATTAGTTGCTGATTTTGTAAACAGCATTTAGGTATATTTTTCTAATTTAAACGGACTTTCTTGTTATCAAAAGGTTCCCCATCTCATCCACTTACCATCAATCTTATTATTCCTCTTATTAATATTTTTGGAGACATAAGTCTTGGGAAAATCTAGGCGAATACCGAAAGTTTTCGGTGAAATGCACAAAGAAATATCGTCGCCAGCTAACTTTCGTTATATTTCCGTAGCAAAAAAACTTAAAGCAAGAGAGATTCTGAAACAGCACATACCCTATCTTCTGTGTTACTTAAAACCCTCTAAATTTATTGATAACGTCAAGAAACGGATTTATATTTTGGCGTGAACGCGGATCTCGGTGCGCACGCCAACGGTAAACGCTAAGGCATATGCAGCGATCCGTCTATTTCTCAGGTCGCTTGTAATGATCTTATTCATCGATCACCAACAGGAATTTTCATGATTGTAAGTTGGTAAATTGTAAGTAGTTGTGACAACTATAAACACGCTAGTAGTAGTAGAATTAGTCGGATATAAATAACGATAAGTCGCAGCTAATATAAATCTTTCGATTTTCGAAAGGATTAAACAGTGTTGAAAGGATGGGCGAACTTGTGTATATCCATGGCTGAAGAATTTTTATAGCATATAACGAGGAATAAAAATAATATTTCTCGAAATGTCATGTAATATTCTGGTAGGCACGATGATCTAGGCACATACTTTTGCAAATGTCTCGCGCACGTGCTCAGAATAAACTTGAATATCCTTCCGAAATCATGAGTTGCACTGCCATTTCCATTTGAAAAAGAGAGTATTCTCTCTCTTAATTTAAATGGACGAATAAGAAACAGCATTTATTGAAAACCCCAAAATATCAGACCACTGAATCCGATTTTAAGCTGTAAAAATGAATGAGGTACTTAATAATTGATAATCAGATACTCTCGGAATATATCGGATGTAAATATACACAAATATTCTCCAATGAGGTACTTGATTTTAACCTAATTTAAATGACAAGGAAATGGAAATAAGTAACCTTCTGGTTCTAATAGCTAAGGCAGAAAATTGTATTTAGCAATAATCGTTATGGATGAGTTATATTATAATATAATAAAAATAAAAATAAGAATTACTAGTTTCATATGAGCTAAATATCGTTTATTTTCATGTCTTACAATTAGCGATCAGAATGAGTATTAAATTGCGGATTTTCAAGACAATGATAGCATTCTCCTTAATGAAATCACAAAAGATTTACTAATAAGAAAATTATCTCATCTCATTCATTGCTTATTACCAGTATCATCTCTTTCTCTTATCATGAAAAAATCAATGCCGTAAATAAACTCCTCGCATTTTATGAGGAATAGATACCCTCTAATAATGCTTGTACTTGTATTTGACGGCAAGTTAGATAGATAAACCATTTATTAGTGAGGTTAGGCCTAAATGGATATTATATAATCTATGTATCATCTGTAACATCAAATTCGCCGTGACTCACAAAAAGTCGGGAAATCAACGTGGGATTGTATTGCGATGACAGCCGGAAAGGAAGTAAGATTCTCTTTTCCACCTAACATCGTAAATTATTATTTTGTATACAATTGAAATCAATTGATCAATTGAAAATAAAAATAGGAGAAGTGTGTAGGAAAAATTTTTGCAACTGAAGTTTGACAAAGAAAATCCAATGCTACAATATGTATATATGTCACAATAAAAATATTTTCACTCCAAAAAATATAGAAAAAATTAAATGAAAACAGAAGAAAATTCAAAATAAAAGTTGAAAGAACACTAAAAATTACTAAACTAAACAAACACCTTTAAATTAAAAAAATATCATTACAGCATTAAATTACAAAAGCACCTTAAAATTACATCAGTATATGTAGATTAACTAAAATAAAGATGATGTTTCCAGCCAAATGCCCTTGTCGAAAAATCATTGTCATTACTGGTAAGAGAGATGACAGATATGTATGTAAATGTACTATTCAGACGTACGTAGAAAGCAACGTAAGAGAAAGTCAAAACCTACACTTAGCACGTTGAGATAAATAAGTCTTGATAAGGGACGGCCATTTCTAGGGAACGAAGAGCACGTTTCTCTATCCGGGACATTACTAGTACGTAGACATCCACACGTCCGCAAATCTTTTCTATCGACCGTTTTCCTTTCCCAGACTGGCCCCGGAGGAGCATTCATTAGTCAAATCGCTTTCGAATGACCCTTCGATTATGGTGATGGTAGTCCACGACGAAAAGCCTAAATCGTTTCCTCTGTCGCCAAGATGTCCTCAGGATGGTCTTGAATGCAATCTCTTTCTCATACCATCGGCTTGCTTCAAGCCATTTAACTAACTTAAATTAATCTCAAAGATACCTTTAATATGTATTGTTACTTGAAAATTCCCTCTAAAGTATTTAATGAAGTTTTGGGTAAAATTTATTGAATTTTGTTCTGACTCCCCAATGTATTCTAATGGGACAATACATGACTTCGGATACAACTATCGCCTTGGTCGGAGAGAGGATCTTTTGTTTTAATCCACAAATTTTAGGAAAATATTCGTTTACTTTATGAAATTTCCCGCAGGTTACACAACAATGCTGTACTAGTTTCTATTTCGTATGAATGTTTTTCTAATTTACTTTTCTAAAAGTTGTGCCAGAAAGGGAGATAATGCGTACAGTTGGTGCTCTAAAAATTAAAACCTGATTTCAGAAATCTTGCTGAACAAGTAAAAATCAGATGAAGATTTAGGCAATATTTTATTACTAACCAATAAATATGTATTATCTAGACACGAAGAAATACTATAATTTCTTTCAATGAATAAACAACAAATTAATATACGCGGTATTTATGATGAATATATCTGAAGTGTAGACGATAATTTTTAAGAAAATTGCGCTTCCATAGACTTAAAGATTCATGTAAATGCGGCAGTGGCGTTAATATTGACCTTCTCTGTTTAAAGAAGGAAAGGTCCATCAATGTAGATTTGTGAATAGACATATCGACAGAGAGAGAGAGACTTTTGAAATCATAAGAATGATGTATTTTTTTCCTAGTGGCCTCCGCTTGCAGCTATATTTCAATTACCGAAAATCAGATTTTACAACCAATCCTAAAATGTCGCAAATACTTATATTCAAAAAGATCTCAGAAAAAATGAACACTCGGCGCTCATCCACGAATGATTTCTGAATTTTTTCACTCCTTTGACTAGCCACAAAATTTACTCTCTTAATTTCGCCAATTGGAAACTCCGAATCTATTCTCCCGCTGTTAGCCATGTGAATCGCTGAAAGAACCCCAAAGGAAAGCGAAAAAAATCCCACGTTCAAAAGTCTCTCGAAGCATCCAAGCTGTGTATTTTACCCCTGCTCGGAACGCGGAATTACTTCCAAAAGCCACATGTAGCGAAGTTTTTTTTTTACCTTTTCCTAGCGTTTCAAAAGCGCAAGGGATACTTTCTCGCTACATATTCCTACATGCCTCTTCCTGTACTTCGTTTCCCCTTTCTCACTCCCATTCCCCTCCTGTGCCAATGAGCCTTTATTCCTCTTAGTGGGGATAGGCAAGTGGAAAGAGAGGTGCCTGGAGGAGTGACGGGACCGAATTCCAAATGAAAATTCTCGTGCCGTCTGAATATTCAGCTCTTCGACTCATGCATATTCAGACGAGACCCGAACGGGGCGGACGGGGGGCACCGGGGAAAAAGTGCAGGGTGAGAGATATGGAAAGGGTGGGCAGCCGGAAAGGAGAAGGATATAGGCGATAAAGCAGGGAAGGGAGGAAAGACAAATAAGGAGTTGACAGAGGAAGGGAAAGATAGAAAGTTGAATTAGAGGAAGGGCGAAAGGAATAAGAGAAATAAATATTGGAGGAACTGAGATTGGATGAAGGAGGAATAAGGTTAAGGAATTCAAGTAGGAGAGCGTGCTGTGGAACCATAAATTTAAACACTCAGACAAATTTGATTAGTAACCAAGAAAGTGGCTGAGTTTAAGGAGTGATTTTGGGTTAAAGGATACCGGTTATATCTCGGGGTACTTAACTTACGAGAACTATTTTAAATGTTTGTAACGTGAGAGTAGATGGGGTGTAAGTATTTTGAAAGTAAATGATCGATTCAACTACAATATATTTAAGTATTCCCATGGATAGTTAAGGACTTGAAAAAGGGATACAAGGTTCCCAGATAGCCTAGTGGTTAATGCGTTAGACTTGGTAAAAGAGGTCCCAGGTTAAATTCCCAGGTTGAATTCCCAGCTAGAGCCTAAGTGAGCAAAATTACCTCAGCTGTCGAAGCACTTTCAATAACACTACTAATATTATAATCTAGATACAGTCAATTAAACTTTAATCACCAAAAACAAAAAAAAAATTAAATTAAAATTTCTGTAAATAATGAAAAACATGGAAATTACTCTATAAGGAAAGGGAAAACGGGTATCATCTCTTTCTCTTATCATGAAAAAATCAATGCCGTAAATAAACTCCTCGCATTTTATGAGGAATAGATACCCTCTAATAATGCTTGTACTTGTATTTGACGGCAAGTTAGATAGATAAACCATTTATTAGTGAGGTTAGGCCTAAATGGATATTATATAATCTATGTATCATCTGTAACATCAAATTCGCCGTGACTCACAAAAAGTCGGGAAATCAACGTGGGATTGTATTGCGATGACAGCCGGAAAGGAAGTAAGATTCTCTTTTCCACCTAACATCGTAAATTATTATTTTGTATACAATTGAAATCAATTGATCAATTGAAAATAAAAATAGGAGAAGTGTGTAGGAAAAATTTTTGCAACTGAAGTTTGACAAAGAAAATCCAATGCTACAATATGTATATATGTCACAATAAAAATATTTTCACTCCAAAAAATATAGAAAAAATTAAATGAAAACAGAAGAAATTTCAAAANACGTTTTACTCACCGCCAGGTATTAAATACATGTTCATAGATATTATTTTAAATATCATATATATAAAAAGCAAATGTCTGTCGGTCTGTCTGTCTGCCCGTCCCCCTATTTATCTCAGAAATGGCTTGACTTAGAGATATGAAGCAAATTCCATTGTGTTTCAACGACACTAAAACCTTCAGGAAAACTATTCTCATCTTTGTAAAGACATGGGTTCGAACCCAGGAGCCCATAATACGTTTTCATAAGAGATAAACGTAAATTACGTTTTCATGACATGCAGAGGTTATTTTTTTACAAAATTGTATTAGAAACAATCGTCCTACGAAATTCAGACAATTATCACAAGAAAGGAAAATGTTTATATGTTCTTATTTTAGTCGTAAAATATTGATTTAGATGTGAACTTTCGTAGATTTTGATAACACACACGGAAATGTCGTTAAATATTTGGGAAATAAACAACGCATCCCTTTGACGACCATATATAAGGACGAGGATAATCAGTTAGTATACTTTTCCATAATAAATGTAGGTAAAATAGGTTTCCGTTACCTGCAGAGGTTGTTTCCATTACAAAATTAAATTTTAGAAACAATTGTCGTGCGAAATTGAGGCAAGTGTCTAAAGAAATGAAAATTACCATTAAATCTTATTTTAGTAGTGAGTCATTCGTGTAAATTCGAAATTGCGAGAACTTTGATAAAATACACGGATAATTCGTAAAAAGTTTCGGAAATAAACATCCAATCCCTATAACGACCAAAGCACTTGCTGAACATTGATTTCATTAGTTATCACATATAAATACACGAGGATAATCAGTTAGTATATTTTCCGTAAGAAATGTATTTAAGATATGTTTTGTTTTACAAAATTATACTAGAAACAATGGTCTTACGAAATCAAGATAAGTGTTAAAAGAAAGCAAAATGATCATAAATTCTTATTTTACTCGTGAAATATTGATATAGATCCGAACTTTCGACGAATTTGATAAAACGCATGGAAATTTCGTAAAATAATTGGGAAATAAGCAACCCTTCCTTTTGACGACTAAGGTCATTGTTGAATGCTGATTTCATGAATTATCCCAGATAAGTGCACGGGTTATAATCAGTTCTTATAATTTTTATCAGAAATTTGCGTAAAGTAGGCTTTCATGAATTGAAAATAAATATTATAAATAATCGTAAGAAATATATTGAATTATTATGATCTTACGACGGACTGTTTCTGGCTTAGGAGGGCCATATGTATACAATATTAAATATATTTTTAAAATAAACTAAGTTCCGTCATGCTTGACGGGCATTTACTTTGAAAATAAACCAAAGTGTTTTCCTATCCTTAATTTTTTCCCCAAAGTGAAGAAAAGAACGCTAATATTCTAAGTTAGGGATTTTAGTACTTCAAGCTGAAAAATATTATTTAAAGCGTGATATTGACTTGAATACACATGTTTTTGCTATTTAAAAAGTGATTCTGCTCATTCTTCAAAAACGCAGTTCTTCATCGAGATATTTAGTAGATACTTAACTATTACAACTTGGTCATTCTTGAATTACAATTAAATGTTACATGAACTATATGTTTATTTTACGTGCGTACGTTTGCGGAATCATATTGTACTCGAAATCAAACTGTTTAAAAGCTAACATGGTAATCGATATCATATAAATGTCTCCAACATTCAGTAACAAAGCACTGGAGAGGCGATACAAGAATATTTCGACTGTTTTTATAAACGATCTAACGTACAGTAAATATGGCTTTACAAGTTCTGATGAGAGCGACCACTGATTACAAAATACACAAAATACTCAACAAAATAATGGTTCTAGTGTTATTCAAGATTCTGTTAATAATTTAAAACTTTGAGAGAAATCATGAACTGTGAAATCGACATCTCTAATTAAATAGATTAAAACATACGGAAACGTCAAGAGGTTTTACGGAACTCCAAGGACTGCACTGCGGGAGAAAAATTAAATAGAGTTCCTTGAGCAAACTGATGTATGTTAAGGATCAGGGAAGGTACTTTATAGAAAACGGAGAGCTGTGAGGCTAAGCACCCACGGAGTGACAGATATGAAAAATATTGACTTGATTAGGGCTCGAACCCAGGTCTCTCTCTTCAGTGGCAGACATAGTAGTTCAGTGGTAAGAACACCTGCCCGGAAAGTGGGGGATCTGGGTTCTAGTCCCAGTTATGTCGACATTGTTCACATCCGTTTCTCCCTATATGTGCTTTTTTAATGGACCACAGCTGCCTAGAATTTTCTCCATTATTCATTTTCTCTATCACCTCATCCATGTAGCAACAACTCGGAGAAAGAATGATATCGCCATATTACAGATGCTCTCAAAATGATAAATTACATTCGGAAACGTCTTTCGACTCCTCGTACTCAAGATGTCCCCGAGAGAGCATTTTCTACTCTTCTTAGGAAATCCTTTTAAATGCACTCAAGACGTATGACTCCGGCTAATCCTCACACTGCCAGCGATTAATTAATAACGTCTGAGACGGAGTTGATGATTTTAAAACGTCTTGAGTGCGGGTAATAGCCGTAAACAGAAGAGCTCGGTTACGACATCCTTAAGGAAAAGGTGAACAGAGTACGGCGCACGGATGAGAGGGGAGCGACTCTCAGGTGACGAATGAAATGCGAATCGCGTAATTATATGTGAGAGGTTTTTACAGGGGGGAGGAACAATCCAGAGTAAATTGAGAGCGTGTAAGTGGATGGAGTTGCAGGCAGATTGCGTAGAGAGAGAGAGATGGAATGGCCTTGAGTTAGACGACGTTTGAGAGCGGCGCTAGAGCGGAGAAGCGGAGTTAAAGTTTATGAGGAAGAGAGTGTGTGTGGGTGTAAGAGAGAGGATGGCTGAAGCGAAGATGAGCGAGGGAGACGAGAGGTAGACGGAGCAGAATCAGGGGAGAGGAGGGATTAATTGGAGATATGTAAATGAGGATTAAATGAGAGGGCGGGTAATCTGGAGAAATAGTTTTAAGTGGAATAAAGTGTTGATAAGAAAAATAGAAACACCGGGGAAGCGATAAAAATTAAAGCCGAAAAAAAATGTAAAGACGGACGCCCGGAAGAAAATCCTGGGAGAACGGGCACTCAGAGATTTGAACGGCAGAGTGAATATGATATGAGCTGAAAATATAAAGGAAAGAAAGGGAATGCTCAGCGCCGAATCTTTTGAAGAAATCCCCGCAGAGATGTAGATACATAGGATTATGAATAAACGCGAAAGAGAAACGGTGCACTTGTGGCCCTCCCACTTGATCCCGCGATTTTAATTTGATAAATTCTAGCCGATGTTCTACGAAGGATTTAGGGATGTTAAACATCTCGTAAAGACTTCCGAATAAATGAAGCCTCGTCTAGTTTTACGAGGATATTTCAGCGGCACTCAAAGGATATTTTTAGAGTGACTTTTTATGAGAGATAAGGAGCTGGAGTATCATTAGCCTCTCGCAACTCGTTTTTCGACGAAAAATACTCAAAATACGGAGCCCTTTGCGATCCAAACTACGTGGCTAACGAAATACATTAATGTATGTAACTAATCTGATAATGAGGTAAGAAAGGAAGATGTTACGCCGTTGGCTTCAGAATTTGAAGGGGAAGAATGCGGGGTGCAGAAATGAAATGCTGCTCATAAACGGAGAATCCCATGTTTGCCAGCGAGAATAAAAACAGAATGCGGACAGCAGAGATGAGAAATGTAGGTGGAGAATGAAGGAGACGGGGTTAAATGCTAGGGCGTAAACGAGGAATTCAAGAAGCAAAAGAGTGCGGGAAAGTTTAAAGGGACGCTTAGGGGAGAGGAGGATCGTAGATGCGAATCCTTGGGCGCCAATGAATAAGAGAGATGGGGCATAAAAGCACACCCAGGAAGATGGGCATAAGATTGCAAAAGTAAAACACGGAAGATCAAAAAAAACGCAACTTAATGCAAAACAGTTCCGAATGATAAAGTATTGAGCGGATTCGGAGACAAAATAGAAGAGGGTGGATAGGGAAAAAGGGGATGGGTTCAGAATGGAATGGCAATGACAAAAAAGAACAATTGCGAATGTGACGTTAAAATTCGACAGGACGAGGGTCGAAAAAAAACCTCCCGAGTTAAGGCAGATTAAAAACAAGAGGATTAAAGTCCACGGAGATCGGATGTGAAGAATCGGGATAGAAGCCGCAGAAACGGGAATGAATGAGGAGTTGGAGAGATAGTCGCAAGGAAACATTGGGATTAACTGGAATTGAGAACGCGGAAAGAAAATGAAATGGAATTTAGGACGGAATGTGAGGGCCGTAGAAAAGGAAGAAAGAGTGAAGACACTAAATCAGAAAATCGGAAGAATGTGAAGAATTACACATTACGGTAGAGGTTGGTATTAAAAATCTGGCCTAGGAAATCTTAAAATGTTGGCGTTTCTTACATACAATACAAAATAGTAACCGTGATCACATTAGAAACTACATCTAAATTGAATAAATTAATATTATTCATTTAAGTTGCATAGTTAGGCTATTAAATCAAATTGTGTTTAATGATATCGATTCTGAATCAGTATAGTTATAATTCAATACAGCCATTTCACGGAGACCAATTGTAATTATCTCGAGATTTACGTACACGTTTAAATGAGTACAATTAATAAATAATGGCTACCATCGAAGTAAAATTTTATCACTGTCTAGCTAAAAGTGGCTTTGATATTTTAATATAAAATTTAGATTGTTTGATTCAATACTGTATCAATATCTCATTTTAGTTTGCTGTAATAAATTCACTGCCTAAGCTCTTCTTTCAAGCAATGAGAGGAAAAGCGGAACTATTTAGGCTGAATAATAGAATTACCGTTTGTGTAAATCATTAAAGCAAATGCAAGAATTCTATCTTATCAAGCTGTCCTTTCGTGGCTCCAAATATTCGTAACTTGTGCAAATATTAACATGACCTAGTAATAAACTTGTCCTTAGCATTATTCGCTAGAGTCGGGAAGCTGAGAGAATGATTCTAATGCAATTTGTTGCTAGGGTTACAAAAGCGGGTGGTTGAGGAGTTGCGGAATGCGGTACGAAGTCAGAATGGGAGATGTATGTTCGGATGGCGGGAGAGAAGGAAAGCGAATTTCCTGTTATGATGACTTTGTTGCCAGAGAAGAATGCGTGCTGAGGGTTGCGAGAGAGGGTGATAGATGGAAAGAAGATGCAGGAGGGAAGCAGATTGGGGCGCAAGAACAAGTTCTGAGTGAAATACGGGAGGACTCGTTCCCAGGCGACAACTACAACATCCCCCGCCTCTTTCAGAGAAAGTGGAGATACAGAAAGTGTTTAAACGGTTGTCGCAGCTCGGGACGTGTCAAGAAATCGAAGCGAGAGCTTTTAGGGTTCGAGCCACGTCTTTTTCAAGGCATTCCAGGATTCCCTCGGAATAGATACTTGCCTTTAGTTTTTAGAGTTGTTTGCATACCATTTCCGACGTTTGGGAAAATATGCCAAAGTATCCCAGATCGTTCCTTTTTATCTAGAAAGCGGGTGGGATACCATTTTCCATAGAAAGGAATCGTGTACCATTACACCGCATTTGAAACAAATAAGTTTAATATGAGACCCTCTTGCAGTAATTGTACATCGTATTGCTTATACTGAGACAGTTCAACATTACAATTGTATGAAAGAAACCGCGTTAAATCGCCAAGTAAATCAAATTAGCACGTTTAATTTTTTCTAATTCAAACATTAAATGAGGTTAAAAATTATTTAAAATTCGTACAGCTGCTAATTAAATTGAAGGCCATATCTTAGAGCCGACATGGATGTGTGTGGTCTGAAGGCCGCTCTTTCCCAGCGGTTATCATGAGCTTCCAGGAATAAATTTATCCTCTACTCATTCTTCCTATGATGATTTGAAGGGGAACGCTAACCGTAATTAGAGTTACCACATTCTTATTAGAAGAAATCGGACTTGTAATTTCGGAGGAATGTAAAATGAGATTTGAGACTATTTCCTTTTGAACTCATCCCCAATTAAATTTTTCAAATGCCATTTTGTCTAAATAAATTTAGTAGATTTATAGATAACTTAGACATCTCCACAGGGATCTCCTGCATGGATCGCCCCCATTTGCACCCCCCCCTGGATTCATCAATGACGCTCACTCTTAGGCATACCAAGGATTATATTCCAAAAAAATGGAAAATGTTCTCTCTATTGTTGAATTAAACTGGAACCATGTTTTTAAACACATCGATAAAGATATTGCTTGAAAGTTTTTCAGCACATTGCCTTGATAAAACACTATCGTGTTTAAAATGTCTTAAATAATTTTATTCGTTAGAGCATGGAAAACATCTTATGTCCCGTGACGAGAATCTAAAGCAAAACAATTGCCTGTGTTTGAGGATTAGCAGGAGCGTAGATGAAGTTTAGCATCTTTTCCTCACATAATTTATGCCAATCTTAAACTTGAATTTTCTATACTCTGAGTAGAGAGTGTCTAAAAAATCATCAAATAGGCGGTCAAGCAATTCCAATGCCTTCCGTGGCGCTCAGTCTGATTCCATACTACGAATAGATCCAAATATTTCCGAAATATGGCATCTCAGCCGCGTTTCCCTATTTTATTTTCAGACAAGGATGTCTGTGCCACGAGATCTTGTAAATCATTCTTAATAACAGATTCATCTTAATTTATTATTAGGCCAGAAAATTCAATTTTCAGTATGGAATATAATACCCAACAATGCAAAATATATATTTTCATCCATTTTTCCTTTGAATGGATGACATCGATTATACAGCATCACATGTACCGATCCTTTGTGAAATTACGCGCACTTGCAAGCTATGCCCTTGGCAAGAATATTTTAAACCGGTATTCATTTTCGATTTCAGTCCACGAATCTCATCTCCTGTACATTACTATAACGAGTTTCGATCTGCATTATTTTGTACTTATGTCTAATTCAGTAAGACACTTTTATGAGGGTGGTAATTAACAGGTATTGTATCATTTCTAAGATGCTACACCGATTCCATGATGTGAAAGAATTACGAAAATTAAACACATTATATATTTAGAATATCTTTTAATAATAAATATTTACAAAACATTTTGATGAGCGAATAAAATTCAACGTAACTATTTTCTTATTTACAAATTTCATTTACCAAGAAACATTCAATCTGACTAGATTGTTTTACTTCTCGTAAAATTCCTATCACATTTGATAAGAATGATTCAGGTAAAAGGATTTATATAAATTAAACTCTGGTAAATTCTGTTCCAGATCTTGGAACAGCTACGCTAGGTAATCTGAAAAGAACAATAAAATCAAACATCAGCCGATTCATCTTTGTGTTATCGAACATAAGTATTCAATAATAAAGTTTGCATTAATGAGAATCTTTCCATCTAAATGTCCCAAGAAAAAAAAGCAAATTTACACTGAGCTACTACCTGCACTACATTATTTTCTTATACTTCGGCGCGTGCACTATACATATAATAGCATTTAGAAGTAGTTTACTCTCATAATTATCTTTTGTGGAAGTCCAGGAATTTCCCGAAGGAATTATTTTCATTCAACAATGACAGTAGTCAACATGGTGATCGGGGTTCAGAAATCCCTAAAATGCTGCGATAAAATTTAAGGTCGGTACCTTATTACAATTTTTAGCTCTATATTGCTGCAAACTGAATATTTTTGAGATTAAATGAACAAAAAACAGTTATCAAATTTGATACTATAACTATGAGTGTTTAACTATGGGCAATATCACAGAGAATTTAAAAAAATACAGTCAAGGTTAGAGGAGATTTCTTTGCCAAATTGTCTACAAGTATGCTTAAAGGTTAGAGGAGAGTAAACGTGATTTAACCTCACGCAGGATGCTTTCACCATCAAACTATTGAGGACTATCTAATTAGACAGTCAACTAGATGCAAAAAAATAGAGCAATAAGAATTTGGACTGATGAAGAATATGGACCGAGTGATAGAAAATCCAACTTGAATTATTTTACCTACCCCATTAAATTTGGAAGTAAAAGTAAATGTATAAAACCACGAAAAACAAAAACAGGACATTCGAGGTATATATTATCATGGCACTGGTCTATGCGTAGAATGAAATAATGGATGCCTTAAATGAAGCATTTTGAGAAATCTGTAATGGACCAGGAAAAACTCCTGCCGTTAGATCAAATGGGTTTCTTCCAAGAAAGGAAATACATCTAAATTTTACTTGCACGTTACGTTAGTTAATTTCATGAAGAGCTATACATATTATCTTTCCTGGATATGTATATTTAAATTTATCTAAAATGTACGGAGGAAAACCAAATCAATTAACCAGTTTTTAGCCATCAAGGCCGATTTAAACAGGATTCATAATACTGATGTTGCTTTAACGCATAGATTAGGATTTGAATCTCTAAATAAAATCATATAATTCCATCATAGCATCAAACGATGAGGTGCGCATCTATATCCGTTCTTAAATATATGTAGAACTCTTTATTTTTGAGACGCAAGATTTCTTACCCATCAGGTGGAACATTTATCCTATGGCCCTCCAGTTCATCAAGGTCAAGGTCAGTGGAAATAGCCCCTCTGTGAAGGTGGCGCAAAATTGCCAAGGAGAATCCCGTAGCTGCAGTCCATAATCCGCCAAATAAACTGGCGTAGAAGCAAGGTCCCCATCTCAGATTCAGAGGCACTCCGGAAATCTTCATCATATCGGTCGGGTAGGGTCCTAAGAGGTAAGCGTATAAAGGAGCTGCAGCCGCCATTAGAGTACCTGATATTCCAAGTAATTGCGCTCCGCTTTCTGGTTCGGCCATCTGCCGGCATAATGATAATAAAATCAGATTAATGAGGAATTAAAATTATCGGAATACCATATCCTAAGTATTTACGGTATATATGTTTACTTAGAATCTAAATGTTTAAGATTTGTTTAGAAGTAATTTCAAGCAGTTCTACAATATGTTATGCATTATTAGACGCTCGATTATTGCACACTACACTTATTTTTATATAAATAATGAGGTTTTGTATACTCCCAAACATATTTCCGTTTGCAGCATATAATTGATAGCAGATCACATTAAGGAAGAATTCTCAACACGCTTCCACTACAAAACGAGATATATTTGGTAGGTTAAAAACAGTTTTACTGGGCAATTTTACTTATTACCCCTTCCAATATTAACCTAATTATAATCATAACCTTTAAAAACGATAAACTATCAATTTCAGATTCAGAATTCACTAGATTCAACGTATCTCATACCATAGCTATAATGTAAAAGAGTAATAAAAAACAACTGTTTTCATTCGCAACTCATTTCTACGGGATGCAGATTTCATTAAATTGTTACTTAAAATTACTAACCAACGGCTTTTATTCAAACGAAGACAATATGTAACCCTAGTCCAATGTTAATCATGGCAATGGAACCCTGATTAGCGTAAGAATCTACATTATTACAGTTAAAGATCGTTTGAGAATTTTAAGTGGTATAAACTGAGTTGTTACGATACTCGGGAAGCAATAAGGTGAATCATCAATATAGAATGCACGTACAAATTTAAATCAATGAAGCTCGACTGGGTGAATATACTCAAATTTCTCAACATCGTGCGGTGCGTTCAAATTACGCATTACGTAATAGCCTCCAGAGCTCAATAACGGCAATCAAACTAGGCAATTGTAACTCTTTAGAGCGCATCCTTCGCATACCCTAATAATGGTTCTGTTTAAACGCTAGAGTAGAAAAAAGCTGAAATATCTGGAATCCAAAGATATTCCTGCCTCTGATGGATATTTAAGCGAATTGTAGGTTTTTATATCTATTTTGCTCAACTTCTAATGATTTGATCCTGTTATTTAAAGTGAGGGCTAAATTATCAATATTAACTTACTGAAGGGGCAACGTATCTGCAAATCAGTACTAGGGTAAAGAAAAAAACACTGATTTCATCTCTCGTTAATTTGTTAAAATCCCACATTTTTGCCCAATCAAACCAATAAATACAGACAGGCTCGACATTGCCCACATTATGTTACTAGATGAGATATTAGAATCGATAAATCAGAATCTGTATATGAAAAAAGTGCCTATCAAGCAATGAAATTCCGTGTTTTGTTTTGCCTTCCCCGGAAGTCAAACTCTTATTTTAAAGCGCTCCTAGGGAAAAGTTAAACATACTTTACCTGAAGAGGAAGTGAAAACAGCCAGCAGATTAGCGCCGCATACAGGAGGCATGACGTGAAGTAACCTGAGTGCCTTACGTGTAGTGACCAGTTGTCGAACCCTCCGTAAGTGGCTCCCTCTCCTCCTCCAGCGCCGAAGTCGTATCTGCGCGATAAATATTCGCTCATGGTAAGAATGGGCGCTGGGACACCTCTACTCAGCTTCTCTATGTGGCCCAAACTCAAAACTCCGAAATCGAAGTCTACCCACTCGTCGAACAGCGCTGGGATCAACCCCATCTCATCGACCGGTCTGCATGTTTTCACCACCGCCCTGGCCTCCTTGTGATCCGAACCGTTGACGAAGGACGAGTTGACTGAAGAGTTGTCCAATTTCGCCACTCCAGTAGATTCACTAGGAAGAGGGAGGAGGGAATCGTTGGTGTCTTTCTCCGTGGATGGCGAGACAGCTCTGGGAAAGTGCACCGGCTTCAAACGCTTCCCCGCATACACATTTTCTAATTCCTCCTCAATGGCAAACAGCCGGCGACCGGCTGCAGACCGTCCCACTATCAAAGGAAGGGAGGTACTCAGGTTACCATCCCAGAAAAGCGGATTCGGCGTTGTAGACGGACTTTCCGATAGCGATCTAGAAGAGTTTGTATGTAATAGTCCGAAAGGACATCTACCAGGGTTGAGTTCTGGAAAGCAGGCAATTTTCGAAGCTATGTCCAAAGGTAAAGGGCAAGTTTCGCCGAAAGGAGTCGCCACCAGGGTTATGTTTGCTCCCAAAAGTCCAATGTGAGTACCGAGTACAAAGGTGTAGAATATGCGGGTCCAATAGTGAGGCAGGGCCCACTGCTGGTAGCTTAGTGTGTCCGGGGGAAGAGTGACATAGCCCACCTGCCAGTCGGGGAACGATATGCTGTAGCCCATGAGAAATCCTGCCAGGGTGCACGCACATACCTTAAAAATATAAAAAGATATTGATAAGTGTTGTTTGGAAATTCAAAAGAATTTCATAATAGTTTGCTTATTGACTTTTTAAAATCATAAAACTGCCTCTTAAGGAAATATCTTTCTTTTTAAGGTAATTTTACTTTTATCTGTAGTTATAAATTTATTGCGATGAAAAAGTTACGCTGCATAAAAGCAAAACACTTAAAATTTATGCTTTTCTGAAGTCTTCAAATCTGAAAAGAATATAATTATTGGCATTGTTTTATTAGTCAATTGTTATTTGGTAGAAATTAATGATGGATATTTACTTATGCCCAAGTACTAATAATTTGCATACATACCTCATTAGAAGCCCTGACTAACGTTTATATTTAAATAATACATGTAGAACCTTATTACAAAGTATCTTCTTTCAAATAATGTCATTCAAAAACGATGAAACTAAATTTTTAAAAATTGCAAAATATTTTCAGGCGTTTCCACAACCTACAGTAGCAAAATTTGGAAGCTTCTCCGCTGGGAAACAATTTATAGATATTTATCACATACCTCAAATTTAAATGTATACAAGTATATGGGAATCCAAAATAATTAATTTA
>KZ308240.1:108915-171275 GCA_000376725.2 Ladona fulva
TCTTTATATATTAATTTCTTTTTATAAAAGGTAGTAAACAACATACAAGTATACTTTGGGAACAAGAATAATTCTTTGTGAAAAGGAGAGATGTACTGCAATAGCAAGAAAAATGCGATATTCGAGGATTATTTACAACTTTCAAATGATTTGGATGTTAAAGAAAGTAAAACTAGAAGAACTTATAGTAATACAATTTTCTTTCGAAGCTATGTAATCAAAATTAAATTCGAGATTAAATCACAAAGGATATTTTATAAGTTTTTCTGTAAACGCTCTTCTCCCAAAGAAGGGAATAAATTGCTATTAAAAATCGTCAAACTTATAATAATTATCAAACTTTACAACACTGCAACTAGATTTTATAGGAAAGTAATAAATCCCATGGAAGTATTTGAACTGCTCGATGGGGATATGTATATTTATGAACGGACCAATAGAATGTGGCCGTGATGATTGAGTTACATTGGAAACTTAAAATTCAATAAAACGAACGACGCTTCAAACTGTAGTAACGGAATTGAATGCATTCGAGGATTAGATAAGTAATCGAGTTATGAAAGACTAACGTTACGGACTTGCGGAACCGAGTTAAGCAAAACAAAATTAAGGAGAGGAGGAAAATTTAAAATTCTATTGAACGCAAAGAAAATATTTTGGGATGGAAGTGAAAACACGCTTTACATTCCCTGGTTGTAGTCGATACGATTTATAAAATTGTGGATATGCGAAGATGAAATTAATTTTCATGGGAGTAGAATGAACGAAATTCATCGAGCGAGAGAGAAAAGGAGGGGATGAGCTGAAAATTAAATTATGAAGGGGGACTCTTGAATTAAGTAGAAGAATTGACGGAACAAAGAAAGCGACGAATATGTTAGCTGTTTTTATATATGAATACGGGGTTTGAACCACTTACAAAATGCAGTGATTACGTAAATGTGAAACGGAAAACAAAGGAGTCACTTGAGGCCAACAGGCATGTAAAATAGGAACAATTTTAGACGTTGCGTATCTTTAGGTGATTGATAGAACTACATAGGAAGAGCTCAAACAACGGTCTTCTAGAATGTCTCAAAGTGTAAAGTATATTCTTTGCTATGATGGAAAACGTAAAAGCTTGCAATCAGATATCTCAGTCAATTTTGATACCATAAAGAACAAACTGCAGGGCCTTGTTTACAAAACAATTCCCGGTTTCACATTCTCAAAGCTTTCCCTCCTTGGAACATCCAATAATGAGATTGTGTTATCTGAAGAAGTGTGAGAATGGAAGGCAATATCACTGATTTCTGGAATAAGATAATGGAATTTCAATTACACTACTTTCAAAGAGTACATGTAACTCGCACTTACACTCGTTGCGACTAGCAAAATTAAGGAGTCAACCCCTCAGCAGGCAAAAATCATCCTACGCATCAATGTTTCAAGAAGGCAGTTTACAAATGTTATCATTTTCCCACGCGCGACTAATTTGCTGTTATATTTACTGGAGACTACACATTAAAAATGCAACTTTTTTCTTTTCTGGTGAGGGGTCTAAACAAATATTAATTATGAAAAAAATGAAATTTGAGGTACTATATTGAAATTAAACCAATTCGGAGAGGCAAATAATCGACCACATACGATAGCAAACAAAAGAGCTTGCTCGTAAAAAAGGTTACATTGAGAGTAAGTTTAAATTATATTCCGCAAATTGAACTAAGTCGAATAGATCATAGGTACACATGCTTATTAAGCATCAAGAAAATGGAAAGAAGAAAAACTAGAAAGCTTCCTCATATTTTGAAGAGAAGAAATGTATTTAAAAGACGAAAGGCTGACAAGGAGACTGTGAAAGATCTGAGAACTACTAAAACATTTTTATTTCAAAGATAAAGTAGACTAAGAAAAACGGCAAGAAAGACTAATGATGAAAACATGATAATGATACGCTATCGTACATATACGTTTCTTGGCACATTATCAGCGTTTTGAATAACCTTAATATATTTGTAACGCGAATCGGCTGTTTCAGAATGATAATGGCTTCCAAAATAAGGAAGTCTTGAGAAAAATGTGAAAGATATTGAGTAACGAGACACATCGGATTTTATTAAGACTGCTCGCAGCAGCATAAATTAGTGTTCTTTTGGGGGTAAATAAGATGGAAGACAGCTTCATTCCAACTTAGCGTTCAATTATTTCAAAAAATGCGCGGATCTTCCTTTAAAACGAAGGCAATTTTCTATTAAAGGCATTCACACGGAAATTCCCCGGAGTATGAGGGCAGACCAAATTATGCTCTCTTCTTTAATGCGGAAAATCGCTCAGTTCTTGCTCGTTCGTCAACGGGAACAAATAAAACAGCATTTCAGTGGCAGCAATTTGCTAAACAAACCCCTTCACACCAACGGTATCGGATTTCGACATCCGACAGCGCGGAAACTGTTACAAGATCTAATTGGCGTCGCATAAAAACGAAGGCTGTTTTCTGCGGGCACGCTTAAGTCGATTTGTTTTCCCTAAATCTACAATCACCAACAACCTTCCTGCACAGCCTTATTCTCGACAATTTAACGCACTGCCACAGACTTCGATAATTAGGCACTATTACTCCTCTCTCTCAAACCCGTTTCTAGCTAAATGCGATCTCTCCAGCTTTTGTGGCGCTGCGTACGACCTTTTACGGCGTTCAATTCGCTCCTTTCCTATCCATTTCAAACGTGTCGACGCAAACATGTCATGGGTAAAGGTTTTGATACAAATATATCATAGTGGATTTGGGTATCGAATGTAGTTTATGTTCAGGATGTCGAGTACGGCACGAAAAAAGTTTTATGATATGCATGAATCAAATGAAAGTGATTAGGACGCTAAACCCCTGTATTATAATGCTAATTATCTTACCTAAAAGAACCTCGAGCACTAGAGAGGGGAATTGAGTGTTTTATAACAATATTTATACCTTTACATATTTAGCTTCCTTTTTAACAGTTCAATGCCTCGATTAAGCATATTTTTGATAAGATTAAAATAGGCGTAGTAAATCTTAGCTTAAAACTTAGGCGAGAAATTCTACTCTACGTCTGCTCTAAACCCTAATTTTTGGGCATGTTTTTCAAATCCAAAATGCATTACCGTTAACCAAAATGTTGATATTTGAACTAAAATCATAGGTTTTTGCTACGAATGTGTAACAATTTTCCGGAATCACCGTAGTCAACATCAAAAATAAAAATGAAAATCGACATCTCGCCTGAAATGCTTCCGACATCATCCGGATTAAACGAGAATGATGAAACTTTCACTCACCAATTTTGCAGCAAAATAAGCTACTTAAAGATATATGGCTACAGATTGAAGATTTCTTACCCTTAGCATAAGGCTTCGTGCTGAATTTAATAGTTACTTACGCAGACTTTTTCAGGTACTACATTCATATCTGATCCGCGTCGATGTCGACGTCGATGAAGGCAAATCCTCCGATTATAACGCAGGACGATAAGTTCCAGGTCTACGTTACTAAAACCTTTCTTTCTCTGTATTTGTCAACAGTTATCTTTTGGCTCACAGAATGTGTAGGTCTAATTGTACATGTAATGATATGCTATACCTGTATGCATATGTTAAGACAAAAATCTGGTGTTGACTATTGAATGAGATCGAATATCTATTGGTACACAGTACGAGTAGTTATGAATCTCAGCAAAATTAGTTACTAACCCTTAAGTGATAGCGTTGGGTCAATATGGACCGTATGAAACCTTGTTAGTAAAATTTATTTCGGAGGTTTAACAAGAAAACAAGAATTAATTTTTTATCAATCCCTATTTACAGATATTAATTTTAAATTAGATTTTTAACAAAGCTATCGTAAAACTAGTTTTTCCATTTATAATTGAAGTTGAAAACAGCATTGTAAGACGCTCAATAGGATAAACACGTCAAAAAGCGATTTTATGATTCAGATCAAAAGAACCCGGCGCGACTATTCACATTATCAAGTTAAAATTAAAGGTTATACACACTTATGATCTACCGGTCATAGTAGTACCAATATATAGTAATTCTAAATATATATCCAATAAAAGTTCCCTCCGGCTAATATGAAGTGTTTGTGTTGCAGGATCAGGCCAGAAACTTTCCGCCTCAGGGAGGCTGAGAGTCTAAAGCCAGCCTTCAAATACTATTTCGCAGCTGCAGTATTTAAATATGGCTCAACGGAACCCAGAGTAATCCTGAAGATGTCACGTGCAGCTCTGATGAAAACGCACCCCAACCATGATCTAGCCTTTCATGAGCTCCGCAATGTATGGCCGTGACTTCTAAACAAACAAGATCAGCCTCTGAAACAGTCTCTTCCACGTCAGCTGCCAAGCGCACTCGGGACGCGGAGAAAGCGGTCTCGTGAGACATTTTTGAAACCCTTTTTCTTTCCTCGATTTTGCCAAAGGTTATAACTCGTTTCGCCGCGGTGCGATAAATTGCGTCGCGGTAGGCAAACAGAAAATATCCCAGAGTTAAATCCCGGGTCTAAAATAACGGGAATATACGATACCATAAAATACCCATTCGAACCAACCGACTTCACGGCGCATTTTGTATCGTGTATTTAGGAGTTGCGAATGCAATCGCCAAAGTCTTTAGTTTTAATATGCCGTGACTGCATCCATGGGTATTGATCTTCCCATTTTCCGAGCATTCCGTCGGGCGCGCATCTAGATAAGAGTGATATAACGCTGATCGAATCGAAATTTCATGACGATCATTGACACCTACGGCCGAAAATGAATTTTATCTAACAAATTATTTACGTAACTTAGTGAATGCAATGGCTCAATGAAAATTAGGTTTCTTGGTTCTATTTTGTGAATGGACGGGCGATTCGTTCTTCTGGATTGACTTCTTCCTTTTATGAACCTGAGCAGTATTAAGTTTAAACACTCAAATCCTTCTCTCAAAATATTTAGAATCCAATAAGCTCATCAATATTACCGACGCGCATACTTCAAGAGAGGAAAAATCAATTTAGAGGCTACTGATTAAAAACAAGGTTTGGAAACAGGAATCGAATGTTCTGTATTGCCCTTCTCTGACTTTCTGGTTGAAAGCTCTCGGATTGCAAACAGGCTTACGGGAGATAGGAGCTACAGTGATTTTTATTCATAATTTCGATAATCTATTATGTAAGTTTCACATTATATTGTATATTTGCAAAAAAAAACAATTTACTGCTGAAGCAGAATTTAAATACCTTTCCATATGTTTATAAATGTCAAAATGTCAATAATTTCATTATAAAAACATGGGAAATAACCAGGTTACACCTGAATCGTCAATATGCAATAATTTTAAATTCGTAGATATCGAGTTATAGGTTCTAAATTAGGGGAAATGAAGTTTCGTTATTTACTTAATGGGGCCAATAGTGAACGAAAGAAGCAATTATATGGCTCTTTTAGAAGCAATGAGATAAACGCTCGGAACAGGAAAACCTCTCGAAGCGCAAACACGGTGGGCATCTGATAGTCGTTCGAGAACATCATCGGTTCGTAGCTAAACCACCATCTCACCACAAGAACGGTCGCCGACCGCTTCCTCAGCACGGGCATCAGGATGAGGAGGATTATTAGGGCAGTGCATCCCATGACCGCCATCACCATCAGGTGGCTATCCAACATGTAGAGAGCGGGTAGGTGGTGCCACGTCACGCCCAGCGCACCGTGGGTAACGGGGTGAAACAGGTGCTCATACATGGCGGTGGAGTAGGAAGCGGCTACGAGAGAGGCACAGAGGCTGCACCCTGGAGAGAGCCGTCAACCTGCAAAATATCCCGTCCCATGGAGTCGTTTAAATAGCAGTTTCATGTGGAAGAGAAAGGGTTTGGGGTGAAAGAGAAAAGTCCTCTAGGACGAGATCCTCCCGGTGCATTAAAGCATCTGAGGGGAAGGTCGGATCCGAAGGGCCGTATCAACAGCCCGTGACCCAAACGGGGCTCAGTCAAAGCGGGTCTCGTGATTGATTCCACTCCGAATTCCGTCGAATACTCGGATATGAGCCGCGCTAATTCTCAGGATGTACCCGTGATCACGTCCCCCCGCGTAAGTAATTGCTGGAAAGCGGTGCATGGCGGGGGTGCAGAAAGGGCAAAAGGGACAGCGATCGTGGACGCCGCGCGACCAAGGGATTTAGATCATGAGGGAAGCATTTCCCGAAAGGTCAAATCTAAAACCCCTCCACACCAGCGGCCACTCTTCGCCCACACACCACGAGAGCACCACCCAGGCACCGTCAGTCATCGTGGGCGCCCGCTTTCGGCGCTTCATTTGTCGGGCCGGGATTTTCGTGGAGTGTTCGCGTTGTTTGTCGGAGCATTATTTCGAAAACGACACGAGGATTAGCATGACGTGGATAGCACCGTGTTATCTCCGGTCACGTATTGTAACAAGCGATCAAAAATGCGATGTCGAATAAAACAAAACCGCGGTCATAACTTCGAAACGAAAGGAGGAAAAGGTTAGGCAGGGATTCCCTTGCCTGGATAAATATCGCATGCGGATTCTCGGACGTTTTGCAGCGAGGCGATTTTCAATTAGACCGCAAGTTCTGCTTTAATCCTAAGCGTAATAAATTGTGTACAGTGATCGATTTTCGGTTAGGGGTACGTAATTTTGAAGGGCCACACATCAAGAATTGGGTCAGTAGATGGGCTTTAATGCAAGGCCTCGCTATGATGGAGCGAACTTAAACCGAACTGATTCATAATTCGCAAATTTCTTTGAACACTACGAATGCTCACCGCGACACAATGAAATGACGAAAATCGCGAGCGTAGAACTCTCCGTCGATACGCAAATTATAAATGTTGTTCGCACCACGGAATGGAAGAAATGACGCAGAATGCAGAGCCTTAATTGACTATCTGCTCGAAATGAAGGGAAAAAAGTATACTTGGTTAAATGGGCGGTAAAAAATAATGTAAACCGCTGATATGATCACCTAATGGCATTTACAATACTAATGATTACGATAAGCTGTGCGTTTAAACCTAAAGTGTACCCACGATAAAGTTTCAGAAACACTTACCTTGACTCTACTTAGTAAAGTGTCTCTCCCGGTGTAACTGCGAAGAGGTGAAAGACACGCCACTTGCTTACCTCAGCATAAGTCCAACGCGCAATAAGATCGCTATTCAACCTCGCTTACGACCACCTACTGTCAGAAATGGGAACTTTTAAGATTAACTTACTACTTATACATAGAAAATTAGATGGCGACACCATAATCATTCAGCTGACTTACGGAATTCTTTGCTGACGACTCCAGAGAGGGCAGTACAAGCGGAGGAATTCGTAATCCTTTAATCGAAAAGTACCCGAGATCATATTTCAAAAATCACCACCGCCTTAGAATATGAACAGCTTCCCCAAATTCCTTAACCATCTCTTACTTTACCTTTTTTCATTGAAACAATCTTCCTTACGAAATGTAGATCAGCCTAATACAAGTAGAATAGTACTTAGTATTTTCGGCACGGATTTTTCTTATGCTTCCAAGGGGTGGATTGAGAATGAAGAAATGAAACGTATAAACAAAGTTTCGACCTTTTCCTGGGGAAGAATGAAATAACCAGACGTGCCAGCGCTCGTCTCTATTTTCTCTGTGGAAATGGAACAGATTAAAGCGCTGCTGTACTAAAGTCTCTCTTGCCTCACGCCCAGAATGTTAATTTTAATGCTCTTCAACATGCCAACAATTTGATTGTGAAATATTTAGCAGCTAAAGCGTCCGATTCATTAAAGGCACCGCCCAAGCAAAGACTAGGAATGTAAAACGTGATGTGAAACGCTTTGCTTGCTTTCTGAATTTAGCATGATAATTCCTCCAGTTACTATTCATGGCGTTTCTAGATGTAGCTCTGATATATTTGCCTGACAATTCGAGTGCATTCATTGCGGAGGCACTCGGACGAAGCAATTATGAATTTAACACTTGGAATACACAAATGAACATCATGCAGTATTTGACAATTAACTTTTTAAAGGAGACCCGATTGGCACAAAAGGAATGTGTATGGCATTCGCTAACTTTAATTGAGTTGTACATAAATGCTTTCATAAGAATGACGTAAATTAACCCTCATATACATTAATTACGAGTCAGCAGCTATGACCTGTTTTTGCTTTGCATGTACACGTAATAGAATATTCTCAACGCTACGCAGCATGTTCTTCATAAAAACGATAAGGCATGTGTAATTTTTATATCTCATGCAGTACATATTGTCCATATCTCGCATTTGATAATATACACGATTTTCATATTATGTTATATTATATGATAGATGTGTCCCATAATAGCTTTTTATCTTCGAATAGCTGGTAAAATCAAGACAGAGTGTCACACTAAGGAAACTTATAGTTTTTACCGAAGCTATCGACAAACCGAGTTTTGCAGTTTCAAGATAACTGTGGAAGTAAAACGAAGAAATTAAAAATCGAGAAAGAGATCTACATTATTCACTTTTATTAAATAATACCAGTGAATTTTATTATCCTGATAATACTGTGCTTCACGGCAAAATCCTTAGAGCTTTCTCTAGTGAAATTTCCCCCTTCAAATCTATATTCTCAAGAATTCACATATTTATGCTATATTTTTCAAAGAATATGGATGTAAATGAGAGAAAATGGGTACCCTTTTAAATATTTCTTACAGTGTTGATACGTAGGATGATTTTTGCCTGCTGAGAGGATCTAGCTTCTCCTTAATTTGGCGAGTCGTGACGAGTTTAAGTTCGAGGTAAATGTACTCTTTGAAAGTAGTATCATTGAAATACTATTATCTTAGTTCAGAATTTGTGTGTGACGGGCGCTCGGTACATTCGAAGTGTAGTCAGTTAAACGTTAAAGATGTATATTGCTAAGCCAATTTTATTCGAAAGAATTGCATATTTTGAAGCCCATCCTCTCAGAAACTTGTTTCACATAGGTGTGAGTATCGAGAGCAACCATTTGAAAGGATACTCGAAGTAAAAAGCAAGAAGTTAATTTTAAGAAACATAAAATTGCTCGTTCCGCCCCAGTGTAGAGCTATTTATAAAGCTTCCAAAATTGAATGCGACTAAGATTTCCAGTGATAACACGTTTCATCAAATTCAACATTGACAAAGCCTCAATCTGAGCGGATAAAATGGCCATGAGCAGCTGTAGTTTATTTCAGCAGCTTCTATATTTTTTTCGACGTTAGATTTGAATAGCAAGCTGAATGAACTGAAGCTATGCACTCACAAAATTAAATCTGAACGGAGTGCCTCATACTTTGGAGGCATGAAACGAATATTTCATAGATTTTACTCAGATTATGATGTGTTTCCGAAATATTTTGTGGGTGTGCTGATGTTGTGGATGCTATTCTAAATATCACTTTAGATGTACGCATTATGCGATTTCCGTATAGTTGAGATGCATAAAACACTGTTTTAGAAATATTGTAAATAGTATGTTCCTAAGTCAAGGATACGGATAACTTTAGTATGTTAAAGCGTCCGCACAGGATAAATACGAAAGACAAAATACGAGAGTACCAGGACTCGAACCAGGACCTTCCACAAGCTGGGACGCTACTCTAAACAATTGAGATGCATTGCCAAAACACACAGAAATAAGCCATTCAAGCTATCTGCCAACACATTCAAACATGTCGTTCGGGAGAGACCGTCTCAGACAAGTAAGAATGTTAAAGTTCTTGAAAGATGCTGTATTTAAAAATCTGCGTATAAGTCCAGGTCCTGTCAGACTTTCTTCGTGCCTTCTCTTCCTTTGGAATGTCTGAGTTTTTTGATGCAAATTTAACTTTAAGAAAAAAATGACAATAGCTGCTGCAGCTTAAATATACCCCTGAGGTTTGATTTAATCAAAAATATTCATGAGAAATGATGACTTGCATAATATTCTATAACTTGTGAATCTGTAACTAAACATTCTTGCTAGCATCTCTGATAATTTCGACTTCGACGATATGCTAACAAGTTAATGGTAACCTAATATATAAAGGGCTCACACAACGATCCGTCGTCTCTCTTACTGATTCAGTATTTTCACAATTGACATTTTAAGAGTTCGTATTTCGCATTCTATCTTTAATGCCAAAGCCAAAATCTGTCATTTTGCACTTTTCAACATTTTGTAATCTCCCATGTTATTCATTATTATTTCAAATGTTTTACCAAATTACGTTATGGGAAATGGGAAAAAGAGAATGGTAACAGTCATTTAAAAAATGTGCTTCGACAGCTAAGGTGATTTTGTAAGTATACGCCAATCGGGTATCGAACCACAAACAACTTTCGATGAAGTCGAACGCGTTACACACACGGCTATCAGAAGGCCTCTAACAGAAAATAACTCGAGCACTGAGAAGGAAGTACTATATAAAACACTTTCAACATCGAAGATTTAAGTCGATGTCTAAGTATGCCTGAAAAACACAATGTGAAAATAGCGAATCGAAACCCAAAAACTACTCCAATTCTCGGGGAAGTGGACATCATTAAAACGCGTTGAGCGCAAGTGGTGCAATTTAAATATATTTCTCCAATCCGCATCTACCCGGAAAACAAGAAAATGCAAGGGAAGCCGAATTGAATGACTTCAAACGCGCCTTATCAACATCAAACACCCCGGCATTCAGTTCCCAAATTTCCATTCTGCTCTTCATTCGAGCTCGCGTCGGAAAAAATCTTTTTTCTCGCGCGCATAGTTGTGCGAGATGTGAAATGATGGAAGAGGAAGACAGAGATTTTGGCATTCCGCAATCCCCTTCTTTTTCCTGCATCCACCCTCTTACCAATTCATTTCGCAAGCGCCTGTTCTCTACACTATGCTCATTGGCTGAGTCGTCTCTTGGCACCGATTTTTTCTCCATCTTTTTCCTCGCGCGCCCCCCTTTTTCCTCGGCCTCCGGGAGGCTTTGTCCTCGACAAATGAATGCCGAATTTCGCAGGTCTCGGTTCTTTTCTTTCCAAGTGCGACTCCCCCTCCCGGCCCACCTCATTTTTCATTACCCTTGCCATATAAATCGCTCCTTTTGCTGAGGCTGAATTCCTTCTCGGCTCTTTGAACCGTATCATGAGGATTAAAGTAATATCACCCGGGTCTTGATTGGGTGAATCTCGCGAGACATGTGAGGTCTTTGTTTAGGATGGAATCTTTGTTTCCACGAATTTTGGTCCAAGGGATCAGCTGAGTAGTTGACTTCTGTCACGGAATTATCTATTAGCATTAGAGACCGGCACGTATAATTACAGAAATCTAATAATAATAGTTCCGAAAGTACATGCCATTAAAAGAACGTCTCATGCTGTTTGAGAGTTTGGAATCAGCGTTTCCCGATGAACGATATTGAATTCCGCTAAAATGTTTCATCACCTGAAAAGAAGAGACCTACTTTTCGACAATATTCTCCAATGGTTATTCACCTAGCATTGTAAAACCAACGGGAATCTTCCAGTTCAAGATAGCTAAGAGCTTTCTTGAGAGGCTTCTCGATGCTCTAAAATCATATTTCTTCGTTTCCTATTCGGCTATCCGAAGAAAGGAATGGCTGCGTTGGCACAATGGTTATGATGTTCTTTAGGTGGGTTTTAAGGTAATGAGAATCTTATGTCATTTCATCCATTTGATTAAAAATTTGTACTCATTTCATCACTATTTGCTCTTAGATCAGGCAAAACTCGAACCAGGACATACCAGTAGTAATGTAAATTGAAATTTTCTATTATTTCTTCCTATACCTTATTCCCATCCCTTAAGGTCTCAGCTGTGAATTGTTGATGAATGCGATGAAGAATTTAGTTTTGGCACTGACTTTTATGGTTGGATGCGCTTCCTGCCACCAATCCTCAAAGGGGAAATTGCACACACACACTCAATCATTTCCTAAGCAGACAAATCCGATTAGCCTGGACTTAAACCCGAGTCCCTGGGAGCGCTAGCTCGCTAACCACTCCACCACCTCGACCGGTAAATTGAAACTTTTTATGAGTTTGCAAACATATTTGATCGAAATGTAAATTTATACATTTTAGTTCGTACTTGACAACATGATAAGAGATAATGTGGTAAACAATCGTTATTGTTTACCTTCAGGAAGGAATAATCGATCATCTTACTGCAAAAATACATAACTATATATCACTTCCAGGGACAGCTGTTCTACCGTGGGGTAAAAGCTATTGCGGAATTCGCTGATTAAAAAGGCTTGGGTCCTTTAAAGCATTACATGGTTCGATTGCTTCATTAATGGAGGTGCGCTAAAGAATTTTTAGGTTTTCTAATTAATAACGGATGGCTTTCGGGGAATGCGTAGAGTTTTATGTGCCGGTATATGAATTAATCATTCAGTGATCTATAAAGAAAACAGGTGAGAAATGAAGGAGCGTCTTATCGTATCTTGTTAAGGTGTTTCAAGTCAATAAAATTGGAGAGAATTGGAATCACGCTTAATAGGCATAGGTTTACCCTCTGGATGAAACATTTTTAACGGCTTCTAATATTCAGGAGGATATAAATCCGAATACCTAATCTTATTGTATATTCTAGTAAGATACATTTTTCTCGTAGTTTGGTTTTTCTCATTTTCCTGACTATCTGAAGACGTGAAAAAGTACTGTTTCTAAAAATGACTCGATAACTGAGGTAATTTGAAAAATCTGATCCACCGTTGGGAATCGAATCCGAAACCGCCTCCGCCAAAAGCGAACACGCTTCCCACTTGGGTTTATGGGATCCCGAGACTTGAAATGAAACTCGTACGGAAATTAACTTCTTAGTCAGTGGAAATGCAATTAAACTTAATCATGTTATCTACCCTGGCATACCACAACTCCACGTTCTGAAATTATTCTAATTTTATTTGCATGTTTTTTTTTGCGTAGTAGCAAACGTTAGAGCTGCTACCGCTTGTCGTTCATTAATATCACCACATCTATGAAATATCAATTTCCTAGAAATCATATAACATACATTTTCCTACTAAAAACAATATGATCATGAAATAATACGCGCCTGAATAAATATATCGTAGAAATTTATCTTTCAACTGTAACTGATGATATGGAATATTTTATATTCCAAGTATTTGATTACATTATATACGTACAATATTTTATTTCCTGCAATTAATACCGTTTTTTTCTTAGATACATTTTCTGAAGCTAACCCATATACGGCATTACTCTCAAATATTGAGATGCACTTTTCAAAAATGAATGATATATTTCATTAAACATAAAGTTAAGGTAATATAGAATAGCTTATATGTAGAGATTCCCAGTTCCACCTTTTCACGCTAAACTGTTTAGAAGTGTCCCGTAGAGTACATTTGCGAGCGTTTGTAATGTTAAGTAACTGTTTATTTTTTCCTTACTTCCTCCTAACGTTGTGTAAACCGCCAGTGTGTAATTTGCTTAAGTGAAGAAGTCATCCAAATATCATGTTTGTGTGGGTATAGTTCTATGCTATTACCTACAGCCGTTTCGCTAATTTAACCAATTGGGACACTTTCAATGAAGAACATCTCTCATTTAAATTAGGATGCATACAGACGTCAGCGAAATTAAAACTAAATAGTTCCGTACTACTGTAGACGTAAAACATACTGTTTTTCTAGTACATCATCCCTTTGAGGGATATGGCCTAGTTAGGCAACATTTGCATTGGATGTCACGTGGCAAACTTATTATTAAGGTTTTAAATGATAAATTGTAAGTGAGACTTAACAAATAAGGGTGGCAGTTGTAAAAATAAGGAACAGAAATACAATAGAAATACTTATCAATTATTATTAAAACTTCATTTATAAGAATATGCGAAGAAAAAGTGAAATATGCATAAAATTAAATATTCTGATTTCCCACTGACTTTTCCCATTGAAGAAGAAAACCCGCGAGGGGAACAAATTGAGTAAGATAAGACTGCGATGAAAACAAAAAAGATTGCACTGACAAAAATACAAGAAGTGCTTTAAATAAAATGTACCTATATTGTGACGGTGTGAAAACGGGGAAAGTGAACGATTTGAACGATAAAATAGTCATATGAATATTTCGGAATTATAGGTTAAATTGCTGTAAATCTAACTTAATCCTGCTATAAGTATCAGTAATCTTTAAAGTGCTTCGCTAACACCTAAGGTCATATTGCACGTGAGTTCCCACTGGGAATCGAATAAGGAACCACTTTCACCGATATCGAATGCGTTACCCACATGGCTCTCGGGAAGTTCTTTATCCGTTTTCCAGTATCTATTTGTACCCCATCTTCATATAAGCGGTCACTATGGCCTTTCCATCCCTATTATATTCTTTGCAGACTTTTATTGGTGTTTATTTTCCATCACCCTAGTAAAAGATTGAGGCATACGTTTTTCGTGCGATGCAATTGAAGGTAAATAAGAGATGAGATATTAACAGTTATTTTCCACGGAAGAAATTATCATAGCAATAAAATATAAAACAAGAAAAGATAAGATAGGATCTCCTACGTAAATATCATGTGAGAAACCTCTAATAACAGAATGGACAATTATTACAGAGAAATAGGAATGTATCAAGAATGGACGAAATATGAGAATCGTCTAGATAACAAGGGAGAGAATACCAGCAGGAAAGAGGGATCACGGATAGCCAAGCGGATAGCGTGTTCGCCTTTGTTAAATGCTGTCACGGGTTTGATTCAAAATGTGGCATATATATGCGAAATTATTATAGTTGTTGAAGTACTCTTACGTAATTGCTCAGGGAGGAAGAAACTATCTAAGCAGCAAGGCAACGAACTTAAATCCAGATAGAAAATTATTTCTAACCTCGTTCAGTGAAAATGACATACACCGACGAATTTTCAAGACCATTCCGTGAAATATCGAATTTTTATCAATTAGGGAGCGTCAAAAATTACAAATTCTAGGTATCCTTTCAACCATGAAACCACGAACTCCCCTGTTCATTTAGATCCAAAAATTCACGACGTCACGATTTGGTTCAAAATATCCAAACCCTCCGCCCATCTTTTCCCGCACTGATGTCGGCGCTGTTTATCGACACCCGCTCTCATTTTGCAATCACCGCTTGGAACACGCTCTCTTTAACTCTCTTTCCCCAAATTTCAGTCTTTCTTTCGCCTCTCTTAATCCAAATTTCTTCCTCAACCGCTCCCAAAATCCCCTTTCAACTCCCCCCAGAATAACACTTTCCCCATCCCAATTTAACTCTTTCATTTCGCAAAATCCTTTTCTCTCCGGTGTTCTCTCAGTCGTGTTATTCCTCCCTTTCCATTGTTTCCGCGTCTCTTCCCACTTCCGCCTCTCTTTCTCTCTTTCCTCCGACCACCTACCCCACCACCGCTCAAACAAGGGCCCATATCTTTATGTGTTCAGTACCCCTCTCCCGTCGCCATCACTTCTCTTTCCTCTCTTTCTCGCCTCGTTCCCCGCTCTCTCCAAATAACACAATGCTATCCTATCTCTCCCTCTAACTACTCAATATCGCCGTCTCCCTAAAACGACCCCTTCCTCCAACACCTTCTGTCCACAACACCTCTGCTAAAGTTTCCCCATCACGCGTTGTAGACAAGGCAACCCGCATACAGCAATCCTCTTCTCCATCCCTCCTCCTTCCCACCCTCCTGCCCACATTCGCGGGCGGAAAACACTGTGGACCCCTGTATACTTGGTCTGCGCCCGTTATCGCCCTAGGTGCTTAAATATCCCCGTCCGTCCCTTAAGGCCTTGTCCATACACGACGTCCTTTCCCCAAAAGGTGCAAATTCTCGCCCATTCCCGAAATATCTCGCTTTAAATAGGACCAAAATCCAGCCAGATATCTTGGCGAAGTTTGGCTAGTCCCTTTTAAATTGCGCGACGGACACGCCGTACCCTCAAGCGTACCTCCATGTTTTCAGTTGTGGTGGGGAGAATGAGACGTTTGGCAAAGAATTTCACGCAATTATCTCTCGAATAGACCCCGAACAATCTGCCTGATCCTTTTGCCCTCATTACTTCAATACTCATAACTCTACTTTCAATACCCCGACGTGATTGCCCTTTTATGATGGCACTGTAAATGTTATGGTTACCGCATTACCTGATTGACCGCGTTGATCTTGCCGTGGTGTATTTGCTCGAGGGGACGAAGAGAAGAATCGCAGTAAAAAGAAACTCCCGATATACGGATATCGTTTTATTTGACTTTTATTGGTAGCCTAATTAACTTACCTGCTCTTGCCGTTGCTAGCACTCAATCCCCTTTGATAATTAGGTTGCTTCAGCAGGTGCAGGATGCTTATATTCGATGAGTGCCTTAAATCGTTCTCACCTTGAAAACCACATGGATGTTAGGAGAACAAGCAATTTAGGAAATAATTATCTCAAAACTGAGATTAGAAATGCAACCGATGTGGTTTGACCGTACGTAGCCGAGCGCCGTGTAAGATGTAACTGAAGAATACTTGGTAGTTTCCACAGCATTGTATACTGCCAACCGGTTTCGACACTCACAAGAGTTAGTACTTGATGGATCGCACGTATTAAATACGGTCGGGGGTATAAAATGTAACAATTTTTTAAACTATATTTTAGATTTAATACATTTATGTTTAATTTAATTCAGCATTGAGGCAAAGCATACCTCTCTAGAAAGGCTGAAAGTAAAATTTCTTTCAGGAAGAAAGGTTTAGCGTAATATAAATTGCGTATGAAAACCTCAAACGAATGTCATAAAGAAATATTCAAGGAGGAAACTCCGTGATATTCAACTCAGTTTGAGAAGCTAATCTCATAAGTTTACGGCAGCAAAGAGTCAGATTACGGAAATCCTGCGCCGAAATTCAACCAATACTACTGAATTTTGTATTCCACTTTCAAAAAGACATATCGAGTTAGCATTTATTAACCACCCACGAGCTTACGCAAAGTTCTGAGAAGGGTTAATTAGAGGTAATTTTTATCACCCTCAGAGCTGTAGGATTCTTAGAAGTTGTGTTAGAAAAGTCTCGGGAACTGGGAATTGCTCCATCGAAGGCGACAATTTACGGTGTTACACAATCTCGTAAGCAACATCTCCACTCCTTCTCTCTCACACTCCTCATTACAACTTCCCGTCGTGTAGCAGAACTAAGGCCCATGCCTCCTTTCCGTCTCCATACCATTCTACCTTATTCAGGGCAAGAAAGCCCCCTCGCCAATACCCTGGGAATTCGCTGCTACGTTGGGAAATTCTGACTTAATCTTTGTTACGTGGCAAAGGAGTATTTGTTTGCATTGCACTGATTGCGTACAAGTTTCTGAGCTCTTGCATTCACCCGAAATCGTTCCAAAACCTTAATGCACACATACAACTTCTTACTACCTTGGCCTTCCACCGAACGCAACAACCATAAAACTGAAGACATTTTTCAAAGACGTCTTTAAGGAACTATTTTCGAAAACATTTAGTCGTCGTTTATACACGGGTGCCAATAGGTCTTTCAGTACAAACTTTCGATGGGAAAGAGGTAGATTCGACCCATATACAAGAGCTGAGAACTTACAACATCGCATGTTGGAAGCTCTAGAAAGAAGGCGTTTATGCTGCCTTCCCTTCCACCATTCACCCCTGCCGTATACACTTCCCCACTATCCCACCCTCAATCCCTCATCCGACAGAAACAGGATGTCATTCCTCGCGAGGGTACGGAGATCCATCCCGTTGCCTGGAGACGGCAGCTCACGTCGAAAAGAAGGAGAATCGTCTCACGCTTCGTCGGAGACTAAGTCGCATTGTCTCCACCACCGCACTGCCGTATAAGTCCTCCCCAACCATCCCACGCACCGAATTTCCGCCGCCATTTACCTCTCATTCCGCCTAATCCTCCCCACGTCATCTTACCCTACGAATCCATACCGGGATTCCCCGCCTATGAAACGGCAATAAATATAAGCCCGCATCGTTAATTTTTGTTCCGAGTACAACGGTGGAAATGGAGATCCCTTTTCCGGCTCAATTAAGGAAAAAGAAGCGTTTTCGGCCGCATTCGATCGTAAGTAACGAATCTTCCGTATTCAGAGCTAGACGTTTCTATAGCCGGAGAAATTGTTTTTGACAGACTTGGATTAACATGTCTTCAGCACGGAACTACAAAATCGGAGCATGTTTCTCAGTTACTTCTCCTAATCCTGATTTAATTATTAGCGCTGTTACTTCTGAATGGATAGGCGGAAATTGATACAGCTCACCCACTGTGTAGTAGAGAGCGATTTAATTAAATTAGTACCTTTCCGATGCATTTAAAGAAACAAATTTCGTCCTTCCTTGGCGAAGTATATCTTACCCACGCATGAAATTAGACAGCACACGAATGAACTCGAGTTTTGTTCAGAAATTATATGAATGAACTTGGGGTCATAAAGATGTACCAAAGGATTATGAGAGTAGTACTACTTTGTAGGAACCCAATTGAAAATGGTCGTGATAAAGCTTGTACATACCAGGAATGGAACCATCCTCATTTCCCGGGAGTCGGTAGAGCTATCTTGCAGTTACCAGTTGAGTTATCTTGCGGAGCATGTCGTATTAATCTATATATGTAACATTCATTTCCTTCTCTCAATTCTGAATTTATAAAGGATCCAAAAACTCGAATGATGTTTATGTACCCAGAGTCCATCCGAATAATATTTTATTATTATTAAATCGAACGCTGCAAGTTAGCCAACTAGCTAGGTGGCAACGCAATAAAAGTTACAAAAGCAGAACAGTGAAATGCATCATAAATACAACACAATTAAGCATCATAAATACAATAACATCGACATAACAAATACGCAATAAAAACAACATCACAAGTGCGATACGGAATATTTGAAAAGACCGACGATAAATACGGTATACTTTACGAAACTACTTACTACTATAAGTAACCCAAGGATAAACCGATGTGAAAAATAGTTACATAACCGAGACTCAAACACAAACTTTCCACTATCCGGGCAGCTATTCTAACCGTTAAAATGCCATACCGCGTCAATGTTAAGAGAATACTTTTGTGAGAAACGTAAGGGGCGCTCCAAATAGAAGCACCAACCATCGCCAGAGTTGTACTTCCTGTACAAATGCCCTTAATTCACCGTCGTTTCGTCTCCCATTCTCGCTGGCGATGCCAGGAAAAAGTAAGAAATATTCTCTTTCAGTTTACGCTGTTAATAAATTCGTTGTCTCATACATCCTCTGTATCATAAATTTCTTCGGAGTTAAACTGTCACTCAATATTAGTTAATGTATTCAATACGTAATGTAAGTGCGGCCAAATATATTATTATGTGACCGAAGGGTACAAATATGCGGCTATCCGATGGAGAAAAGCTTTCCCACCCCTGATTTAGAACTCATATTTGGGAGAAAAGGGTTCAAATTAGAGATATCATGAGAAAGAGAAGCACCAAGAACTAAAAAATTAAGCAGAATGTGGTATTGTAAATTGTACATGGTATGGTTTCCAGTTGTCCATTTAAAGAGCTTTATTTATTTATACCCCAATGCCCCCACAAACATCCATTTTGTAACAAATTCTACTATTAAAACATCGGGATTGGTTTACAACGTGGTAATCGAAGAAATCACCCTCTTCCTCTATCAAAAAAATATTTTTCTTCGGTAATGTAATCGATTTCATATTTTCATCATGCTTAAATAGATTTAAATCGATTTTAAAAGCAACGTATATTTTAGTAAATAACTTCATATAAATAGAACACCTATGATCGTCCCCACATTGCAAAATCTCCAGATCAGCTGACACTAAAGCATACTTTGAACCAAACGTGAATGAATAAGTAGGAAAAACGCAATTCTATTAATGGAAAGTGTATCTTTAGGCAAGAAATTATAATGAAGTGATTAGGAAACTTTGAAATCAATATTCTTTATTGAGAAAAAATTAAACGGATAAATAGCTGAGAAAGAAAGTTATTGCTCATGATTAAGTTCATAGCTCATTGATTAGGTAAAACGTTTAGCGAATACACATGTTATCCTAGCAACGATATTAATTGGAAAATTTGAGACCCCATCTTTACACTGAAAGCGAATGCTGCAATTGTATGGTATCAAGTGCGCATACACGTGTTGAAAGGTCAACAGTCGAACGAGGGATAAGCGTCATCCATGCGGAAAGTACACAGAGTAAGAGCAAAATGCTAAATACCCAAAAAGTTTCCTTAATCCGAGCTCACGATATCGCTAGGAATTTACACCGCTGAACCAATAAAAAGTTTGGATCTGCGTTCCCGCTCCTTGCCTGCAGAAAACCGCTCCGGTACTTCGGATGAGGTGAAAATAATGCCATCGTATGAACACGGGCGATTTTTAAATCTATAAATTACGTTCAGATGGAGACCTTCCGCGGGACCGGCAATCGCAGGATTAGGTTTCCTCATTTCGATACGCTGTGACACGGACGGGATTTTCCCTTTGAATACTGATATCGTATCGCCTTAGTTTGACGTTACGCATACATATTAACGCTTACATACGCCCGGCGGGACTCTTCTCTCGGCCGCGATAAAATGCAAAAATATGTAAAAGTTTCGGGGCACGAAATATCGATATTTGATTGAAATTTTGGATTTCGTATCACGTCCGTGATTACATAGTTCCTTGGACAAAAAAAATGGCGCTAACCAATACTCGGATTATCATTCAATTCCTATTCGTGTCAGAGACGTGAGTGAGGAAATATGTACTCCTAAAGATGCATGATTCTCACTTATAAGCATATTGACAGAGTGATCTTGAAATTAAATAAGTTGAACTCCTGGATAGAGAAGTGTCTTGTTTGAAGAATAAAAGAACATGCAAGAAAAGATGTTTGCATGGGTTTGTGAGTTTATGGAGGCTCTTCCTCTATTTTCGAATAATGAGGGCGACCAATGAAGTGTTAACGCTTGCAGTGGACTGCGATATTGCTAATGAATCCCTTACATCCCCGAGGCGGATAATGTTTATGCTCCTGAAAATGTATATATTTTTTATATATATACATTTTAATGAACTTTTATTCTATATATTTTATATTATAAATTGATTTTTGTTTTTATTACAACTCTTGTAATTGGAGCTTAACTGCTATCGTTAAATAAATTTTCATTATGATTGTTGTCTATTTGAGCCACAGCTATGATTTTATTTTATACTACGGGACAACGATCTGCTGACAGGGTCTTGAGTTGGGATGGTCGTTATAGGTAGCTAAAATAGTCTGGTTAGCGTTTAACATAGCAAAGTAGAGTATAAAAGAGATAAGAATAACAATTCTCACATATTGGAATGAAAAGGGCATGTTGATCTCATCCAGGAACTGAACAAATTTATGTAAGTATGAAAGAGTACTGTGAATAGAAAACACCGACAACCAGCAGAAAATGCCTTAAAAAGGTAAAAATCTTAGATTTAGAATTAGAGGTAAAATCTTAGATCTTCCCTGAGTATAGCGTGTCCCCAAGTCAAAAGTTCTTGCGATAGCTAAGATCGATTGCCTTTCAGAAAAACTAAAATTTTAATCCCTCGCTAGAGCAAAGGAAGGGACTTTGCATATATTAGCTTTCCGTCCTCGCTCGCAGCATGACTTTTAGGTACGCTAATACGGGCTTAGATCGTTAATCTAAATTTAACTTACGACTTACGCTTGAAATCAGAATAATGAAATGCTCGCTAAATACTGATGAAATGAATTCAAGTGGACGGTGTCGTGTGAACCATTAAGAATGATATATGGGTGATGCTGCTCCATATGGATGAGCATCCGCAATTACTGAGGGGATAAATCAAAGCCGTTTTGATATTGCCCGGAGTCCAGGCAAAAATCTTTTAAACCGATGTCATGCTTCGGCGTTGAACTGGGAACACTTTGAATATTTTAGTTCATATTTAGGTTAGACATGATCGGTTTACCCTTAATCAATTCCTATTAAAATTTGGAACGCATTGAAAATACGCCGACCCTGATATTTTTATCGGGACTTTGTTACTCTACCGTAAAATATTGGCCGGTAACGGCTGCGAATAATGCGACCTATTTTTACAATGAGTCCCGCATATTCTAAAAGGTGAATTATTATTCGTTGCGATATTGAGAGTCCTGTAATAAATATCTAAAATTTACGCACGTGACCTTTACGCATTAATTATCAGGGCGCATTTTAATGGAAAGCTCGTGCTTTCAATTTTAACAAGCATTATTTCGCAGCAATCCCGAAGCTTTATCTCCCTTTTAGGCTTTCGGCCACTGCGCGGAAAACGTGCGATATTAAAGAGACGGTTTTTATCTAGGCGGAAACGACAGAAATTAATATATTTCTAATGCAACGATACGTGGCGCCGCACATGTTCGCGGACTGAGAAGTAGTGCAGTAATAAGAGGATATCGCAATCCGCAGTCATAATGCTCCATAAAGCGCAGTCTCACAAATGCTGGGGCCCTTGCACCACAATTGGTCTTCTACACACACATAGCCTACCTCTTGAAAGGGCACAACGAGGCTTAACCCCCATTCAAATGAGAGTGGCGCGCTGCTCGGGCTGTCCTCTCTAAACACCCAAGTGGGAGCACATTTACTAAAGCATTTTAAAAGCCGCAAATTCTCGGATTACGGCCAAGTCCCAAAATATTAGTTGGGTTATAAGAGAGTTACCAGTGAGGGAGTGTGTAGTTTGATTCGGGAGCATAATTCAGATTTCTCTCCAGACGGATTACCCTGGTCGGCCGGTAATTCTGATTTCTTCGGATTGAGGTTCTCTTAGATTTAATTGCACTTAAGGAACCATCTACACTAAGACCTGGCATTGTAATGTACTTATACTGTATACTGTAATAGACTATAACTATTGCTCCTTTCGGGCCCGGAATTATTGTTGAAGGGAATGTTAGAGTTAACCTCTTAACTACTTATAATGGATTAGCATGGATATGATATAATACCTGATCTAAGTGTTTCTCATTTGAATTATGTAAATTGTATTTTTTAAGTTTATTTTCCCAATTCCCCCAGAAACATCCATTTACTGAACAACTGCAGTGGTGGGCTAAAAAAGTTAAGAGTAGAGGAACACACACAATCATTCCCTAACAGGAAAATTCCGACTGGCCGGGTTTCGAACCAGACACCTTTGGATTGGAGCGATAGCACGCTAAGCTCTCCGCCACTGCGGGCGGTTGTTAATTATGAAATTATTTATATTTGAATAATGTAAATCAGCGAGGATAGGTAATTTGTCATTCATATTAATTGATTTTAATCTCTCGTCGAGAGGAAAGCAATATTAATCTCACACGACAGATGTATGACGCGGAAGAGACATCACTCAGAACCGTCCTTACGCTCACAATCCCACTTCAGCTAATTTTGTTGAGTTAATTCCTCCATTATCAAATAACTCGAAAAGAAGAAAAGCTGTGACTGAAAAAACTAGTTGTTTATCCACACCATTTTCAAGTTCTGTGCTACATTTGTTTTTTCATGGCTCGGCGGAATTTCTAGATGGTATATAAATTTCCTCTATTCTTTTGAATTTATGCATAGTGATGGGGAAAGTATAGAAACCTTGTGCCACTTATGGACAGTTGATAAATAACTTTCAGAAATTAACATAATTAAAACATCAGACTTGAGGGGATGAACGAAATGTGTAATTAAAAATGAATTCACATCACTTATTATTCAGAACAAAACTCAAATGGGACTTAAAAATGTAATAGGAAATGAGTTATATCGGAAATTCTTACCATCTAATCTTGAAAGATATGAAAATATCGCAAACAAGGTTTCTCATTACGCAGATTAACTTAGAAAGTTATTGGAGTGTTATTCAATATCAATTCCTGTCAAAGTGATCTCCCGCTCAATTCCACGATACATAATGTCAAGGTTTACAACGTAATGCTTATGGTTATCTCCGATCTTCTTCTTTGATTTCAATAAAAACTTTCAGCAGCCCTCTTCCTTGTATTTTTCCTTATTCTGCCAAAGTCTTCCCGTCAAAGGTTTTCCTTAATCCCATTCTTTTCTTTCAAAAGATTTGATTTCCTCCAATTTCGTCCGCCCCAATCATATTTCATGTTTCCTTATTTGTCTTTCAATCTACCTTAGGCTCACAATGCAAAACTTCTTATCTTTTGATCGTTCTCCGTATAGTCAATCTTTCATTGTAAAATATGAAAACACAGTGAACTAGGATCCTTTTGAGTCCATAACAAGGCCATACATGAAATTGGTCTTTATGGAAGATGAGTTAGTTTTCCCTGTACTCATTTCTCTTGTCCTGCGTCCAACACATGATAGACCTTTCCAGACAAAGAATGTTGCCCCATTTTTTCCCATTTTCCTTTCCTGCTCACTGATCCATTATCAAATATATATTACTTTTCCTCATTATTTTGGTAGTACACATCTTGACATCTTAACTTTTTTTATTTCCATAGGAAAGTCAGGCTTTTGTTGTATGTAGTTTGGATAGTCTAAGAGTTACACTTTACTAAATATCTCATTGAAGTATTTCCGCTACTATATTTAATACTATAATTGTTAAACATAAAGCACTTCTGTAATTAAATGCAATGAAAAATAATAATACACCTTGAAGAAGTTTTACCATTCCTCGCTTGCGATGTAAACCTTGAGGTTGCTTGCTTAGCTTGCTTGAGGAATTAGCATTAAAAGATATAGATAAGGGTTTTATTCCCATCGGAGTCCTGTCTACCTTTCTATTTTCAACTAGAAATAGCGGGGCATAAGGAATTATTCCTAATCCCTCTGTTATCAAAAAACACATTTTCCCCACTGACGGTTACTTTAATTTTTGACGTTATTCTCCAACATTGAAAGCTTAGTTTACGCTTTCTTTTATGATATACTGACATTGAGGTCAAAAGTGCAGATTTGTTCTCCCTCCGAGATCGAATTCGATATTGTACTCACTCGCAGTGTTATTGTTCACATTTTCATTTATGTTGGGAAATTTTCCTCAATTATTCCGTAATAACTAAAATATAATAATGCTCTCCCATTTATTCATGCCGTTAATAAATATTTTATGCAACTATCTGATGTGTTTGAGCTCTTTCAGATATCCTCTTTATTTGAACTCTGTAACTAAAGTAAATTGACCTCTTTCTATGTATTCAGCTGAAAATTTTTCAACAATCCCAAACACTTCTGCGTTGATAAATATTTCTCACGAGACCAAACTTTAGCGCACTTTTTAACAATTTCTTATATCTTTCACAACTCAAACACCCACCTCTCCCTTTTTCTCTCTCCCAATCTATTACGTCATTCCGAAAGTTTCACCGTCAATACCTCTCGAAGGCTCTGCGAATTACTCGCATTGTGTATTCTCCAATAATATCAGGCAACTCAGTTTAGCTTTTTCTAACAAATATCACCTGCAATTTCTTTTAAGTTGCATGTGGACTTCAAAAATCCGAAACTATATGCCTAATATTTGACTTCGACTATTAAAGTCGATGACTAACCATATATGGAAAGAAATAGAACTGCGTTTATTTGGCTTGTGAGAGGTTTGATTCGAAGGTTAAGTTAAATTCTTAGAACTGATTTATTCAGTTAGAGGTAATGCTATTTCCTACCAAGGCTATTTTTGCCTTATTAATTGATCTCATGCCCTTCAATGTATATATTTCATGTACTTTTCATATCTCAATCAAATTCATATGCCGTTCCTGAGAGGAAAATATATTTTCCGGTGGAGAGGATATTAATTTCATGGCATATATGGCCAGCGGCTGCATCTTTTCCTTGTGCATCTTTATTTCCAAAACTGTAATTCCACTTCCCTACCTTGATAAAATCCCGAACTAGGCTTACCTTCCGCTCTCCGACTTCTCCTCTATCGGAATTTCTAATGCGCGGAAGAGAGGATTAGTCTCGAATTACAGAGACATCGTCCATCCGATTTCAGTAACTGAAAAATGTATGACATTTAAGAATTCATTGGACACCTTAAAAATCGTTGAATACCCAAATTTCTATACCAAAAGTGTCCTTGGTTCGACTCCAGACGACTCGAAACTCTCCCGTAAGAAATGCAAGTAATTTTCATTTTGATCGATTGCACCCTTTTCTATTTTGCAAAAGGAAATTAGAAATAATGGTCCTACAAAATCGAGGCAAGTACTAAAAGAAGGGAAATTGAACAAACTTTATTATTTTGGTCGTAAAAGATAAATTTAGATTCGAAATTGCGTGAATTAGAGCAGGAGAGACGAAAATGTTGTCGAATTTTGTGGTCATAAACAACCCGTTTCCTGACGATCAAGGAGATCGTTGAACTTGACTCTCATACAAATTTATGGGAAAGATAGGCCATAGAAATGCAATAAGAGCCAACATTTTATAGACAGGAAAGTTTTTGTAAACTTTGGAAATTTAATCTCAACAATAACTTTATATGATTTACATGGTTTGAAACTGTAGTTCATAAAGAATATTTCGAAAAATTAATAATTTTATTCACAAAATAAACATGGAGGAATGTATCCGCCAAAATAAATCTTAAGTAAAAATTAAAGAAAACGCACAATTGTTTCATCAACCAAGTTATCAAAGTTATATCCATATCTTCGTGTCTGTGGAAGCCATATATGAGCTAAATGGTAAAAAGTAAGTAAATTATAATTATCATAGAATACTAATAGTGCCCACTAGTGAATAATATATTATTGATGTTTTAAATAAATAATGTAGTAATTTCTTTGACTAACTATGCACGCTATCTGGCTTACAAGGACCAGGTATGAACAATAATATTCACATACATTCTTAAATAAGTTAAATTAAATCCCGTTATTTTTGACTGGGGAATTCGCTAGTCTCTAATAAAAAATATAGTTCCAAGAAAAAGGACATGTAAGGAAAACATTTATAAAAAAACAGGAAAATCAATAAAAGCATGAAAGGATTAAAGATGTGGTGGAGAATTAAGTGAATGCAATTAAAAATCAATGGTATCAGAGATAAATAAGTGGATATTAATCGGTGTGAAATTTGATTTTACAAAAATTAATAGCTATTTCGTGATCTATTTCCTTTAATTTTTATATTTCAACTTAAAAAATGGATTCACCAAATTAATAGGAGTGATAAAGAAACCCCCGCTTATTTCGAGTATAAATAACACTGAAAATAAATTCCAAATTTTGTACCTGATGATGACGCCTATGCCTCGAAACTAGTCGTATGTACCATTAAAAATTCTGTGGACTAAAACAAAGTTAATTTATTCTTTCATTACGTAAAATATCTAATAATAGCTTATCAGTTCAAAAGGTGTACAATAATGTTTCATGATAATGCAAAATACTTTAATTGGCACTTTTATGAAGCCGACTGAGCATTTGTGCTTTAGTAAAAATTTTAAATCGTTTAAGTATGCAGAAATGTGACCATAATGTAAATGATAACACTCCTTAAAAGCACTTAATACACGAAAAATACCAAATAAACAAACAAGTGATTAACATCGTTACAAAAAGGTCTACCACTAGTGTCGCCTTCTGAATAGCGTTCATAGGTACGCTTGAGACCTTTGCTAGAAGTAGGCTCATCTGCCACATTTTCATCGACCTCTAACGTTTCTGATGGCACAAAATGGTGATCTGAGAAAACATTTCTATCGACAGACCAAATTCCAGCCGCGCGGAAGGCACACTCTGCTGTCCCTACAATGCTGCTCTTCCATAAGCTTCCTTTAAAAGTCCAGATATCTGAAATTGCGAGATTGATTTTTGACGCAACCATTTCTCTTGTGCTTGGTTGAAGTATTTCTGAAGGGGCACAAAAAAGCTACATCAAGTGGCTGCAATCGGTGGGTTGTGTGGCCTGGCAACTGCAACATGATGATGCCATTATCTCGAGCTTATTCGACTGCCTCCAGATTTCTGCTGTGTGTGGTGTGACCATCTAGAAGAAGTACAGGTGATTCAATACTGCAATTCACATGCCTTTTGAAATGCTTGAGCCACGATACAAACAATTCTGAATGTATGTATCCAGAGTCGGAAATCTCTATCACGCTACCTAGTGGGGCACCCATCTCAAGCTCCTGTGGCATCCTTTTTCTTTTGAAAATGATCATAGGTGGTATGAAGAACCCCGCTGCATTGACAGCACACACTACTGTCGTGTTCACGCCCCGGTCCCCGCTCGTAATAGCTCCAACTTGGTGCTTGCTTTTTCGAGCAATTACTTTCTGAAGCCGTTTTTTGTAAACCCGGATTCATCAACGTTAAACACACTGTTTGTTGGTATGGCGTTTTTATCGACTGTATTTTCAAGCAGGTCGAAAAACTTGTTGACGTTTTCCAGATTGAACTCCTTAGCTCAAGCCATTGAAGTCCCTTCTGGCTGACGGAGGGATAGCTGTGGGTTTCGTTTCATAAAGAAATAAAACCACATTTTACCGGCCATTTTTTTTCTCTCTGTTAAAGTTGTGGGGCAATGCGTGTTTTTCTGCAATGTCGAAGGCTAGCTTACGGATGTTTTTGATTGAATATCCAATAAACATCTCCTCAAACAGGAGAATGTGTTCGGCGAGAACTTTTTCTATCTCCCCAGTAAAGGTTGCTTGCCTACGGAAAGATTTAACTGCATTCGAAAAAGTATTCTTACTATAAGCGTGTCTCTTTACTGTAGCTTTAGGCACTCCATACACACGGGCACATTCGTTGAGTCCATAGTCACTGTTCTTGTATGCTGTCACAGCCATCTGCAAATGTTTTTCGTCCCATTTCCCGTACGTACCCATTTTTCCATCATGAAAACCTATGCAAATATTCACCCAAATGTATTAGATATTTATTGTGGAAGTAAAATTATAGTTATTAAAAAATAATTAATTTCCTAATTACACCATTCAATAGTCTCCTAAAATGGACCGGCCCAACACGCGGTGGTCCAACTTAGGCAAAAGGTTCCCGTCAATATAATAATGGCGCTATACGATCACACGAGGCTTCATACACATATGCAGTATGTCGTTAGTAGCTAACATAATTCGGGTTAAAAGTGTTCCACAGAAAGAGTGATTACTTACTTTTACTTGAGACAGCAGCTTACATACTGAGGGTTAATAATTATAGCAAAAATAATCAAATTACGTTAACGACCATCCACACCGGAAAAATGACTCCAACTCTCTGGCCATCTAGTCACGTGCCCTAGATGGTGTCACCACCTAGTACTACCAACTCAAATGCTTGATATACTTGTAGGACGGGAAATACAAATGCGGTCCAATTTAGGGAACGGTCCAATTTTGGCAACCTTCCCAGTAGAATACTTCTGATGCCTACGGTATCGGCAAACGCTCATAAATTTATACTTATCACCTTTACCTTTATATCTTGTATACTAATCCCACTTTAAATTTCGAGCAAAAACCACTTTAAATTAAAATTTAAAATTTAAATTTCGCTAAATTTAAAATTTTAATTTCGCACTTTAAATTTCGAGCAACCTTGTCTTCCCATCCGTCCTTGCTCTTATGAACTATTTCCATTTCATTTCCTTAGTAAGATATGAAACAATTATGTTCTATACAGTACAACTATGAGCTTAATGAATCGGCACTAAAATGAGTTTACCCAAACATATATCGTGTGGGTGAATTTGATGTCATTTCGTAATAGAATCAAGGGAGTAACTAAAAGTGAAGATATTTATAGAAACACATTAAAAATCTACAAATATATGCATTAGTTTAAAAGATTGTTTTATTCGCTTGTTTCTCCTAATATTCAGCATCATTCATTGAAAACAACCAAGAATCACAAAACTTACGGTCCGAAAAAATGAACAAAACAGACTGTTACATGGAAAACTTTCTATAATTAAACTACTGCACATATACTTGCCCAGTAGGAACCTACCTCGATCTACTACATCATTGAGTCAGTAAACAAAAACTTTCTTTCGCTTCCGTCAAATTTTGGCGATTTAATAACCCGTAAGGTATAAAATAAGTTGATAGAATACCTTACTACGTAGACGTAACAGAACTATTATGGAAACAATCTGAAATAACAGCGAAGAATTTCTGCAGGCGATGTTTCTGAGTACCAACAGGAAAGAAAGGCAATTTCTCCACGCACTTTTGAAGCCGCCTGTTTCCGGGAAGTTATTTTTGCCCGTATGCATACATCGAATGCAGTGATTTCGAGCGAAAAACGTTTTCAAAACCTGACATGAGATAGGGATTTTCTTTGGAGAAATGGAGAGAACAAGTGAGGCGGCGATAAGGAAGCTTCAGGAGGGTCGAGAAGCGGGGGAAGGGTTTCGGAAGAGGTGAACGATCGAGAAATGTGAAAGACTTTAGAGGATAGGAACAAAGGGAAGGGTGGAGGAAAGATGCTTCTTTTCCTTGCAGAGAAGGATAGTAATAAAGGGAGATGAAAAGGGGAGAAAAAGCGGGCGAAAGGAAAGGAGGTAAAAGGGGAAGTCCCAAAGGTTATAAAACGAGACGAATTGAGTGAATGCGAAGGCGAGTGTATGGAGTATGAATGAGAGATGGGAGAGGAGAAACGGACCAGAAGCGAAGGCGAGGAAAGAGAATAAGAAATAGTTTCAGGGTATGTCAAACGGAGTGTGTATATGGAACACGAACGTCGAAATGTGCGTGGAAAACAGAGAAGGAACGGGCAGAAAATGGAAAGGAACTGGAAGGAATTGATGGAAAATTTAAAGGAGTGGACCTGGAGCAATGGCGAGGAGGATTGGGTGTCTTGATGTGAACAAACTGGATGAAGAGGGATCAAAATGTTGCAGGAGGCAGTAGAAAACAAGGAAATCCGATACTAACACATGAGGAAACATCTTTTTGGGGCTCAAGAGCTAAGAGAAAATTCCAAGAATGAGAGGTCAACGAGAATTTTTCCTGTATCATATCATCCAAAAATATGATTTATGAATCAAGCGGGGATATAAGGGTGCTGCGAATTGAGCTGGTTAATTTTCTGGCTGAGTTGTCAATTACGACTTGAATTTTCTTTTGCGGTGCATGTTCTTCATGTCTCTTAATTCTAATGTCTTGCTTAAGTTTACTTTCTAAAATCATCTTCCACAAATACTATTGCACAAGACTATGGCTACCATGTTCTAATGGTAAGAAGGAAATACCTAAGAAATTCTGATGCGGGTTAAACCGAGACATTGCCTTCAAATTTAATCAGGGTACATTTCACGAGCTTTTAATTCATTCTAGGTAGGTGCAGCGACTTTAATTTATGAAAATGTTCGTTTAAATGATTTACATCGATGAAATGTTCGTAACCAGAGTTAAACTCTTTCTCCGAGTTCCTCCATCAAACATATACAACAGAAAAATTGACCGGAACCATGCGTTAAAACCGGGACAGTTCCCGTCAAAACATTACGTATGTTACGCCAACTCAAAACCGTTTCTTTACCAAATGATAATCTTTTGTGATGAACAGGAATTTAGGAAATTCAGTCTACTGAGAATGATAACGATGTTTCAAATACCAACTAATCAAGCCTCGCAACTAAATAGAAATAATTCTTCTCCCAGTTTACTGAAGTTTCTATTTTCTTAGATATTACACTCCAACCTACGGGCCGGGTTCAAGTACCGGTTAAGTGGGTTTTTCCGTTAAGTTGGTGGCCTTTTCTGTACGTAAATAAAAATTATTTTAATCGATGCATTGAGGCCTTCCTGTCAACGTTAGAGAAATAAATAAATATCACATCATTAATAGCCAAATTCAAATAAGGTTTAATTTCTTACATTTGGTTTTAACAGTTTTCTAATTTGCTGAATATGCAGTAACTTGGAAAAGTGTGGGCATATAGTTGACAGAAAATAATGTACTAGTAACTCAGAAAACTGGGCGAGAAAGAATGTTTTTCTTTTTCGTATTTTAGTTATACATCCTTGACTTTTATCAGGACCAAGACTATAAAAATATATCCAAAAATATTTTTAAATGCTGTATTTATCTTTTATGTTTTTCAGGAGAAAATTATTTTAACTTCTAAATGACGTAAAATGAACGTATAATTTAATAGTATTGGAATTTAGAATGTTTTTTTTATGTAAGACCAAATTAAAAAAGTTGACTCAGTGTGGGAAGAGGTGGCTTCACGTGAATGAAGGATAAACACTCATGATGCCATAAGTAGTAGGTTATATATAGCAATTAATTGGTAATACGCATGTGGAAAATATTTCGGATGGAGGAAGTCGTTAGTGAACTTATTCCAAAAGAGAAAAGCTTGTTTGTTATGCATTTACGTTTCTACAATGAGCTAGAATCGAGTATAATATAGTATTGTTAAAAGTGCTTCGATAGCTTAGGTCATTTCGCACATGGGCCCCCACCGGGAATCGAAACCGGGACCGCTTTCACCGAAGTCGAACGCGTTGTCCACTTGGCTACTACGGGAGCCCTACTATTACTGCTAGAATCGAAATTCGAACGTGCAGCCAAACCACTTTAACAAGTTCTTATTTAGTAACTTAATTTTCACTGACGTGCAATATTTCATAGACTATTATTCAAATACTCTTGTTGCTTATTCTAAGGGAGGTGTTCTAAGAAAAGTTAATTCTCATAAGTTTGCTCTGAAGATTTTATCCCAAGAGAGCCCTTGATGCAAGATATTTTCTTTTCTTCTCATCCAGAGATGCTATAATTACCTTTATCGCCTCTATTATGCGTGCATACCTTGTTAAATGTATTATTGAGGAATTTAACTTCAATCGGTTTAAAACAAGTGGCCGGTACTAAGCGTGCCAAAAATATCAGTGAAGTAGTTTTAAGAAATCTAATTATCCTCAGATACCACTACCAGAGTCCCAACTAAAAGTAATTTACAACTGCGGAAAATACGATATATATCTGAAAATATTTCAATTCAGAGGAAACTGTAATGTCGAAATTGATAATTTCGGTTTAATTAGGAGAACATTTAGATTTAAACCTCAATCTTCCAATTAACCGTTGACAACTGAAACGTACACGTCAGGTTTCGAACCTAGAGCTCCAGAGTTAGCCGCCTTTATCGCTAACGACTGTCTTTTATGGACAAAAAAATAGAGCTAATCCGAAAACGCGAATAACAGTTTTAATCTTTTCATTACTGTCATATTTTAAGGAATGGCAACTTATGTGAACGGTACTAAGGATTCCAAAGTAGTATTTTAAGATCATGTATTCTTGATTTTGACACTTTCACACGGTTTTATCTTATATTATCAGAGATTGTCCATTAATTTAAATTTCAGCCTATGTGGGCCAAACTAGCTGTTATTAAGACTGCATACTATGCTTCACAATAAATGTTAATGTTAGTATCGCATTTGAAACAGATATTCTAACCCTTTTATTACAAGGACATTTTGATTTATCGTAGTCTTAAATTCCGTTGGCTAGATTCCAATTGCACTCTTTGGCCTACACTTTGGATATCAAGAACTACAGAAATATATATGTATACTACTGAAGTAAGAAAATAAAAAGAAAATAATGAGTCAAATCTAATGCATCAATATGCCTTTATCATTAGGACATATATGCCTATACGTCTAATTTTCTTGCCTTTCCGCATTCTAAGCTGTAAATACCTCGTCTACGAAGGTTTCTCCTCAACATAGTCTTCTTCAAGCTTTGCAGAAGATAATAAATTTTTCTCTTGGAGCTCTTTCCTTATTTTTTCCTTTCCTTTTCATCTTTCCCTTAACTATTAATACATTTCAATGGGCATTTGACGTTAGATGGCCCCTGTCTCTTCTGATGTAGAATTCAATCAATTTCAATAGGAAATTTGATTCAATCCAAAATATCTATAACCTATATATTTTAAAAGTCAATTTATCTTGATATATGATCTTGGAAAGAAGATGTAGTAATTCTTAATTTTCTATGATAAATAAAAATATCATTTTTTGATTGCAACAATACTTACTTTTTAAAACTGGCCAATAAGCAATGGAGTATTTTTTAGTTTGATAATACATTACTATACCTCCATCAAAGATGCAGGAAGAAGCTTTTCTTTTATAGTAAGAGATAAACCTTCTTTTTGCATAAACCTTATTTTTATAGTAAGGGATAAGGACATTAAGAGGTCAGTTATGATAAAAAAAGATTAGATGCTGCAGTAGATAATTGAATGACGTTTTGGATTGGTACTATAGGGAAAAATATACATATGCATTACTGATAATACTTTGGATATTTATTCAAAAGACAAGTTGGCTCTCAATCCCTTAGGATGTAAATTTATGTTCCCCCCCGTTACATTGTTTTGAAGGAGTAGAATTAGGATGCCATTCTCTCTCGTAATGCATACCATGCCGCGAGAGAAGTCGCCAGTAAAATCTTTATAACTTAATTCTTTAATGGAGAACACTTACATCTCGGAGGGGTAAACCCTCCCGGGATTCAGAGGATTAAAGTAATGGAAAATCTTGAGCAAAGAGCTGGAGAGAATGGTAGCGAAATGACTCGGAATGAGCGCAGCTAAATTACATAGGGGATAAACATCGGATGGGATTAAAAAAATAAAAAGGAGCACAAATAAATAGAGTGGAAGCATTTTTAAATAGCTGGCCCCGCATCGAGGAGAGGTAAGCAATGACCAACTTTTATTTTGAAAGCGTTGCTTGTGCAAGGTGACCTAAAGTTTGGGTTCATCGCCCTTAGGGACGTCGCATTCAAGTGGCAGCAGGGCACTAGTCCATTTTGCGTCCCCTCCCCCACCTCGCTCGCTCTCATTCTTCTTTTCGTGCCATGGACCGCTCTCTATCCTACACCCCGATTCTTTTCATCGTATATTTTCCCCTCTCGTTCACTCCCTCCATCTTAGCCTTCACTTCCACTGTAACTCAGTCGATTTCGTCCTATCTTTCTACCACCTCATCTTTCCCTTGGCATCTTTCATCCGCACTTTCTGACACCTTCTCCGCCGCTACTCCTCTATATTCGTCCCCAATTTTTCTCAGGTTTCCCATACCCCCTGTAATATCTATTCCTCCCTAATTTTCCTCCCTTTCCTTCTCCATTTGCTCGCTTTTTTCCTTCTTTCTTCTCTCCATCTACACGTGTTTCATCGGTAGATCTTTTGTTTCTTCTGGTTCCGATATTCGTTTAATCAGAATCCATTCCCATGCCATCGTCGTTATCGCCCTATCATTCTCCACAGGTTACTTGAAAATAAGTATATTAAAGTGACTAGGTATTTATTTTCACGAATTGTCTGATAAAGCAACCTAAATTCAGTTGGTTACTTCTGTAGGCACCGAATTTTGGGTATTGGGTATTAAATCCCTTAGGATGTAAATTTACATTTCCCTTTTCATGTGACATTATTTTGAAAGAGCAGAATTAGGTAAAGTTAGAAATGTCTGTTGCCCCCACCCCCTTATTTTCCATTTGCCAATTATCTTGTGGTAAAATTAATTTGACCCGAATCTTCTGTACTTATAATTGTAAAAGATGATATTCAGTACCGATTATTTATTCCTAAAAAAACCGTATTATAAACTCCAATTACTTTCATTTGAATTGCAATGATTTTTACCATTCTTTTCAAATTGATAGGAAAACACAAAATGTATTCTAATAGTAATTTAACATGTACAAAGTTTATAAATCATATCTTATATATATGTATGGTAATAAAAAATCAACCCTATGATATACATAAACATATCTATTCAGATAACTCGTACTCTTTGTTTTGTGGTTTTAAATAAATATAGTATGTACATGTACGTATTTTCCTCTATGTCCCCTAAATTTCAATTCCATCCAATGCTGTGATTTTAGATATAAAACAAAATAATGTTCCTCGAAGAAAGTTTACTTTTCCGTTCTCAAGTACATATATTCATCACCGTCCATCTTTCACACACTTTTCCAGCCCATTTCCATCCTTTCCTTTCACTTGCATCTCTTCCCATATAGGAACTTTCAAAGATTTTTTCCCTTCCCTCATCTTAAGTTAATTCCCTTAGAAGAATCTTTCCCGGAACGTATGTACAGTTTTCATTTTAACGTCTTGGATAATTAAGATTAAATTAAGATTTGGAGACACTTTCTGCATTAAAGGGATGCGTTACAGTGACGCATAGGGCCTCTGCATTTAGCTGATGGAAAATCCCTCTTCCCTTCTCGTTCGCGCTCTGCTCGGCATCCTTGGCAATCTGCTCAACTCTTACGACTCTCTCTTAATTCGTCCGAATCCGCTATCCTGTTGCTCGTCTAATTTAACGTATCTTCCTGTTGCCTCCTCCGCCCCTTTGTACTCACTGTCACTTGCCCTGAGCCCTGGGGTGCAGAAAGAGTGAGTCTTGCAGCGTGCAAGGAGCTGATGCTGAACCGAAGTAGTGATTCGCTGATATACGACTGGGTCGTTGCGTATCAACTCACGTGCTCGTAATCCTTCCTCTCCGGTGCCTTTGCTGGGATGACAAGCCCAGGGAGTGTGTGAGCCTCTCTCGGAAACGATGGGAAAGAAAGCCAGGATGTATAATTGAGAAAAAAGAGGGAGGAGGAGAAATCCTGAGGCGCGCTGTGTGGCCACGAGTCTTCAGCGAAGGGGACAATGCTATTAACAGATCACCTCTCTTTCCTCTTTTCGTGCACGTGAGACGGTTTAATACCGTTTTTTGCCCGCGGCCGCATGAATCAACGGAGTGTCATATCCCTTAATTCCGAAGATGATGAATTCCCGGTACGGCGTCTTCGGACACGGTCGTTTTTTTATGCCTCCGTCGGGGATCTTTCCACACGTCGTTTGGGAATTGGTCGATAAGATTCGCCGGCGGAGACGTGTCTGATGCAGCGTGTCCGATGAACGCGTTCCTATGCGCATACGAAAAGCTTGTTTTAAGGGCGTTCCTTCGCTGAGTTGCGAAGCCAATTGCCTTACCATTTCCTGAATGCGGTTCATTAAATTAACACACTGGCGTATTCCACGGAACGATTGACGAATGGCCTCATTGAAAAAGCCACTTTTTTGATGGATGGATCCATATTCTGGAATTCATCATTCTTTTGCCAATGTGAATTTCCCTTAAAAATTCCTACGAGTAATACCTGTGACAAGTATCATGCATCACAAGGATTAGAGTTATGCATTTGCCACTATCACATATGAAGTTTTATAGATTACTTCCTATTGCCAGGGGAAGAACAAAGAGAAGAGAAAAACGGACACAGAGAGAAGTATATTTTATATGAATAGTAGTAGAAACAGGGAATTAAAGATATATCAGATGTTGTGCTAAAGATTTTGCTCTAGCATACTTCTACGCTGATGCGTATGCTAAAATTCCAGTAAGAGATGTTTAATATAATAATCAAATATAAAAGTTCCAGGAAGAGATGTTTAATAACCAAGCGCAAATAATAAATGATTTAAAATTTCAACATAAGATTTGTTTAATAAAACTCACACTAGGATTATTCCGCTGAAAATGAAAGTAGAACTCAAGATTAATGCTATAAAAGAGTAATAACTATTTTGAAAGTGACTTTTCCAGGAACCGTTAATGTACCTAAATGCGTTTGGTAGTATTTTTCACGAGAAAATGAGTTACAATTTGTTGAGGGCAGGATCTGCACATTTCGGTTGAAGAGCAGTTAATGTCAGAGAAGATTCACCGAGCAATTCATTAATAAGAGATCAATCCGAGGAGAAGAGTTGACACTTTCCTATGATGTATAGCATTTGTAATTGTGTTAGTTACGGTGACAGCAGTAAGGGTGATTTAGAGATGCTTTAACCGCTGAGGTTATTGACCTCGTGTAATCCAATTTTACTCGCAAGATACTCGTTGAAAAATCTTTAGAAGTTACTGATACAAATGTAAATTTATATTTTTTCCTATAAACATAGAAACTCGATTCTCCATCTATGGTTTACCGACTAAAATGTACTCAATTTTACAAATTCAAGAGGGTCGATTATTTTCAAACAGCTCGTAAGTCTCACTAGCACCTTTATTCATTTCTGAATGCCATTTTTGGCTTCCTTATACAGTAATATATAGATTTGATATACCCATTTAATGCCTTTATCTTTGAACATATTATGCTTTCGAACGGTATGAAAAAACAGATCTTGACCAAATCTTTTTAATTTGTGAAGATAAAAGCCATCCCTAAATGTATACTTTCTTACAAGATAAAAATGGGCAACTAATGGCAGAAACATTAAGCAAAGTAAAACACCAATTGATTACTAAATACTATGGACTACTATCCTATGTTTTATTTAAAATATATTCGATATTTTCTTCATCGATATTAATGAAAATATTAGTGAAATGCTAATTCACCAAGTTTCTTCATTATGTTGCTTTATTCCTGTCTAGCCTATTCAAATTAAATGGTTTAAATTGGGAGAATGTTTGGTGAAACTACTAGAGAGGGAAATTAATCGTTACTATGTATGAAATTGAGTCAAACTGAAAGATTTTCAGTTGATATACGTTAGGTACATGTTGGTTTGGACATTTTTACGAGGTTAATAAGAATAATATGACAAAGTTATTTCACTAGTGGACTAAGTGCAATTGATTAGAGAGAGAAATGCCGAGAATTAGTCTGATGAATGTGATGGAAACCCGAAATGAATTGGGAAACGTGGTTTGGACTACGAGTGGGAATACACGAAAAGATGTATGGATACTCATCCAGGATGAATAAAAAGTGGCTGAAAATGAAATACGTTTGTCTGTAGAAAATTTAGCCAAAACAATGATTAGAACTTCACACCATCTTCCGTTAGTTACCAAGAACTAGGAGAGGTTATCGAGGCTTACAAGACAAGTTGAGTTCGGTGATTCTCCCTTGTTTTCCTCACTAAGCCTGATTGCTATAATATAATTCCGCAGTTAATCCACGAGTAATACCTTTTGTAACATTCCATTAGGAGAAACTTTCATCAATGGCCTTTGCTTACTATCACTCACATATCAGTAGTTTTCACATTAGCACACCAATGAACACGACCAAGACTAAATTAAATGGAAAAACATTTCTCTTTATAAATAAAGAGGAAGGGACACAAAGAGGCATTAAGAGACAAATGAGGAGGAGCAAAGAGGACAACACTTACCAAACTTGATGGGCGATTGTGAGAACGGATTTTGAAAAAGGGAAGCACATTTCTGGAAATATCCATTCATCTACATCTACATAAGTACCCTGCAAGCCGCCTTTCGGCGTGTGGCAGGGGGTGCTAGCACCATGACTCTACTTCACTAACAGATTATTTTCGCGTATCGTTCGCGGAAAAAAAATTAATTTTTGAAACGACTTGTTCTAGCATCTATTTCTCTGATTTTCCTCGCAGTATCAGAACGGTCTATATAACATGTGGGACGCATAATGCCAGCTACATCATCAGTAAACGTGCTTCCTCTACATTTATTAAGTAGAGTTATCCTTTGTTTAAGCTTTCTATCTTCTAAAGATTCCCATCCCGTGTCCTGAAGCATTTGTGTAACACTCACTGACTTGTCGTAACAATTCTTTACAAAATGTATCGCTTTTCGCTGTACTTTTTCTAGTTCCTTAATACAACATTTTTCCATTATTCTATTATTATTATTATTATATTTAACAACAGGGTTCCATACACTACACGTATATTCCAGGTGAGACCTGACCAACGCAACCTAACAACGCTCACGGACTTTTCTTTCGCTCCTACCGACAATTCTCTTCACGAATCCGAGTTACTTTAGCGCTCGACCACATATATTACGAATGTGGGTACCCCAGGTTAAATTATTGGTTATGGTTACTCCAAGGTATTTCACCGTTTCTACTGTTGATAAAGTTTTCACTCGGAGCCTGTGAGAATAACAATTTGCATTATTTTTCCCTTGGAAGAAGATGATTATTGAACATTTATCTATATTGAGCTATAATTGCCAATCATCGCACCATTTCATAATTTTACCTAAATCACACGATAGGGTTAATCTATTCTCTGAACTTCCTATTTCCCTATAAATTACTGTGTCGTCCGCAAATATCATAAAGGCTTTCCGAAGATCTAAACAATATCGCGTATACTTTCTTTTATTTTCGGCAGATTTTAAGATATCGTGAACTAACAACGCTAGCTGAGACTCGCAGGATCGGGTTTTACGAAAACTGTGAATTTGGACGTATTGAGAAAGCCCATTAAATAACTAACTGTTCCATTATTTTTCCGCTCAAGGATGTTAAAGATATAGGCATATAATTCGCTGGATCCTCCTTTAATCTGTTTTTAAATATTGGAGTAACATTCGAAATTTTCCAATCTTTCTAATCTTTTCCTTCGTTCATAGACTTTTCAAATATTAATTTCAAAAAGGGAGCTACGCTTTCCGCTACTTCCTTGAATACCCGAGCTGGTATGTCTTCAGGACCAGGAGCTTTATTAGGTTTAATCCGCCGCAAGAGTTTAATGATGCCTTCTTTCACTGAAGGTGATTTTCGTCATGGCTTCAGACCGATCAACTTCCGGTAGGGTACCTAATATGTTATTGGGCGTAAGTACGCTACGGAATAAACCATTTAAGATGTTTGATTTGCCCTTGGTATCGTTTATTACGCTCCCGCCATCATCTTTTAATGAACCTACCATATGATCTTTACCTTGGACCTCACGCACGTATGACCAAAAGGCTTTAGGGTCCTCATCTAAGTATTCGCATAAGATCTTCTTTTTGAATTGGCGGAGGACATCTCGCATGACTCGCTTTGTTTCCGATTTGCTTGTTTGTAATCGCTCTTTACTTGATCCGTGTTGATATAATTTGGCTGTCTGATCCATAGCTAAATCGTATAAATTATGCAACCATAAAACTTTACATGTACAGTAGTAAATAGCTAATACGAAAGATAATTAGTACCGAAAAAAATGTACTAAGTTATTCACTCGGATGTTAACTTCTATTGTCAAATTGGATGCAAAAAGCTAATTTAGATTGTAAAAGCTAAATCGCTACGAAATCTGGTAATTCCGCTATTGGGCTAGACAATTGCTATTCCGCTTATCCAACTAATTAGGATGTAGAACCGATATTTGTCGGAAAGCAGCACGTGAGACCATTTGGCCGCACATCAGTTGAATATTGCCTAGGTTTAATTAGTCCGATATTTAAATCGACGTATAAACGGGAGGATAATTTTTTCGATTTTGTTTTAACCATTATTCATAATTGAGACTATCATTCAATACAATTCGGAATAGTTTAAGGCGAAAAGAAAAATACTCCATTTGAACTGTTGGACGCAGATCCCCCATCCGGCCAGTAAAAATCGAACCTTTCATTTCGTAATGACTGTTTCATTGAGGTGTCTTCAAACATTTATTTTTATTTGAACAATTTTAGATTAGATCAGATATCGATCGAAACTACTGATGAGGTACGTAATAGATTTAAGTGGTATTTTGTCCTATGATGGATACTACATGAGTATAGGATTATAAGGAAAGCATTCCCTCTTCTAAAAAAAATGTAGGAGTAAAATAATAAGGTGATAATCGCATTAAATCGAAGAAAACAATTGTAAAGTACTACATATGCAAAATTAGTCCATAAATTGGTTAATAAGAAAAAATCAATCGTTTGTAGCAATTGTTTAAGGAGTATATTTTTTGGACGAATAATTTTTTGTAATGCATCGTATTTATAATTAGTTTAATCACACAGTTCTTGAGACTTTATATTTCAATAATACTTGGGGAAAATGCTTCCTCTATATAAAATTTTTTGGTAGTCTGAAAAATTTTAAGATTGGAAAGCTCCAGTCTTTGTTATGTTTTTAATTCTCAGTAACGTTCAGGAGAACTAAAAATCACTGCATTTCCTAAAAACACGCTGAAAAAATGAAAGGCGAAAATGAGAAAAATCTCAAGGACAGAACTTTGAAATAAAGGCCTCTTAAATAAATGAAAAAAGAGAATAAACTTACGGTCACAGAACAAAGAGAATAAACAATGGTCCTCTTAAATAAACGAATAACGACCATAAATATAATGGAAAGGTCCCTAATTAATTTATTATATCTCGGAATTGTAATCAATATTTTTTCAAAATATCAAAAACATGTACACCTTTTCCTTACTTCTTTCAATGAAAGAAAGTTTTTCACATGCGTATGCAGAAAGTTTTTTTTCACCTGAATGGTAATGCTGAAGAAGAGGAAATTATTTTTAAAATGTTGCGTCTTTCGGAGGAGATTCAGCTCTGCATCACTGTTAAACTCCTAAATTAATTCGCTTTCAACCTGCAGTGTTACAGAATTTCACAGGTTACAACACCGTCACCCAGAGACTGCTGCTACATAAATGTTCAAATGTAAAAATTTCGCTAATTGCTCTTCTGAGAACGGAAATGTTTTTCCATGGTAATCCCATGTTTAAATCCATTAAAATGTTTCATTAGATTTAAAAAGCATTGTTCATATGTAAAATCTAGTTTCCCAGCATCAAACAAAGGAAATAAGATTCATGTTTACTCATGTTACGTTTTTGAAATAGGAGCGCATAATTAATATGAATAAAACTTAATGATTTAAATTAAATCGGATTAACAGCTTGTTTACGCACCAATATGACGACTCAATAATTCTCTCTTGCTAAGCAAATAATTAATACGATATTTTGAAAATTAGAACAGGAAAGGGTTCCCGGCAGTCTTTAGCTGAATAAAAGTCAATGATTGGTGCGGATTTGGGAACTTTGTTAACGCGTAAGATATAGCACTCGATGATTATCTCCTTCTATTTGTGTTTGCTCAGGTCTCTTCAAATAATATATCTTGTTACTAATTTTCGGAAAAATTACCAGTGTTTGCAGCCCACGTTCAAAAATATTAGTCAGCACATAAAATCCTAGCAACATCTTCCTAATTGAATTGCAAACAAACAACTTGGCTATGCGGTATTTAAAAATCTGCAGCGTCGCTGATTAATTGAACATTCAGGGTGGATTGTTCGCCGGATATTTCAATTGAAATAAAATAATGATTTATTTAGACTGGGTATGGGAAAGTTTTGCTTTTCGTGATGAATGTATCAATTAAGAGAATAATTAAATTGCTCTAACATTTTTTTATAATACATAGCGTTGTATAAATATGTTCTGTCCACAGAAAGATGTAACTTACAAATCAATAATCTAAGCTTTGTTACCTAAAATTTGCAACCATTAATGGAATTAAATTGATAAAAATAGTTTAATTAATTGAGAATTCCATTAAGGACTCGCTCCTCCTTTGTATTAGGCGTCGCTGGAGCGGAACGGAATGAAATTTCTGCGATATTGCTTACTGTGAACCAATTTAATTGATTCATTTTGATAAATTTTGTATTTTAATTGTCTTTCATTTTCATCAAAACGGGGAACATACGATGCAGAAAAAGGACCTCGACTGAGCTTTTTGCTTATGAAACACCCGTGAGTCGTATGATAACCACTTCTTAACGTGAGCATAATTAATCCCAACTGCTAATATTTCTCTTAGCTCTCCGTATGAGATCAAGTAAGCCTATAATATTTTTCTGGAATACGGTGGTCTATGATTGAGAATCGAGATGTAAATATGAGGTTTTTATTAGCTTTTGTTTTTTCACGCAAATAGATACCTAGGATCCGATTAGGAATTATCGATAAAGAAGTGATCCGCCAAGTTTCTAAGCTCGCCTAGTTTTAGGTATATCCAATGATATCGCAAGTGCATAGCACCTATCCATTCATCGCTAGATCGGTTTATTTCATGTAATTATAAAAACCAAGAATTTCTGATATTATCATTATAGATAAATCAGAGAAAATTATTCAGTCAAATTGAAACTTTGCTAACGGATAATTTATGCGATCTTAAATCGCACTATTAAAGACAATATGTTTTTCAAACCTATCGACCGTAATACTTTCGCTAAATTTCATTATAACGTTAACAATATCCGTGATTTGCTAACATCTACATCTACATCAATACACTGCAAGCTGCCTTTCGGCGTGCGGCAGGGGGTGAAAACACCGAGGGTTCGGACTATTTTTTTAACTTATTGTTATCGCGTATCGTTCGCGGGAAGAATGAATCGTCCTAGCATCTATTTCTCTTATTTTTCGCTCATTCTTGGATTGCCCAAGGTAGCAGGGGGGTCGCATAATATCGACTACATCTTCCGCAAGCGTACTTTCCCTAAATATATCAAGCAATCTCAATCTAGCTTCTAATCTCCTATCTTCTCAGGATTCCCATGCGTCTGAGAGAGTTTTGGCAACGCTTGCTTTTCTGTCGTAGCACTTTTTAACAAAACGTATTGCTTTCCGTTGTACATTCTCGAGTTCACGGGTGCTTGTTTCGTCCGCCGGATCCCACATACTTGATGCATATTCCAGATGGGGCCTAACTAACGTAAAATAACATCACTCTCTAACTTTTTCGTCACATCTACGGACAATGCGCCTAATGAAACCGAGCTTTCTAATTGCTTTAGCACAATTGATTCGGATATGCGTGCTTCAGTTCATGTTATTCGTAACATTACGCTTACTGGTGTTTCTCCGACATTGAATCATGAAATGTATCGCTACCTCTCCAAAAATTCGTTCTTTTATCCAAAACATTAACACTGGAAATTCTGTATTTCTCCTGGAGGCTTCGGAATGTGAGGGAAAAGTGTGACTTGCACAGCGTTGCATTTATACTACGCACACGCCTGTAGATTTCGTGAAGTTCTGTTGCAAGTAAGCAACGTTGGGGATGAAATAGGATGAAAAGTAGGACAACATAGAGTCTAATATTCTTACTTAGTAATTATGAACATTAAATGGCGTCAATGACATAAGTAAAGAATATGTGTTGTCTGTGCCATTCATTTTACAGGGCTTCTTATTCAGGTTATTCAAAAAAAATTTCTATATTAAAAAAAAGTTTGGGAAAATAAGCAGCAATTAAGGAGAAAGGAATTAAGGAGAAGTAAATTCAATCAAAGCTGGAAAAACGGACGAGTATGTTCATCAATTACAACAGGGGATCAAGATGTAGCCATCATTCATTAAGAATTATGAAACAAAATTTGTCCACAAATCCACAAATTAGAAAAAACACACATATACGACCAGTTTCGAGGTAATAATCTTATCATCTACGCAAACACAAAAATGAGGGAGGGTTTGAAAGAAGCAAAAAGAAGGAAAGGATACGTAGGTAACGAACATTGGCCCACAATCTAAGGGCTATTGAAAGTTTTAGGTCATTGAGGAAGGAAATGGGTGGTAAATAGGGAAGCAGAGACTTTAGCAACGGTAATAGATTGTATTAAAAAACCTGTTCGTTAGCTAGCCTCATAGAAAAGCGTTGGTGATGGTGGATATGTAATTCTTCCAAAAGGTTAAGTTATCTCCCTTTGTGTCCAAGATGAAGGTTTAGTGGGGCGAAAGAAGCATAATGATTATTATCAATAAGGTAAGAGTATATGAGTTCCCGGTATGGGAGTTCCCGGAATTCTAAAGGAAGAAAGTCTTATGCTCTTCAGGAAGTATCTGAAAATTGCGGCCTGTCTGTCCAATATAGAAAACTTTACTGTTATTGAAACCAAGTCTATACACCCCAGGTACTTTTAATATTTCAAGTTGATATATGCCATTGCATAGCGGAGATCATTCGTATTATAAAAAGCAGGATGGAAACATTAATCCGGAAACAATTTAGATATTTATTAACTGCAATGGTCAATTAACTTGATTTTGAAAGAGCGGCGGGGGGGGGGGGTGGAGAAATTTCATTCAGAGCGATAGGGCAGAAGTAAAGTTCTTCGTGGGGCCAAATTTTTTGTTTTATCCGAAGTAGGTTATTGATACGGCCATGAAGGAAGCATTCTTGTTTGCAATAAAATGGACAATATCTAATTCACGTGCATAGGACTGTGGGGTCATAGGAATGTGGAGAAGACGATGAATTGACGAATAAAAAAAAGCCATTCTATGAAGATGATGATGATTAGAATAGAAACGGATAAGGTGGTCAGTTAGAACGGATAGTGTGGCAGGTTTTCTGTATATTGAGAAGGAAGTTTGTTAGTTACTTAGTTAGTGATGGTTATGGTGATGTCAAGGAAATTTAAGGTTATCTCATAGCTCATGGGTGAAAAATAAAGATGGATGTCAGGAATTACTGAATGAGTAGGAGTTGCCGATTCGTACCGTTCCATATACACAAAATGTCATCGACATAACGATCTCACGTTAGAAAATTGAAAGGAAATTACATTTGGAATCAAAAAGCTTACATTCAGAATCATGTCATCATAAAAATATCAGCAAGTAGTGGAGACAAGGGGATCCCATAGCGGGACCTCTCACTTGATTGTAAAAATTGCCATTGAGCGCGAAATAGTTTTGATTAACGCAAACAATAAGTTCAGAATGTCCTTGATAGGATCGCCACACAAATTTTTGTTCTTTAACATATCACTGATAATGTCTTAAGTCTCCTGTATCCATCACCTTATATCTATGATGAGGTAAATAAGATTGGTCACACAGTAGGCACACCTAATGTATTAGGATTACTGACCAATTCCCTAATCTCTAGCATCACTTTAAGAACAGTCCTTTCTTGACTCACCCATTCTCTTTAGGTGCATTCTCACCCGAATATTTCCCCTCCTGAGAAAAATTACGGGCAATTTTCCCAACCGCAATCTAACGGTACTTTTCCCTGATTTAAGTAAGCGATATATCACCGTGTATTACACCAAGAGACTGATTTCTTTGCCGACTTATCGATGATGCGGCCTTATGCCGGGAATACCGAAGGAGGAGCCGAAAGTTCGATTTTTCACGGAAAAGGAGAAGGAGAAGCTCTTCCACGCACTCCTGACTTATTCATCATCCGTTGCGGGCTTCCCGATTGCCCCATCCCACACCTTGCCAAATCTCTCACCCCGAGCACATAAGTTTTTCGCCTCCGCTCCCCTCGACCTTAACTACACCGTTCATGCGCCCCACCCTATCATTCTTCCCGGATAACACACTTCTTCCCTTCAAAAACCGTGCTTCTCGTGTGTATCTTCCCATCTCGTTCCCGAAATTGCCCTCCAAGTGATTTTCTCACGCCGCGTTTAGAACCCACAAACAGAACCTCAATCCCGCGAAACGGCCGCCTTCTGCCTCCGAACCGTTTCGGCCCTGAAAAGTCGCCTTTTCCAAAAATAACACCTGAGCCTTTTGATTACTTCCAATTCTTTCTCTTCGATCCGTCCTCAAAGGCTAAAAGTCTTATAGCGGGAGTTTCCACTCCGCGTGATGAAGTTACCGTCTTGATGAAAGGGCGCCTTTCGTCAAAAGGACCGCTGCTCCGGCCGCGTTCCTTCCCCGGATCGCTTTCCCGCCTTGTTCGGCGTCCGAGGACGGAGTTCGCCCGACTTTTGTTTTCGCTTCCTGAACTTGAAAACGGGGCTCGAGGATTGTGCACGCATTCGCCAAGAGCTCGCCGATGCTACTATAGTCAATAGAGAGCAAAGCGCTTCAACTCGGAAGCGTTTTATTTTCGAGTGTTTTGAAATTTTACTCGAATCCTCCCGTTGCATTCCGGAGTGGGAGTAGGCGAGGGAACTCGGTTGCATTCCTTTACAGTCGCAGCATTTGAATTGAGCGTTTCTAGACATTTTTAAATGGTTACCGAAAATAAACACAAATAAATGCCGAGGAAATTTGATTCACGCTTGGAAGAAAAGCTCTTCTCAGAATGAAGATTTCTTCGCATGAGCGTATGGAGTTGAATGTTCCCGTCCATTGCTTCCCGACCATTTTTTCTCAACTGCTATTACGCTTTAACTCGAATTCGGCGACAAAGTAAACCATAGAATTAAAAAATTCGGTGATTATTATTTAAGGCATTTTAATAGATATATTAGCATACATTGAATGTAATATGTCACACATTGAGTTTACAGTAAACCATTACTCCGCAGAAAAGCAGTAAGGAAGAATTGGGATGAAACCTTCGTATAAAAATCATGAAAAATACAAATAAGATTGGTTAGCCGAGAACTCGAATTCAATTAATCCTTCAAAATGATAAAAGTCACATTTTTATTGAGTGATTCATCTCTCTCTCTCTCTCTCTCTCACCAGCACAAACAACCATACATTGCACAAGATTCGAACCCGAAACCTCGGTGTTTTCATGCTAACACGCTAACCGCCCACATTTGAGGCCAGAAAATCAATAAATCTGCCCTTTTAAAGATACGTTGAAACCAAGTTAATTTTAACACCTCGAAAAGTGCCATTTTTCATCTCAATGTTTAATATTGAGAGGAAATATAAAAAGTTCCGTTAGTTATCCACCTAAACAATAACTTTTCGCAGAAAACAATCTCTACGGGATTGGAGGCCAAAATATGCTTGCATGAGATTGAAATAGGTTGTGAAATTTAGGAGTAAATTTCTACTGAATTCGAGGTGCAAAAATATATTATTAGAGCATGTCGAGAACTTCCAACAAGTACAAATTTTGCTCTTCCATCTACGCATTTTTGCATATTTTCGGATAATTAGGCGAGGATATTTGAATCGAAATAAAGTACAGAAATCTAAGATAGGTATATACTATTCTTCTATCTGTCTGTAAATTCATAAGCTCGAAGTCTAGTTAGGTCTTCCACACCTCTACAAGTAACTAAATATCTCCGAAAGTGGAAATGAGGCATAGCACTAAAGGAGAGGATTGACGTACTTTAACTTTGAGCGGGATGCTGTACGTGGAAAAATTCCACGGCTACCTAATGAGTATCTCTTTTCATAGAATTCAATGAGACGGGACCACGATGAATGCTGTTACTCAAAATTACTTCTACTTCAGTAGCGGTTAAATTACTTCTGCCATGAACAGTACTGGCACAAAGATACATTTTCTCCATAATTGATCTAAATAAAACTAAAACATATTCAATTCGAGAAGACAAGGTAGAGGGAAATACCTCTCTAAAATCAACCGTGATTTTGTTTTTCGAAGAAACATAATTGAATTTGCATATTAAGAGAAGTGCAGTAAAAGAATTTCTTTTTCTCTTTCAGCTCACGATTCTCTCAACGCACAAAATAATCCGTTTATACGCTGACGGGCATACATTGACACCACCTTGACAAAAATTACGATACCGAATAATAATATAACCGAACACGGCGTCCGGGATGCAGTCGATATATCCGGCATTAAATTTTGGCTCACGCCTTTATCTGACCTGAATTCTCGAAACGATTTCAGAGCTTTTGCAATACGAAAACGACCTCCAGGCTCCAATTCAGACACCTTATATGATCTCCTCCGGCATAAAACGTGTTGCAATTTACACAGCAGCAAACTTCACGGATGATTCCCTCAAATATTTTAACCTTAATGCTAACCCTTAACTGCAAATTCCCGGGTAAACAGAGCAGACAAGATTCAACTAACTCCGAGCTCAAAGGATAAGTAAGTCGCCCAAGTTGCCGTAGCTTTGCAAGACAAACGCGCGGATCGCGGATTAACTTTGCAGAGGCGCCTCCAACATTAAACTAACCACCATTCCCAATTGGCGACCTTAATCCCACAGTCCAGGACGTACCGAAAACATGGAAACGCCGAAGCTTTAACCGTTCGGGAAAAACAATGCCACATCCCCAGTAAATCAGCCTACGTACTAGCCATATCGCGGAAGAGGTTTTTCAGCTGTCAGGGGATTCGCAGGCAGGAGTCACCGCCACTGCGGGAAAGACAGGAAAAGGGGCGAGAAGATGTTAACCCCAGACTAAGCGCCTGCATCTGTCGTGTCGCCGAGATGAATCGTGTAAAGGAAGGGAACGCTGAGAAAGGGGTTGGCCGTGTTTGTTGGGAAGACGCTGAGGCAAGGAAAGGTAAATTTAAGAGGGCAAATAAAGGAGAGGCATACAGCGGGGTATAGGTTAACGGCGAGGGGAGGTCTCTACTCTGGGAGTTAGTGTTAAAGGCTAAGATTATGAGCGAATCCCATGGAGACGAGATTGTTTGGTGGCAGAAGGCGCTTTGTGTGATTAAAGGGGGTTTCATTAGGCATTCCACAGGAGTTGCGACCGTGTGTTTGAAGATGGGAAGAAAAAGGCTGTCTGGTTTGTTTACATGTTTTGCGAAGGAGCTATATGGAGGATCAAAATTTATAAACGGTTGTTTCCCACTTGATTGGATTTTGAATATTTACCATGTATGCAAAGGAAAAACGTGTGCGTAGGATAACAGTACAAGAACTGAAGTGGCTTCTGCTACATTTTTGTAATGATACGGTGGCAAATATGTGATTTAGAATAAAAATAAAAATAATAATAATTATTATTATCATTGTGTGTATGACTCCATAAGTACTTCCGGTTGTACTTTTTTTCGATTATTTGTATTTTTAATGTACAGGTAAATTTTTGTTTTTAATATTTGTTGCTGACGGTAAAATTTTCTTTAAATTGCAAAATTTCGTTCAAATTTATTTTTTGTATTTATTTTGGCTACATTCTTCGGTTATACTTATATGCACGTTCAGTTTAGTTTTTCTATTGTGGTAGTAGTAGTAGTAGTAGTATTGCTTAAAGTGCTTCGACAGCTGAGGTCATTTCGCACGTAGGCTCCAACCGGGAATCGAACCCGGGACCGCTTTCATAGGAGTCGAACGCGTTGCCCACTTGGCTATCCGTGAGCCCTTTTCTATTGTGAATAATGAGCTGAATTAATTTGTTGTTTTTCTGAGTATTATATTATCGTAATTGTTCCTTTCCATCCTATCGACAAGCTTTTAGCCTGACGGGATGTCAATGTTTATGATAGGATATATTATAAAAGCATTGTTTTTGTTCCTATTGAAAAGGATGCAATTTGGAACCTGCTCCAGGTTGCAATCGTATTCAGTCATAATTATGTTAGTCACACATCGGTCATCATTTTACAGTAATAACCCCAAAATAACATTATCAACTCAATCAGCTGCTTTGCCAGGATTTGTCTACGGGAGGGGTTTTCGGAGCCATGGAGTAAACATTGCATTGCTTACAATCCAGAGCCAGGAATACTTCCGCCCAAAATCTAATGAAAATATAAACTGATTTTTATTACGGGGCATGTGCAGGATCATTTCCATTAAACACAATTAATCAATCAATTCTATGTAACTTCCTTCATAGATGTCTTTAAATAGTTATTTTACAAAACGTCAAACATATTTATTCCTAGAATGTCACGTGAACAATAGGTATCTAACCAGCCGATCAAGATGTACTTTTTTCGTAGATCTTTCATTTTCCATATTGTACTTACAAGGAATCGATATTCAATTGACTTTATCAAGACAAATAGAGGAAATGTAGTCATATTTTAACAGTAGAGGAAGATGTTTCTGCCGATTTTATTTCCGATACATGCAGCGAATTCCAAAGAATAACTTCTTCAATTTTCCAAAAAAATGTCTGCTCATAACCACTTCTTTATCTTACGTCCGATGAATCGATGTTAACTTGGTCACAAACAATGATAAACTTTATTACGGGTTAAGTATGGTTTTATTAATACAGATTCGGTGTTGCGTTGTGCCAGTGATTGTACTATGCTATACGAATATACATTTAACGCTAAATGCACCAGATGGAAGTAAAAATCAGCCAAGACGGGCAGAAGCAGTTTAGAACCACTCGCCAGAGCGAATTTTAAAATTCGAATGGAATGATGCGTGCAATTTTACTAAAGGGTGGTTGCAGGCTCTCTAAATCAAAAGATTTCGTTAGGAAAAATGGGAATGGCTTTCTTATCATGATTTATAATAGTCACTTTTACTAAGAAGCATTTTTTGAAATTGATATTCAATTAATGTTTTTTAATTCCAATCAGAAATTGAAGTAGAACCCAGGTCTCCACCTTCCTGACAGAAATTCCGGGGAAATTTTGATATCTTTCAATTTAGTTTATCATTGGATTTTATGGAGCACACCTCTATGAGAGAATTCAAGCACCTTTCTCTTGTCCTTGTCACATTCGGCTCGACTCGGAACTGACGTAGTTAGAATAGTCCCAAGGGTATGGTTTACAGACGTCCCGGCTTTCCGGGTCTTCTTCAGTATTTTAATCACTTATCCTGGTGTCCCGAGAAACAATTCTTTTCCCAGGACTACCTAATGTCCCAGTTATTTTGAAATTCTCTGACAAATTTGATTTTTGCTAAGATTTATCTAGCAATAATTAACCACGCATATTCTAATTATCGAACTGTGTGTTCTTAGATTTAATCTGATATGAGCGCGAGTGGGACTCATTTCAACATAAAAAGGAAGGATTTCGAGTCAATATATAATGAAGAATAAGGATGCCATTGTAGATTTTGAACAACTGGCATGTTGGATGGTAAATTGCAACTGTCTACTTCAAACACCATATAATCACTAATTACAATGCGGCTGATTCAGATGGCCGCTGATTTTGGCAGGAGAATACTTACTCAATATTCAAATCTTTTTTACAATGACTACGATTCAAAAAATCTGTGAACGTTAACAGAGAGACGAAAGTCTCAAAAGTAGAAGTTCATTACCAGTATTCCCCTAACAACGGCAATGACTGACGTGAAAATCACCCCTGTTAATTTCCGATTATGTCCCTATTGTCCCTGGTATTTACTCTTAAAAGTAGTAAACTTTCCACTTTTACACCATCGGTCTCTCGACACCCTACCCGTCGGTCATCTTCAATCGTCTTTGTGTAGAAGGGTCCGTTAGAGTTTGGAGAGAAGATAACTGTATCAGTTATCCTCTCTCCTATAGATGGAAACCGAAACGTGCTGAGAAAAATGCTAGCATAACACGATCATGGAGAACCCTAACCCCGCTGGTTGGAATTTCCTAACGGTTAGTTTGCTTGCGAAGTACGGCTTTTCGGAGATTTTCTCAAAACTCTAATGTTATACTATAGACGTGTTTTTATCCTTTCTGTAGAAGGATAATGCGTTTTCCTATAATGACGATTTTGCTAACTCGCGCACTAAATTTGAAGCATTAGACTAACTATAAATTATAGTTCCGATGACATTCGTGCGATAATCCCATATCGGTGTCAATATCCCCGGTCACCATCTCTCATCGACATTATACAGATTCTCGTCCATCGGTTTTAGGATCGCCTTTCGGCCACTTCCCAAGGTCAGGTTAGTCTTCATTTTTGCCAGTTCACTTCTTTGAAAAATGTATATATATTCTCGCCGATTCTGAGAATGATCAGAGCTCATCCTGCAAATCACGTTGATTTGATCTGTGAGTCACTGAACGTGATCAGCAAGGATGCACATTCAATTCTTAGAATTACCGACTGAAATGAAGCAAAAAGAGTTACAGGCATGAGTGATTTTTTGCGATCGAGAATATTTCATATTTTAAAACATTTATCTTTTAGGCATAGTTTGCTACTGATACATAGTTGTGTACGTAGTTTTTATCACATTTCTGTTGTTTTAAGATATATGCATTGCATTAAGATAAGATATGCAATGAAACAACACATTTCATGTTATCCGTCGTTTTCCGTTGAATAATTAGAGGCTCCTCTTTGTACTTAAAAATTACAATCATTATAGATAGAAAGAACGCAACGAGTGCTGTATATGTAGAAAACTACTTTTAATGACATAGTAACGTAGTATGAAACGCAATAAAACATCATAAAGGAATATCATACCTTATTTTTGAAGCATTGGGAAACTTCTCTAATTACTTTTGCATGCTGCAATATTTTCCTTGCATAAAAGGCAATGGTTATCCTTTTTCTTTAAGCCCTCGAAGCACGTTTCGTGGAGAATGTTTAGATAGATAGATAGATAGGCTCTTTATTGGCGACGTTAGGCCCAAATGGGCCTCTCTTCCAACTAATCTCGTATGTCATTGTGATATTTACAAAATATAATTATAACTAAAAGAAAGAATGCGGTATGGGAAAAAATCATTGCAACTGAATGTTGACAAAGAAAAAACCCACGTTGCGGAAAAAACCACCCACAGAGAAGGGGGGTGAAAAAAAAACCCGCGAAGACACAGTGAATGCATATATGGACAATAAATCATACAATAAATTTAAGGTAATCCAGAATGAGAACAAAAATGAAAATCGAATTATAAACTATAAAATACAAAAAATGTAGCTTTAAATGTTACAGTTATAATATGAAATTGTATATTATTAAATTTAACGTTGTTTCACTAATTGTAATGACAGTATCAGTTCTAAAAATTAGATTATCTTATTGCTGATTGTTATTATTTCAGCCGAAAGCACTCGTTGCATGGGTAATATTCATATCGGATTGTCAGGTAATCCTCGTCATTGAAAGCCTGAGAATAAAGAGAGAAAGAGAAAAAGGAATACGGTAGATGAGATATATTCATTGCAATGCATTTAATTAATAGAAGGGAAGAGTTATATTGGTTTACTATCGCCCTAGAGTGATACAGGTGTAACTAAAGAGGGAGAAGGAACACTAGCTAACGAGATAGTTGATGCTAAGATTTAAAGAGCTCAAGCGTGACATCTCTGAAATGATTAAAATTAAAAGTACTAGGCAGGGCAAAATCCTGAAATGGAAGAAAAATCAGTGATGAATGGCAAGGGGAAAAAACCAAATTATTGCATTTCTGAGTGACCAGTTAGTCCAACAAGCAGAGCTTAACGATATACACGTATTGTATTGAAGTATTTGAGAATGTCTTATGGTGCGAAATTACAAAATCGTTGTTAGTTGTGGGCCAAAGTGATTGAAATACGATGAGTGTTACGGAATGGTTTGTAATTTTCAGTTAATATATAAGCGAAATATATACGAAATATTTGACCGGTAGAAGTAAATTTGCGTTATTGATAATGAAAAAAAAATTATTATATTCTTTTCCTCCGTTTGATCTATGCATATCATGCATAATTGCTAATATTATTTGGGTGTTCTCTCATGCGATCAATCAATGGTAAAATGTTAGTAATATCGATTACATGAACCCATAGGATTTTTTCATCGTCAGTAAAATTTTTTAAAGTTTTCTATAGAAAAGAGCTTAAGGTGAATTTGCGAGCTACAGGCACCTAATTTTTCCGTGGTTCACTTCATTGAATATTGGCCATAGCTGATAATCTAAAGCAAATTAGCACTTAAACGTTAGTGAAATGCCGAATTGAAATTAGGTCTTTATTTGACTCTTGTATCTTTCGGAAATTCCCATTTTGCATCCTGAAATATCTGAGTACCGTTCACTGATATTCTGTGACAATTTTTCTCGAAGCTATTGCAATTCTCGAATTTAAAAGTTTTCGGCAGGATCCCATACACTTCATGCGTAAAAAAGTTTCTGATTAAAGAAGGATGTAAACTACAATTAAATTATATGGAATGAATAAGGCTTATTAAGGATGGTTTTATATCCGTAGTGGTTTTAGAAAATGTTTTTTTTTATAATATTATGCTAAAATTTGATACTTCTCACACTGAACCTATTGAGCCCCTTACCTTATCAACTCAGAAGGCTATTTCAATCAATCATGCAAAAGTCTCTCACTAAACAAGATATCTCTCACTGCGTCTCTTGATTCTCCAGTTTTTCACATTCCAGTCTTCGGGAGGATGCGAATATAACCGCTAGCTTCCTATATACTCGTTTCTAAAGACATCGTTTGGTTGCCAAGTAACCATTCTTTGCTGCATACCGAAAAATCCGGATGTCTAAGATTTCGCACATAAATAGAAAAATTGTGGTTAGAGATCACATTTAGTCCTACGGGAAAACTTACCGACAGATTAATGTTGGGTTTATGTGGAATAATATATACGTTTGTGCAAAAACAATAAGGAACACCTTAGTTTCATGCAGTTGGCATTTCTACTGAAATAATTTTTTCTTTATTAAACTTAACTCTTGCTTCGTGATGATAATAATTCTTCACGTAAATTCGTCAACAAAATATCCAACATGGTAAACGTGACGCAATCAAGAATATCAGATATGAACATGAAGACACGTATTTGTGAATCATAAGCACAAAAATTGTCAGAAAATTTTTAAAATCCTGCTGTTGAGTTATCCACAAAATCTGAATATAAATCATATCTGATGGTGAACCATTCTGCCAGAAGGCTAGTTTCAACCTTAAGCCCTCCATTATTTTGTCTTTAGGGTTTGGGAGAGGGAATGAGTCGCATTTAGCGGTATGAGGATCTACGTAATTTGGTGTTGCTTTCGTCTCTGAGCATGAAATCTACAAAGGGATTAAGTTTTTTTTATACAGCGCGATATCTCTAAAAATTACTCGTATGCTGGGCTCAGCATGCAAAAGTGGAATAAACTCATGTTATTGCCATTATGCAGCATCAGTCATGAGTGACTACAAGATACAAGACTGCAAGCTTACTATCATTACCACTATGACTAAAAAAGCGATTTTGATGCATAAGAATCTAGTAAGTATAGGGATTGAAAAAAATCGCAGATCTCCTAGGGGTTCATGAGCCTTATTTTCATTGCAATAATTATCTGAATAATAAATTTAATGCACAACTTTATTCTATTGATATGATCAAGAGATATTACCGGTTGATAGTGGAATTGTGATTTCTATCATTTCTATTGCGATGAATAGGTTCGGGCAGTGTGTTTTTGAAGGTTTTCTTCACCAACGATGGATATATTAGGGTATTATGGCATATGATAATTGACTATTTTTGTGAAAATAGTTCAACGCATTGAAATTATAATTTCACATAAGAGAATCGATCTAAATCTACTAATTGCCGACATTTTACTCTTGCTGTTATCTTATCCAAGAAATACTATAAAACTTTATGAAAAGTCACGATTAAATCATTAAATAACAATAAATAATGCACTACTGGTGTATGAAATAACAATGAAATATTATAACAAAATGAAGTTGCAAAGCAACTGTAAATGCTGCGTGCGCATAATTGTTTCTGAATAAAATCCTCTGCGAATACCGTGCCTCCACAGCTGAATATTTGTTGACCATTTCTCCGAAAGCAATAATTAATCCTCTATTATCTAAGATATTCAGATAGAGAATGCCTATCCTCAATAACATTTGCAGGAGAATACAAGATAAATTAGGACATCAGCGCGCCATTGCAGCACATAAAAAGTTGGATAGGTTTTGAAACATGACTGCAATAAATTGAAAACTTAGGAATCTCTTACGATTCAGCTAGCCGGTGAAATATTTTTTAGCCGCTAGACACACGTGGAAGAAATATATTCGGTATTACTTTTGCAGTGAAAATTGCTTTCCTAGGGTCAGATTTGTATAAGCTTTACAAAAGCAATAATAAATCTAACCACATAATATAGTAGTAATCGCATTTCTTCATACACTGTTATGATATCTAGAAACTAGAATATTAGAAAAGATTTATGGTCAAAAAGTGGAACACAGCTTTATTATCCGATTGCCTTACGCACATTCTGAATGAGAAAAAGTGCAGATTAAATAGTGGATCAAAGGAAAGTGCACTGTAAAGAACATTTCCTGGTAATTTACCATAGTCTTTCATTACGGAAAACTAAATAACATGTATAATTATTTTCGGTGCGCATTTTGTTATTATTTCTTTTTTAATTTAAATTGTTCAATGAAAGCTTTCAGGATTTTCTTAAAGGACAATTTCAGAGATGAAGTAACTGCGAAAAAGAAAGGAAGAGGCTGCATGCATCCCTCTTTTGAGCATATATTTTCGTTTATCTTTTGTAATCTGGAAAATTAAATTAAATTAAGGAAGCTCAATGTTCTTATAATGTTCACTTTAAAGCTGTTTGTGGCCTCAAAGCCAAGATTTGTTTCTCTAAAAGAGAAAATGAAAACTAATATAATGAGATTTTCCGAGAGCTCATTCTCTGTAGCGTGTAGTTCCAAAAACTTAATCTTCTTAATCTTCTTTTCATCAAATTCAAGCATATTCTTTTTCTCGAGGCTATTTAATTTATCGTTTCATGTAAAAAACTATCCCATTGAATTTTGTAATAAAAACCACCCGTCTAGGAAGGAGCAAAAGAAGCAGAGAGGTTTTCATCGTTTTTTTAATACGAAAAGTTTGAGGAATTTAATGATTCATAATTTTACATTGTTATCATTTTAAATTTTGATCAAGCTGCAATCGACCTATTACCATTTAAAGAGAATTTTAGAGATATGCTCAAGATCCAAACTTCCGAGATGATATCTGTTACACTTTATGTCTTTAAAATTTAAAAATAGAAATAGGTGAAAATCTCTGAAACTAGGCGTACAAACATCAAGAGGGATATTATATGAACACACCGATATATCGATGGTTTTTGGGCTGTAAACTTGTCAAAATTTACTTCTACCAAAACTCAAACAGAAACTATCAACAAACTTCTAAATCAAAAGTATATTGTTCACATGCCTACTTAGAGATCGTTATCTCAAATTGTGAATTATCTTAATTTGTATAGTTACACATTTGACGCTCTATTCGAATTTCTGTGGTAACGTTAAAACGTGAGCGGTTTATGCAAAATATAAGGAAACTATAGGCCAGAAATTCTGAAAGTTTGTTTTAATTTCTGTTTAGGAAAAGGGTGAGGTTTGAAGAGCGCTTTCACTAGAAATAAGGATTGTTTTCACTTACTCAGGAACATAGGCAGGAGTGAAATTTCCTAAAAACTTTTACTTACATTTCACCGGTGTCTATTAACGTTTCTTTTATCCTCGTGTGACGATCATCACCCACATCTATTTCAATCGGACCTTATTCCTCCCTTCGGCTTGCTTTATTGCGACTCCTTAAGATTTCTAATAAAGCCTAATATATACGACCAAGACTGGGTATACCCATTATGTTGACAGGTTGAAAACCTACGGCCTCATAATATAGGAGGCCTCGAGTTAAGATTTAACGTTTGGACGCTGTCGTTGGTCTTTCTTACAAATGCTGTCATATGGTCTCTGAAAAATCTTTAAATAATTTTCCTTCAAACTCTAGGATTCAATGATATCTTTAGATGCGTCGGAAATGTTATCTTATAATCTAGCCTTTTCGGAGTATTACTATATTTAGTCAACTATTTAGCAGTCATTCCTGTATTGTGTCCTTCGGCAAAAGCAGTGAAAGAGTAAACATAACTCTTATAGTGCCGGCGAGCCGGCCCTTGGGGTATATGCAAACATGCTTTTTTGAGTTTCGGTTCACCTACTCCCCCCCCCCCCTCACAAAGCTTTCGTAAACACTCTTTGTGTATTTTTCATGCTTGTAAATCGCTGTTGATGAAAATTGTCAATGACAATATGTGTTACGTTTTACGATTGTATAAACATTGGATATTTTTCTGTCGTCGCTCATCCGGTGTTGCTACGTTGCGAAGTGCTTAATTGCAATTTAAGCTGCCGTACACAGAGCTGTGGAAGTATTTAAACCTTCCTCAATAATAATATTCTTGTCTCAATATTTTAGTAGTACTAAATTTACCAATTCATTCCCTAGGTATATAAAGCTTAGACCACAACGTTTCCACAGATTTTTGCTATTTTAAAGATATTAGTATTAGTAATTTTTACATTTATACATTTTTTCAATCAATCTCATCTGCAATAGACTTCTGTCATTTTTATCTCAATTTAGCTTAAAGCGCTCTTTCGTTATGCTATATTCATTGGAACGAGGAATTGGGAGTGGCTTCTCTAGTGGAATAGCCTAAGGCCTCTATTAATTTCATACGGAAACTGCGCAAGTCTTCCGATTTCAAAGTATATTTCAAATCTTTTTTTTCAAAGCTTTTTTATTCCCTATACATATCGCCAAAGGGTCTCCTGACGCCGTCATCGTAAAGAACACAGGACGCAAATGAGCTGGCATGTGACACCGAAAGGAATTGCAATGCAGCGGCAGCTCTCGTTTATGCCAAGTCATACGTCTTTGTTGGCTATCATAGGCTCAAAGGGAATACATCCAGTGCAACCACGTTAACAAGAGGGATTCCAAAACTGAATTCTATCCATATCCTGAGGCAACTTGCAACGCAAGCGAATCGCCGGCCAGAAAGAAAACTCATTGTGATAGCGAAAACGCCTTTGCAGCAGGAAATCCGCTTGTGCGCTCTCTGGGCGGAATTATGCGCGGCGGAAAATGTGGTTCGATGACCTCCTAATCGAATCCAGACCTTTTGTCTATGGAATAAACAGTTACCATTTTCTTCGCGACTTCTATTTCGCCAGAATTTCACAGGAAAGCCAATCAAATGGCGAAGGACACAATGACGCTGACATTGCTTGCGGAAGGGATTGGCACGGGGTCAGCACTTCAGCTGAAATGACGAGCACCTCTCGTGGAGGGCAGAAAAGCAAGCAGCGTTTGACAGTTTCACTTGCAATGCGGATGTGACTGACAGCTGGCGGCAGCTCATTATCGGCGAATCTGGAAAGCCGAGATGTTTGGAAAACGTGTGGACGCTTCCAGCAAAATACAAACCATGAAAGCTATAATCCCCAACAACAAAACGAAGTGGCTAACCACTTTCATTTGCATAATGACAAGGCTGAAAGTTTAACACCATGAGAAAATTTTATTGCGAAGTAATTCCACGATACATTTCTTAGATATTTGTTTCAAAGCCTAGAATTGATGAAACCAATTACCTTACGCCGCTTAAAGGATTAGAAAACAGCACCCTGTAGCATTCATTAATTCAGCATTGGAAATATAGCAACGTTTACTAATATGAATATCTTTCAAGCGAGAATCACTTTAGAGGGAAGGCTACACATAATTTTTCAGGGTAACTGTTCTAGAACGCTGGGTCAATGAAATTGAAACTTGATGAAATCTGGGTGAATTGGGATTATCACGTCCATGAAGCAAACCGTAAATGTCGGGAATTATCACTCAGTACTCTTACTTTTATTATGTAGGTAAACTAAGCCGATTTACACCAAGAATAAAAGGAACCGAAGTGAAATTTTAGCTCAAAATATTACTGATCTAACAAAATGCACCTGGATTAGAACGGAATAACATTATCCAAACACTCTTTACGCAAACAGCACTCTATTTTCAGGAAAGAGAGATTAATTCAAGAGGTAAATTAAGTTTCACCGTGTATAAAGCGATAAATAATGCAAATATTTATATATACATTCCATGTTATGGTATTAATTCTCTCTTTCCATTACGTTTTTCATCATGGGAGAACTAAGGATCAGTTAAGGATCAGCAGAACGCGTGGGAGCTAATAACTTTAGGCAGTAATCTAACGAAAATTTTTATTGAGATTGAGCGCTCTTGAGTAGAGAAACTGCTTGAACTCCACCTCTTTTGCCTGCCTCATCTAGAATACCATAGAACTGTAATTATACATACTGAAAAAATACACCTACGTGATAGAAAAAATAACTCCTAAAGCTCTTGTTAAATAAATAGCATTGAAATAAATTATTAATAAGTACGCTTGATGTTCATTTTGAGGTTGTATTGTGTACTGACAACCGACTAATTTAAGATTTCGTTCTTAAAAAAATGTTTACAGTACTTCATTTTCCTGTATCTGGTAACTAAATCAATAATTGAGTTCCATTTTCATATATATGATGTCAAAGTGAAGTAATTTCCTGTAATACTTATTTTTCCGAATGATGTTCTCCAAAACTAGCAAGTCATGCAAAATTTACATAGGTTGATTAGATTATTGGAAACTGTTTCGTAATTTGGAGCAGGGAATCCGCTTAGTATCCCAAAATGAAGTTCTAATGATGATTTTTACCGAAAAATATACATCAGGGAATATACCGAAACTAGTTCACTAAATACTAGTCATAGATTTTACCGCAACTTCATCAAGGGTTATCAATCTGGATTGGTTTGCCGCAATCTGCAAACCATTCTTTTCATCGTCTATAGATTAATTCCCTCAAAATTTCAAACGTTCGCCCTGATTATCAATTAGTATTTTAAATTCAACAGTTTTCTGAAGGCTTTCAGTTTATTCTTTTGTTTAACTAATTTATTTAATATAACATTTCGCTGCAGTTTGCTGCTGGGTTAATTAGCGACATTAACTTGCACATCATTCAACAACTTACTCATTGTCAGATATAACTACGAGTAAGTCTCACAAATACAGTACATAAGTTCATAAACGACCCCATTCACTAACTAATTAGCTTACAAACAAATAATCACTAAAAATTACTACAGTTAATTTACAACCTACTTATTAATATAAACCATGAGAAGCAG